>VMKM01000203.1:0-488819 GCA_008360985.2 Macquaria ambigua
TATATTTTATCAATGCGGTAAAATTACATTATTGCTCACACACGCAATCATACTGCCCACACTCAAGATTGAGACCTGGAGGGAGGGGTGATGGAAGAATGAGAAAGGCAACAGATAGACAGAGGGAGGATGGGTGGTGTGTGTGTGTGTGTGTGTGTGTGTGTGTGTGTGTGTGTGGAGGGAGAGGGAGAGGGAGAGGGAGAGAAGAAAAGTGACATGAAATGATTTGAAAGTCATTGATAGGGGATGTTCCCAGCTAAGGAACGGACAGCATGTTTTTTTTATAGCGCGTGTGCCTCTGTGTGTGTGTGTGTGTGTGTGTGTGTGTTTGTAATCTATTAGAGATCTCCTGCAGCGGATGAAATTACCTCCATGTTTTACTCAGTCGCAGCAATCAGGCACAAAAATGCAATGTACATGTAGATAAGACAGGCGCTGGCTTTCAAATGTGCACACACACACACAAACACGCGGTAGCACTGCAGTGTGCACACACATTCAAGCTGATCAAATTACATTCAGCCTTGACTCAGAGCTCTTTCATGTACAGCTATTTCACTTTAATGTGCTTCATTGTGTTTGTGCAGTACACACGTAAACATACAGATTCAGACTTTTCTGAACGGCTGGGCCAACCGTAAATACTCAGATATCGTCTGAACAATATACCTGTGCTGTAACATATTATGACACTTTTATCTTAAAGCTCATATTTCTCAGAGTTTAGTAAATGATGGCGATGCTAACATTAAGGGATGAGGCAGCTGATATTCTATATCGTTACTGTCAATAAATTCCATAAAAAGACTAAAACCAGCAATGTGTTAGTCATCTCTTAGTGCCTTCAGACTTCTTGCAGGTTTGAGCTAAACGGCTCCCGTAGCCAGGTGCACTTTGAGCAGAGCTCATTGGTTAGATGTGTCTGGAGCGGGAACGTCAATAAATGCATCACTAACAGCTACGTGAGCTTTAAGTGCAAAGAAACTGAACCAACCGGAAAACGCAACAAGTTTACAAACTCGCACACTGATTCATACCAGAACAAACAAACTATAGCTCTGAAACACCTGCAATCCCACAGTCATTCATTCCTGCTGAAGACGTAAATCTTTGAAGATAGGACAAAATTCTATATTTTCATTTTTAAAAAGGGCAAAATAATTCCCGTTAACAGCTGGGCACTGCAGATTTTAACAAACTTTACTCAAACAAGAGGATATTGCGCATTTGTTGGGGACTATTTTCAGCTGTGGATTAATACACACTTGGTGAGTTAGCAACGATGGTGTATGTGGGATTAAATCAAAATAAACTACAGTGTCCATGTTCATCGTGATGAAGGAACATGTCACCCAGTGCAACAGTGTGGCTCACTGGTGTGTTTTTAGGCAACAATTGAGGCCACAGAGGAATAAGATGCATCAAGCTTTGGCAACAATGGTATTTTTTATTCCTGTAAAAGTCATATAGCAAGACCACTGATGACCAGAATTACCTGTTTATGATCTTAAATGGTGGAAAAAAGCAAAGCAAAGTTGCATTTGAAACTTCAGGCTGCCAGCATAATGTCTAACTAGCTCTTCTAGTAGCAGATGAAGCTATTTACATTCACTACACAGCACTATCACCACCAGAAAGACTATACAACAATATTAAGGTGAGACGGTGTACATACACAAACAGTGCTCATAAATCTCTGTAGATATGCACACACTCCCACAGGGACAACACTCTATGGACATACACACACAACAGAGTAGAGTAGGGTGTATGGGATTGTAAGTCTCCTCCCTGTAATCTGAGCAGTGTGGCCCCTGGGTGTGTAATGCAGTAATATGGGGTATTATGGCCCCAGGACAGAAGGATAACACCGTAAACCTATATTTTATAGCAGCATGAATGTGTGTATACATGCCTCCACCTCCATCTGAGGAAAGCGGTGGCATGAGTGTGTGTGTGTGTGTGTGTGTGTGTGTGTGTGTGTGGGATATGAATCATTTGGTGGAGACACTGGCTTGTCAGTGTTGCCAGACCAGATTAACTGATACAGTCACACATTGTAAACCTTTATCTACAAACCAGTGACCCAGATCTGCCATAAATACCAAACCTCCTGGCTGGATAAAAAAAAAAAAAAACATCCATGCCATCTTCTGGGCAGCAGAACTAGAACATGAAACATGAGACATTATTTGTGGGCTCAAATATCTCCCTCTTGGTATTACAAATTGTGGAATCATATCAGTCAGTATCAGTATCTTTTATATTTGTACAAATACAGTCATCTGTACTTACAACAAGTGAATAATGTCTGTTTTAGTTCAGTTATTGTTGGTTTTTTTGGGTGCTATTATGAGTTACACTTCAATGTGTAGCAATGTTTACCACATCCTGTTGTTAGCTTTCTCCATTATGGCATGGATATGGCATTGTACTGTAATGTTTAACTGTAACTGTAAGTGTGTGGCATCATGTACACCACTTAGCGATCATCTAAAGCAAACGACCACCAATTAATTTAGTCTGTTATTAAAGAATGATTTGCTTGATGTTACTGTAAACATATTTAAATGCAACTTAGACCAGACTGATACTGCTACACATTTTTTGTGGCTGTCACTGTGACACAAACTCAGCGGAAACTTGATGTGAATGTTAACTCTGTAGAGTGCTGGGCGGTGCTGAACACAGGCTGCAGAACAGTACTGGGTGTTTCAGCCAGGATGCAGTCACATATTCTGTCTTTCAAACACATTTTGGGAACTATGTAGGGAAAGTGGAGGCCTTGTATTTAGCAAAACCAAACCATCAAACACGAAGGGTGATTATTTGATGGACTGGCAGCTCAGAGAACAGAAGAAAGTAGTTGCTTCTAGACTGACAGAGCCAGTAACAAGTAAACACGATGGTGTCTGGACATAGTGTGGTGGTTAAAACCCACAGCTGGAGGGTGATCCAATCCCTCCAGAACCTCCTGTCCTGTGTGTCCCCTAATCCGTGACCCTTTACAGTCCATTGAGACACTTTTCTTACCATTTCAAGAGGAAACTCGCACTGTTTCACCAGGTGACAGTCAGTACACTTCCCTCTACAGCTGCAGATACGTTGTTTGCTTCCTACTGACGCTTAAACACTCAGGTGTTTGAAATGAGCTCCGGTACTGGGTGTGTGAAATAGATCTAAAAGGTTTCAGTTATGTGTCCATGGGTGCACATACCAACCTGAGGGTCGGGAACCCCTCAACAGGCCGCAGGATAAATCTGAGGGGTCACGAGCTGATTAACAGGATGAGGAAGGAATAAAAACGTCACAAAATGATTTAGTTTTGTCAAACTTTTCTCTAATCTTTGCTTTTTGTATGAAATAATAGTTTGACTACCTAAGGCCTGATGAAGGTTGGGTACACTTAAACCTCGTAAATAAACATATCAGCGATAAGTATGACAGTGCGCCAGAGGATTCTTTTTTCAGTTTTACCCAAAAAAACCAAAAACCTAAACCAACTGCTCACAGCTCATAGACATATGCAACCTGTAACAACGTGTCACAAATAGACATTACTTTATTCTGAGTGGTCTCAAGCTCTCAGTGTTGGGAACCACTGGTCTACAGTACTATCTGCAAGGTTAACACTTAGCATTCAAAATTTGTCTTATTTTGAAATAGTCAGTGGGCAGACAGCACATGTGAAATGTCTGACTTCTGGTGAAACACACTGATCTGGTGTCAGTGGACCACAGAATGCTTGCAGCCGTCACGAGACAAGATGCTAAACAACCACGTAACATGTGTTGTATACTGAGCACTGTACAGTAAACAGTGAGCACACATTCCCAACGCTTTGCCACTAAGAAAAGAATGCACACTGTATTGTATTGTGAGGTACAAAATAAGGCTGAAACTCAGGGAGAGAAAGCCTGGCGCAGATAAAAAACACTGCAAAGCGCAGGAACATAAAGAAAGGAGGAGAGTCAAGAATTGATTGGCGATGATTTCTTGCATCTGGGCAAAGACAGAAATAAAAGAAAGCAAAAATGGAGGCTATAATCATGTTAGTACTCCTTCCCTTCCCCCCCTCCTCTACACCGGTCCAATCCCTCTATTTCAGCTCCCTCCATCTTCTGAGTGGTCATCTGTTGATTACATGTTATATTTACCTCTGCTGTCTCACTCTTTCGCTGCTTCACTCAGGTCCTGGCTGGCACACACACACTCGCAGCATTCAGGCATACATACATAAATAACATACATACATAAATATTTAATCAAATAAATAAATCACTCGGCCCAGCAGCCCTTTCTAATCAAGTGACATCAATCAGGGAGAACTATGGGTAAAGAGGCCTTGTGGCTGACGCCTACTGAGCACGCCCAGAGCGCTGGAGTAGCGTCTATTTGAGTCCAAGGGGGGAAATATACGCTCCATGTCCCATTATAGGAGAAGGGCTATCCTTTCGTCAGCGCGCCTATTACTCCCCCTATCATTTCCCCAAATCTAAAACCTGTTTTCAATCAACACAGCCAAACGAGTGCCTGTCCAAGAGAGGGAGAGAGAGAGAGAAAAGGGAAAGAGAGAGCAAAGGAGAGAAAGCAGTAGAGATGGACAGTGAGGGTAGGGGTAGAGGGAGAGCGATCGAGGGCTCTTTCCTTCTTTCTTCCAGTGATTGGAGCGTTTTGCATTCTGTATGTGTGTGTGATTGAATCCGTCTCCTAAATTAGGGCTGTCGACTCGAGGAGCTGAATGTCCTTAACCCCCCTCCCCATATCCAATGCCCATACTCCGCTACTTCTCTCTCTGTGTGTGTGTGTGTGTGTGTGTGTGTGTGTGTGTGTGTGTGTGTGTGTGTGTGTGTGTGTGTGTGTCACATCATTGGGGAATATTATAAGTGTAGCCTGGGTAAAAGGTTTACGTTGAGCCATTGATTGCTAATGCTATGTTGTATGTGTATTTGTGAGGAAGCATTGTTAGGACATCAAAATTCAAACTTCAATAGCAGCTCTAGTAACTTGATTTCAGTTCCAAAGGCGGTACTGCAGAATAATAAAAACAGCAAAAAAATAAAAACTAAAAAATGAATAAAATATTACAACACTTTAAAAAGCAGGGCTGTTTTCTGTTCGCACAAAACTTTAGAACTGAATCCTGTCACAAATAGAAAAAGACTTTTGAAAGTTACAGTACAGTAACATGCAACATGTATGTGTGTGCGTAGTCTTACTTCTCTCCTCAGTCTGTAGTACTTTGGCAACTGCATAGTCCCAGTCAAAGATGAACCTGTAGAAGCAGAGCTGGTTGTACAGGGCCTTCTCGGAGTACTGTAGAGAAAACACACACAAAAAAACACAGATTAAAATATTGGTAAAACACAAGGTGCCCAAAATCTGACGCCCAATCCGATAAATATTACGTCAAAAACGTTGCTGTGTTGTGGTGGGTATCGAGCTAAGGTCAGGTCATGTCTAAATTTAGTGTGTAAAATCACTCATATAATGTGACACAGCTAACCTGACCCAATTCTTACCCCTTTTCCCACCTTGGCATTATCTCCTTTCTTTTTCTTGACTTTTCCTCTAGTACCAATACCACATTCACATTATTCGATACTTCAATTCAGGGTATCAATTTAAAATCTGTATACCTTACTGCATGACACCCATTAGCACCATTTTTTCCATTATTGTGGAACTAAAAACACGGGTCTGCCGCCTGTCGTGACTGAATGAATGTAACTGATAGCAGAAATATTGAATTTTATAATAACATTAACAGAGAAACTATATTTAATGTGAATCAGTCATGTCGTGGCCGATACAAATAATATATATCTATATAATAAGGTCAGCATTGGTGCCAAAACTCATCGAACGTATGAGATCGGTGCATCCCTACAAGAAGTGTCAACAACCTGGTTGCAAAATGGCTGCAAATGCCACCATGGCAGGAAGTCATGTTTAAATTAAATGTGATCCGGGGATATTTTAATGGATCGGTATCAGCTAAAATAAAGCCCATCAGAATCCAATCCTTTCTTTACTGAACTCTGCTCTGTCTTGTCCACCTCAGCCTGCTCGTGTTGTAGCGTGGCTTTCCATAATGACAGCCAGGCTCCACACTGCCAGCATTTCACCGCATATAAGAGTGGAAGTCTTATATGCCTAAAAGTGGAGTGTGTGAATGTGAAAAATGATTTGGTCACACTGGTGATTGACTCTGTTCTGACACCCGGGTTGGCAAAACGTGCTAAACTCCGATGATAACAAATCTGTTATTCCTCTTCTCTCTTTCTTATTAGCAGAGCTCAGTGTAGAAAACATTCAGCTACGTAGCTTCTCCTTTTCAGGCGGCGCAGACCGCCGCTTTCACTGGTTAAAATGACAAACGGCAGGTATGAGCTGTCGCTAATTAATTCCATGACTAACTTGATGGGAAGCCAAAAATAAACTGTCTGTTGTCGGGTTTGTGTGCTCTCTGCAATCCAGAGTCTGTGCTCTGCCAAAGATTGTTCATGAGGTAAAAGAAGCATCACTCTGTAACACCACTGAGTGAGACGTCATTCCTCCAGTTAAACTTTCATATCCTGTAAAAGATTGAAGCTTATCAACTTTATAGTTTTGAATCAGGACCTTCAGTATTTGGATCAAGTAGCTCATGAAAAATCAAATTTAGAAGGCTACACCTTTTATTTCAATGTGTCAATTTTCAACACTGAAATCTTGGTTTTGGGTTGTCAAAACAAGACGTCACCTCAGGCCGTGGAAGTTGTGATGGGCATTTTTCAGCCTTTTCTCACATTTTATAGACAAAAGAATTAACCAATTAACTGAAAAAGTAATCGGCAGATTATTCAATAATGAAAGTAATCTTAAATTGCAGCCCTAAATGTGTGTACACTCTGAATTTGGAATAATAATAATAGTAAGGTTTTCCTGTTCTTCCAATTCTGCTGACATGGTGTGAATGCAGCATTACTCTCTTCTCTCTTTTCAGACTCGAAACACATCTAGTATGTCACCACCTGTTGGATACAGTTAACTCACCAACAATGCTATTAATACATTTTATTTCCTGTTTGTATGAGTAAGTTATTAAACTCCATTATTATAGTCTAACGAGAGTGGAGAGTCGAGATCATGACAGGGCAAAACAACATCCAAAACAGATTAATAAGCCTCGTTTACCGGTTTGAGAAACAGGTAGACTGAACGTGACTCTACAAATGTGCACCCGGCTCATTCGACTATACCTCCCCTGAAAACATCTCCCTTCCTCTGTGTGACACAGTAAAGCAAGAAAACAAATTTGCTTGCTTTGTTAATCTCCACTGCAATTAACTGGAGCCACACGACAGCCTGCCAGAGGGAGAGAGAGAGGGGAGAGAGACGGAGAGGATGCGCAAGACAGAGAGGTGGGAGGGAAAGAGAGGAGAGAAAAAACAGCGAAAGAGAAAGGGTAAAGATACAGAAAGAAGGGAGAGATAGAGAGAATCAAGAGACAGTGAGGAAGAGAGAGGGAAAGAAAAGAGGGGATCAGGCCTGAAATACCCTCCCTCATAATAGTTTGTTGTGATAAGCCATTGTGAGAGAGGCATGCGAACAGCCGAGGCTGTCAATTTGATTAGCCATTATACTGCATGTTTAATTGCAGTTATTGGCTCGTCATTTCCCTGCTACGCTGGAGAGGGCACGCTAAGCCCCGACCCCACACTGCCATCAGGTGTGCGCCGAGTGCTTTATTATTACCACCAGGAAGAATCCCCTGACAATTCCTGTGTGTCAGTGTCTTTGTGTGTGTGTGTGTGTGTGTGTGTGAGTCAGTGAAGTGAGTGTGTGCCCATTATACCTGCCAATCGGCAATGTGCGTAATTGTAATTTCAGTTTTTACTGCTGTGGCATAATCAAGTGGCAAGAGTATCTAATGCAACTAAATGCAAACTATGTGATGTGTGTGTGTGTGTGTGTGTGTGTGTGTGTGTGTGTGTGTGTGTGTGTGTGTGTGTGTGTGTGTTTAATGGCTTTCTATGGCTGCCCACATGGCACACACAGCTGTTGACCGTTGATGCACTGCCTAGTCAACAACCAAACCATGCACATCCCATAATGGAGCCTCGGTTACGGTTGCCAAGGTTGAACAAGCTCGGTCGGCACAAACACAGTGCACCACTTCTTCCTCTTGAAAATAAAACACACAGAACGAACGAACACACACACACACACACACACACACACACACACACACACACACACACACACGGGCACACAACACTCACATTCAAACAATATAATGCTGATTGTGGGCGGGCCAGTCGCTGCATATTGATTGACTGACAGGTGTCAGAAAGGCGTGGCTAAAATGTTACAGGGTTGTTATTGAATTTAGAGCCCCTCAACCCCACCTCACTCTCTCTCTCTCTCTCTCTCTCTCACACACACACACACACACACGCACACGCACGCGCACGCCTACCTCGTCATTCAGCTCGGCGCTTTGTTCCTGCACTGACACCATTTCAATTTGCTCCACAAATCTGCAGCATTTTCAGCCTGACTGCCTAAGGAGCAAACCAGCTGTGAAATTGCCTCTCTCCCGGGAGCGTAGGACCCCCCAGCCCCCACCTCGTACCCCTTGCTCCTTTGCCTCCCTCTTCCCCGACTGATTCCCCCACCACCACCCCCAACACACATATACACATCCCGCCGCATGTACACACGCACAAACACAGTTAAGCCAAAAGGAAAAGGGAAATGTGTGTATGTGTGTGAGAGAAGAAAAAGAGAATGGAGACAGGATGTATGGAATACAGAAAAAAAGTAAGAAATAAGAAAAAGAGGCTAAATCATACAAATTGATCCAAATCACAGAGCAACAGTCTAAAATGGCTCACACAATAAAACGAGCACTCAAGACTTCCTCAGAGTCTTAAAAACACCTGCCTCTATCTTTCAGGGGACACACACATGCACACACACACAAAGACACACACATCCGACCTCCAAAGAACTTTTGCGCACTATACTGTCGCTCAAGTACACCAGTGAAGCAGTTAATGAAAAGGTAGTCAGTCAGACAATAATGTCTCTGTGTATGTGAGGAAAAAACAAAAACACACAGAGTTTATAGTGGATGGAAAAGTGTGCAAGATGCAGAAAAACTACGACCATTCAGCGCCTTGACATGGATACGACTTGGAAGAAAATATGGCAGCAACAGTGACACAAACAAGGGCTCAGCGTCACACACTTTTTCTCCATACTCTTCCCCAGCTTAGCCGCAAACACGCGCTGTAAATACCGAAGCTACAACATCCAAGCCCTCGCGCAACTGCAGCTGCAGAAAGAGAGAGGGAGTGAGAAAGGGAGGGAGACGGAGAGAAACAAACATACATTTTCCCTCAGCTGTGAGGCCACAAGGCTTTAAAACTCTTGAGCTTTTTAGATGCGATGAGCGTTATTGCCGGTTGTGGTAGTCACGCCGATCAGCTTCACAAGACACCATAATGAGTCAATATATGTAAATCTTTACTAGGCAAACACGGCGGGAAACAAAGGCATTTAACTGGTGCTCTCGCCCGCAAGCCTCCAACGATTCAGCACCGGTAATTTCTCCCCATTGAAAGGCATAATTGCCTGCTATTTGAAGATATTCATGCTCAATTTTTGAAATTAATTTCAATTGGAGGGAAATGTAGAAATGTCAGCTCCAGTGAAAGGGATTTGATTTCAATTATCCTCGCTCAAAGGACTGTGATTTCCAAATACACTTAAGCAAAATTATGACAAGAATTTTTGTTCGGCAAAATTCAGTGTTTAAAGAGCGATTAGGCGATAATGGGGCAGCTTTGAGCCGGCAGTGAATGCAGCCGTCTCCCTCTGAAAGGCACTCAATTATCTCTGATTGCTCCCGCTATAATGTATCAAATAGAGATACCTGCTATTGCCGTAATTTGTGTGAAAATTAACATGCTGCAATTTCCACTAGAGGGAAAAAGGGAGCTCTAATGGGCGCCTGAGCGTACATCAATAAAACGAGGGGAGAAAAAGAGAGAGACAGAAAGGGAGGGTGAGAGGAGGAGAGAAAGAGCAAGCCAGCAGAGGAGAGAATGAGTGTAAGAGCTAAGGAGGGAGGGGAGGGGAAGAAAATGAAAAGAAAGGAGCAGGGGAAGAAAGCATTGAATAAAAGGGGAAAAGAAAAGGAAAGTCAGGACAGAGATTTGAGACACTGTGAGAAAAAATAGCCCATTTGAGTTAAGCGCTCTGGAGGGAGGGAGAGGAGAGAGGGAGAGATGAAGAGCGAGGGAGAGAGGAAGAGAAAGAAATTTAATTTACTGAAAATATTACAAATTGCACCTGTGCATAACTCCCCCAAATTACCAACCAATCAAGGCAGAGTGCCTATTACTCTCCCATTACATGGAGATCAGATCACGCTCTGAATCTGTGTCCAGAGAGGGAGGGAGTAAAAGGAAGAGGCAGAGAGAGAGAGAGAGAGAGAGACGGATGGATGGATGGAGGGAGGAGAAGAGAGGAGAGGCAGCACCCACAGCGATGGTAAATGTACCATGATGCACGAGGGAAAAGGGAGCGCAGAGTCACAAACAAGATGCTCCTTTACAAAAGCTCTGGCACACAAAAAAAGTGTTTTTAGTGTATGGCATACACAAAGAAGAAACCCTGATTGTCTTTCGGGCTGGCGCTGGTATTAGCTTGATAATCTGTGATGATACTGGCAGATAAAAAGGCATGAAGGGAATGGAGCCAGAGAGTCTGGCTGGATGCACAGAAATCTGATGGAGCTTCCAACAAACCAAAAACTTTACCAAAAAAAGACCTCTCAGCGGGGACTGGTGGATGCCTCGTCTCCTTCCCTGGTTGTTTGAGCACAGTCTATCTACCACCAGCTCAAACAGCCATGAATGGCCTCTTGAGTACTTTGCATAATTGGCAGCAATTTAATATGTAAACTGCTGGGCTATTACTCTCCATGCACTGGCTTGATTCGGAAAACAGTGTTACCTAATACTGAAAAGTCAGTGTTAGCCTGATATGAATCATGTTATACCAATTCTTCTCAGAGAGAGGGCAGATGTGAGGGTCAGCAACATTTATCAGGGGTTAAATGTCTTGCTTAAGGGCACTTCGGCAGGGCAGATGCTTTGCTGTATTGCTAGGTAGCACAAGGTATGTAAAGAGCCTACAGTGTGCCAGTATGAATATTAAAGACTAGTTCAGTTTTTAATTACTGAATAGAAACATTTTAAAACATTTTTTGTGGAAATAAATTCAAAAATCCTATTTTGATGTTACACGATACAGAATTCAAACTAAAAATGTTAATACATAATTAATTAATTAAATATATTTAAAGGTATTTAAATTTGACTTTGTGTTTCTTTCTAACCATGTTCTAGCTTACATATCATCTGTCCATTGCTTTTGTTAAAAAAAATAATACTTTTTTCCTGTTAAATGTTTTTTTGGGGGGAGTTTTTTCTCATCAGACTTGATGGTCTAAGGATAGA
The DNA here is from genome assembly GCA_008360985.2 of Macquaria ambigua. Classification (NCBI taxonomy): domain Eukaryota; kingdom Metazoa; phylum Chordata; class Actinopteri; order Centrarchiformes; family Percichthyidae; genus Macquaria; species Macquaria ambigua. The sequence goes on from VMKM01000203.1 coordinate 11,517, forward strand.
GGGTATCGCACACTGTACAGATTGTAAAGCTATATGAATAAAATTGCAATTGCAAATTCATTTTATTATTATTTAGACAACCTGCAGCTGGTATAGGCTACAATATAGGGAATAAGAAGAATAACTTTTTTACAATTGGAAACCACAACAAAACAGCGTTGGGGTTGTGGTTTTCAGTTGTTCACTCAAACGTCTGTTCCCTTATGACATGAACGGATATATTAGTGGTTTTAGTCGGCGCTCCATGGGTGCAGCGCTGCTGGAGAATGGTAGCGAGTAGGAAAATCAAGACACCACAGAAGAAGAGCCTACATGATTGATTTCAAAGCTTACTCTGTACTTAAATGTCACACAAGCTGAATATATGACACCTTCACTGGATAAACACTATGCTTTCTATTTTTGCAAACTGATTTTTATGCCATGCTTTTTAACTGTAACGGCTTATGGTGTCTACATTGCGTGCCACCTGTTTGTTTACTCCCTGTAGCTGCCAGTCAGTAGGTTGTATCATGGTGCTAACAAGGCTGAACCAGCAGATTGTCGAGGACAGAGATCCTTCAACCATCACAGTCCTGCTAAAACACAGGGAATCTATTTCATCAGGTCAGTTTAATGTAGTCAAAGGTTTGTGAAAGGATAATGAATTTGAATGAAATGAATTAACAACATTTTCAGCAATCAATCAGATCAGCACATGAGAGGCTCTGTAGGTGTTAGCCAAGCAGACAAAGTAAATATGATCATGAATGTAGTTTCACTGAAGCTCCTTCTACCAGTTTACCTTTCTCCTCTCCTTTGGGAACCCCTTTAACCTTAAAGGGTGCTGCAGTGTACACATCAACCATCCTGATAGTGGGTGACTGTTCTTAATGTGTTACAACTCTGACGTCTGTCTCCACAGCAAAGGAAAAAAAAGCAGAATGGCGCTTGGAAACACAAAAAAAAAAAGTTCTATTACTTTTTTCATATGCTTAATTTTCATATTGTATAGCCACATGAAGGTTTTACTCTTCATACTGTATAGACAGTGCTGAGCCTGACCACTGTACTCCTCATTGTTGGTTCTCTCAGATACTAGTTGATATTGACCCCTCTGATATGTTGTAGATTTTGCCCGTGTTTCACTGGTCAAGTTACAGATCATCATCATCATCAGTCTTCCTTAGATGTATATGAAAGGAATATGTTATGAGAGAGTGTAGAGATCAAACAGTGTGGTTGAGGAGCAGGTGAAATGAAGAGAGGCTACAGGTTTTAGGGTAGAGAGAGGGTGCATGAGTGAGCACAGAGAGTTAAATGTTTTATTCAGCCCGTAGTTTAAAGTGCCACGGCCCTCAGGCCCAGCAATGGCTGCCTAAGTGGCTACAGTGACAGCAGAAATTGGCCTTCTGGTTTACAACCTGTCGCCACAGAGTCAGACACAGCAAAGCACCCAGTGTGTGTGTGTGTGTGTGTGTGTGTGTGGTGGTGGGGGGGGGGGGCAGATAGGAGCAGAGCAAAAAATTGACAAGAGAGAGAGTTAAGGCCGGGGTCGAGACAGGACGGGTAAGAATAGGACCGAGAAAGAAGAGGACAAAAAAATAGATTGAACCGTCACGCTCAAATTGAAAGGGAGAGTGTTTCTTTTAAATCCAGTGGTCAAGCTAACAAAGCGTTCATAGGGCGGCTACCAGAGAGAGACAGACAGATGCTTTTAATGGTTTAACTACCAACCAGCTCTTAGTGCCTTACGGACACATGAAGGCAGGCATGTGAGCGCACGGACACACTGTCACACTGATTGTCGGGTGACAGAGGGGAGATTACTTTTATCAGTGTGTGTGTCTGTATATGGTGAAATGTGATACTAATGAGTAGAGATGTACAGCACATATGAGAGGAGAGACTTCAGCTCCATAGCACCATCACCTGGACAAAACATACAGAATTCAACAGTGTGCTTTTGGTGTGTGTGTTCGTCTCAAGCTCAGGCCAGAGTGTGTGTGTGTGTGTGTGTGTTTGTTTGTTTGTTTGTTACCCCCAATCTGAAGTGTGTGTCTTTAACCCAACAGGGGAGGGCAGAGTCATGCGTGTTAAAGTGTGAATTCCGATGTTTGTGGGACTTGGCGGTGTTACCTCGGGTCTGAGAGTGGCCCTGGTGCAGGCGGGGCAGATGGGTCCGTGGCGGGAGAAGGCGATGGGCAAGCGCCTGGTCCGGTTCTGGCAGGCCTGGTCCTCACACACCAACCAGCCCTACGAGAGACACATCAGAGATATTAGTTCCACCAACTGCCAAACTTTCAAACTGTAGTAGAGCTGCAACGCTTAGTCTATTAGTCAATTAGTCGATCGACAGAGAATTAATTGGCAATTATTTTGATAATCGATTAAGTCTTATATTTTAAGCAAAAACTGAAAACATTCTCTGGTGGCAGCTTCTCAAATGTGAGGATTTGCTGCTTTTCACTGTACCGAATATTTGGGTTTTTTTGGCTTGTTGGTTCGTCAAACTAGGACCTTTTAAGGTGTAAAATTTTTCACAATGATCTGACATTTTATAGACTAAATGATCAATAAAAAAAAAATAATGAAGAAATAAAATGTTAATGAAAATAATCTTTAGTTGTATCTCTAAACGTGAGGTCATTCCTCAGTTGTTAATCTGTGCCCAGTCTGGTTTCCGCTGAGGTTTTGGCTGCTCTGAAGAAGAAACTGAACACTGAAAACCACAATATCAAGCAATAAAGTCAAAAAGCACGTTCTGAAATACACTCCGATATATTGACCCATACTATGATTTTCAGAGTATTTATCAAACTCCCTGAATTGCCATTACCATAGTACTTTCAAGCTTTATCATGGGATCCCTGATGTAAATATCTCAAAACGCACACGATTAAGGTGCGTTTCCATCAGCCAGATGAACATAGAAGGGCTTGCATCAGAAAAAACATTCATAGCAGCCTTTACTACTCTGCGTGATTACTTATTTATAAAAATCTGTTCGTGTCGCCATTTATTCTGTTGATAAAGGTGTTCTTAAAAATTGACCAAAAGAAACTTTTGTTGCCTCAAAACACTAACAAGAAACGGTTTCTGGTAATGAGGAAATTCTGCTGAAAATTGTTGCTTCCATTTAGCCGCTCTAATTCTGCACAACAGAACTGACAAGAAAAGTAGTCGGAGGGAAGAAAAAGAGGGGCTGTTGTAAAATAAAAACAACTGCAAGAGACAGGCAAAGAAAGAGGGACAAAAACAGAGGTTTACATGTGACTTCACATCCCACCCCGCTGTCTCCCTTTCTCTTTACATTTGAATGTATCTTCAGCTGCTGTGTGTCGGGGTCCTGCTCTGGGAGTACTTGTCAGACAGGCAGAGCAGTGGACAGCCAAAACGGCAGTAGTTAGGACCCCCTAGGGTGAGGTAGTGACCCTGGGCAGGTGCTGTGGTCTAACCCTCTCAATCTCCCCGTATTCTTCCAGACCCCTCCACCCCCTCTGCTTTTTATGCCCTGTCATTACTAAGGGGGGTTTAAAGGGGAGGGGGTTAATGCCCAACTAATGACAGAGCATAAGACCCACCACCATCAATGCCTTTGCTTCTTTCCAGCATCTATCCATCCTTCCTTCCTTCCTTCCATTCACTCAAAATAAACCTCCTCAAAACCACTGCACCTGTCTTTCCATCCACATCCCCCTCACACATACAGCCACACAGAGTTTCTCCGATTGATTTTTATGTTTGGCTTTGTCTCGTCTGCTGATCAGTTTGGAGCAGCAGCAACAAAAGAATTGGTAACGATTATTTTTTTTCTTTACAGCTGACTCCACAGTATATAAACCCCTTCCAACCAGAACAAACGGAGGCTGGTTACCTGTATCTGTTTCCACTGAACTGGACTCTTTAAAGACAAACACAATCACACAAATTAATTCACTCAAGTTGCTGACGCCTGCAGTGCACAAACAGTGCAAATGAAAAAGATAAAAATAAAACTATATGATTAGGATGTTTAAAACAAAAAGTGTATCCTTGTCTGAACTTTTTCATGTTTTATAACTTTGAATCACTTTGCGTGTAATTAAGCTTCGACACTGATCAACAGAAACAAAATTAAAGAACATTATAAAGCAAAACTATTGATTGCACAAGTGTTTACCCTCAATATATAGTCAATATTTAGGTAAGGCACCTTTAGCAACAATTACATCTATTAAGTTTGTGCAGATGGGTTGACCTCGTAGACCTTAACACACCTGGACGCTGCAATTTCCCCCCCGAATGTTCTTTGCAAAATTGCTAAAACTTTGTCAACTCACATGGGGACAGAGAGTGAACTTTTGTTTTTAAGTTTTGTCACTATGTCTTAACTGGACTGAGGTCTGGACTCCAACTTGGCCACTCAAGAACATTAACAGTTTTTTTAAAGCCATTACATTGTAGGTTGTTGTTGTTGTTGCCTTGTTGGAAAAGAAATAGTTGCTTTTCTTTTGTAGACTACAACAGGTTTTCCTCCAGGATTTGTATGTAGCAAAGCCTGGTACTTGCAAAGGCTCCTGAGATGGAACCAAACGTACAGTCACAAACTATCCTTAGCCTTTCTGATGGTGAAGGAAACACTTCCAGACCCCATGAATGTGGCTGAAAGAGGACAAAATCATTCCCTTGTTAATTCTTTTATTCCCTTTACCACTTGGAAATGATCAAGACAATCATTTCCGTTAATGTAAAGACCTGTGAAAGCACTTTGCAAGATTGACTCATTGTGTACAATAGGAAGGTACGCCTGTCACATACATATTTTAAGAACAAACTGCACATTATACTGTAAATGTTTTCTTTCTTTATTATGCAACTAAACAGGAAATGTAAGACTAGACAGAGAGAGGAGTGCTTCATGCAGCCTACACACACAGCTGCACACACACACACACACACACACACACACACACACAGCTGCACACACACACACACACACACACACAGCCGGCCAATCTCCTCTAAATGAAAACCAAACACACACATTCACACAAACACACACATATATGTCCCAAATCAATTAGAAAGTCCCAGAGTTCACAGCTTTACCCACAAACCCCAGCTCCAGGACTAATTATCTAAACACCTCTGCTGCTCTTGTACAAAGAGCTGAGCATCATGGGAAATGAGACTGCCCCAACGCCTCTGATAAAGACATATGCAGGACAATGGTTCGTGGAGGTGGGAGATAAGGAGTATGAGAGTGTGGTTTTCAACGGGCGGCTGCTTGATCTCTGTCTTTTTTTGTGTATTTCTTATGACACAAGCCTTGGCACACACTGCTGTTCCCATGGGACTCACAAGAGGACACACACACACACACACACACACACACACACACACACACACACACACACACAGCATTCAGTGTGAGCAGAGACATATTAATCGTTTCCCATTCACATGAATTAAAATGAATTACTAAGACACACATCAAAGACACATACACAACTGAGAAGCCTGAAAGGAGGAAAAGCTACCCACAATGCCCTTGTGCTCAGCTACTGTGACCCCACACCCCTCCACACAATCCACACACGCTCAGAAAAATAAAAATAAATTGAGATTAAGTGCAGCAGACCCGAGCGAGCCACACAGAAAGGATTAAAAACAAGAAGCACACGAGGAACGAGGCAGGGGGAAAAAAAAAATCTAATTGAGGCATTTCGGCAGAGCGAGGGTGGGGGGTGGGGGTGTACAGTCGGACGTGAGAGAATAAAGGCTCATAATTGCATAATTATAGCAGTGGATACCTGACACACTGAATGCAGACGTCAAATGAGTTCCACATAATTTAACCAAACAGAGGCAAGACCAGGCCACGACAGGGCCCACCAAGAAATATACCCTCTCTCTGCTTCTTCTTCTTTGTCTGTTCAGTTATTTTAACACTCATCTCTTCCAAACCCTCTCACTCTTACAGTCTGAGCTTTGATACTTTAACACTGTACTCTTCTGCTGAAGCTGCAGGGATATACAGTACCAGTCAAATGTTTGGACACACTTTCCCATTCAATTGAATGGCCAAGAGGGATCTTTGTAAATGATTCTGCAGCCTGGGTGCTGCTGTCTCTGACCTGTGAGCTCCTTACTAGAACGGCTGCTTAGTGCTGAAACCATTGGTCTGTAAATCAGTTGGTCAATCAGTCAAAATTAATTGACGACAACTGTGATAATTCATTAATCATTTAAGTCATTTGTGGAACAAAACATTGATTCAGGAGTGTTGGTAAAACAAAACGAGCAATCTGAAGACATCACCTTCGGCTATGGGAAATTGTAATGGGCATTTTTCACTATTTCTGACATTATAGTGACTAAACGATTAACTGATTATGAAATTATCATTAGCTGCAGCCCTAGTCTGAACTTTCTTCCATCTTTTCTGGGTCAGGTATTGTTAATTAGGGCTGCAACTAATGATTATGTTCAGTATCGATTAATCTTCAAATCATTTTCTCAATTCACTGATTAATCGTTTGGTCTATTAAGTGTCAAATAATAGTTGGAAATGCCTTCTCAATTTCCCAAACCCCAAGGAGATGTGTTTAAATTGCTTGTTTTGTGCCACCAACCGACCAAAGACAAAACATCTTCACTTTACTTTCATAGAAGACAACCCCACAAATAACAGCTAGTGAACTTTTGTCTTTTTTGCTTAAAAATCTAATTAAAATCAATTATCAAAAGAGCTGCAGATTAATGTTCTGTTAATCTACTAATCTATTAACTGACTATTCGTTTCAGCTCTATTGTTAATGTGAACACAGCGGAGAAGCCTCTGTGAGATGACTCCTGTACCAGAGGAATCCACCTGCCACACACACACACGCATGTGCATGTGCATGCACACACACACACACACACACACACACACACACACACACAGAAGCACCAGAAAGAGCTCTAACTGTTTTTTGTGCTTCAGCAGTCAACACTTCCAGCTCTAAAGTGAATAGACCTAAAATCGGTCTACTTCACAAACACTCTCTCTCACACACACACACACACACACACACACACACTGAATAGAGCTCAAATGGTTCCACTTTGTACCTCCTCCGCTTAATCAAAGCTTCTCTATTCAACAATTTGACCTTTTGTTCAAAACAGGATTATCACCTTCTCTGGTCTTCATTCACCCTTTCTCTCTCTCCCTCCCCCTTTCTTCTCTTGCCCCTCAGCCCGTTTCCAGGGGCGACCCGCATGACGAGGGTAATTGCAATAATTTGTTAAATGCCATGGCAACGGTGGTTAGATGGGAGGGGTTAAAAAAAAAAAAAAGAGAAGAAGAATTGGGTGGTTCAGGAAACAAGCGAATCTCTCATTTTGCCAAAGACAGCAGGACGAGAGGAGGAAAGGATGACAACAGAGTGTGTGCGTGCGTTTATGAGTGTGTGTGTGTGTGTGTGTGTGTGTGTGTGTGTGTGTGTGTGTGTGAGAGAGATAGAGTGAGGAGTGAACAAGTGTTTGCCCATTCTCAGGGTGCCGGTTTATTGATAATGGTAGGGATGAGGGTGGGGGGGACAGGAGGTAATTTCGCTAATGATTAATGTCTCTGTGGTCCTAGGACGCCAACACACATACACGTATACTGGTGTACACACACACACACACACACACACACACACACACACACACAGAGGTGCAGAGCTTTCACTCTATCTGGCCAGACAAACAGCTCTATTTGAACTTTCCCTCGGCCTGAAAGGAATCCTTAATTACACAATATTACCCCTCTTCATTGCCCCGCTGTGTGTGCTGTGTCCACTGCTGTTCAGCCTCCAGTGGTGTGTGAGTGAGAGTGTGTGTGTTGCTGTGTGAGGTGTAAGTATTCAGTGGTAGCAGCTGTTTCACACATCGTGACAAAGGGGTGGAGGGGGACTCGCTCCCCACACATTCACCAAACTAATTGATTTCTGTTCAGCACTGTGGGAGAGTAACCCCCCCCCCACACACACACACACACTTTTACAGACGGTGCATTCCACTCTCTCAAGACCAAGGTGTTAGAAGCTACCAGGAGAGAGAGAGAGAGAGAGAGAGAGAGCCCTCCACAAAGACAACACAGGCATCCAGTTTACTGCACTGTCAGGCTGCTCGTCAGACACAGAGTACAGTGACAACTTACTCTGTTTTGCTTCACATCCTCAGTTTCTACTCGCTCTAATCAGTGTAATAAAAAACAAGGTACCAACATTAATCAGAATAACACTGCATGAACAACTTTTAAAAGCAACAGAGAAGTAAAACAAAGCCTTCAGCAGGTGCACTATATAATATTATAATATAACAGAAAATAACATAGGAAATATATGCAAAAACAATGTTTCATGTCAGAGGAGGGCCCTCTTGCCTGAAAGTTCAGCTAGCATCATAAGAAATTATTACACTTTTAAGAAATAAAACATTTACCTTCAGGGAAACAGAGCAAATGTCACATATTTATGAAGTGTGACTATTGATTAGGTACATCTGCTAGCTAAACTGATCACAAGATGAGATGGATCAGGATCCAAGTGGCTATTCTTGGCTAAACAATTCCCTGGGGGACAAAAAAACCCTGATAATGTCTGTTGAGACAAACTTGTGATTATGGATTACACAATAACAAGACTAAGAGTCTACAGCCATGCTAACAGCTCTGTCAGGCTGTACTTAGGCACAGCGGTGTCAGCATGCTCACAATGACAATGCTAACAGGGTGATGTTTAGCAGATAATGCATACCGTGCTCACCACCTTAGCTCAGAGTGTTACAATGCAAACATTTGCTAATGCTAGGAATGTTATTAGTTTTGCAGGTATTTGGTCATAAATCAAAGTATTGGACAAATTGGATTGATGGTAGCGCTATTAAAGTAAGTAATAAAGTTAAGGGATCACCAAAGTTATTGTAATTCATCCTGTGGGGGACATGAATTTCACGGTAGTCCATCCAATAGTTCAGTTTCACTCAAAACTACAAATGTGAACCTCATGTGACACTAGAGGAAAATGTCCATTTAGCATTCGTTGAGGTTTGTTATAGGACAAGTGAAAATTCTGACCTGCTGGTGGCACTAGAGTCAGAGAATCACCAAAGTCATTAAGATTAATCTTCTGGGAACAATGCATGTGTCTCTACAAAATTAGCTACAACTACAACAGAAAAGCTACAACTGCCAATCAAACCTGCCTCAAAACACACTATGTATAGATGCAGTCAATGAACAGTAGAACTCCAACAGCTCTGCTTCTGATTGGAAATCTTGTGTGCTATCATCACAAGGTGCACAGCAATGTTTGGCCAGGTAGTAGCAGTTCGCAGAGGACTGTTAGGGGCAGATGCATGATGGGTAACTGGTTTGTTGGTAGCCTGTGTGAGTCTTATCCCTGTGCAATGCTGGCGGCCCCATCAGTTTCAGGGCTACACGGTTAGTCCAACATCTGCACAGGATAAAGTGTGCTACCATTTTATAAATTACCATTCTAATTAATTATCAGTTTTAATAACTGAATAAATTCAACATTTGCAGGTTACAACTTCAGATATTGTAAAATATGGATATTTTTTGACAGACAAAATCACCAAGTTTAAAAGATTCCTTTCTAACTTCTGATGGGCATTTGTCAATTTTTTAATTACCTTAACAATATAGATAAAATTATCAATTGGTCAACAATAAAAACAAATACTAAGTGGCAGCATTTAATAATTTCATGACATTTCTGTATTTATGTGTATTCAACATGTATTCGATCATGTGGTTATGCACATTAGCATGTCTGAACATATTTATGGCCTCATGTTCTTCTATCTGTAGATCTGAAAATGTGAATAGCCAACAATGTAGAGAGCCAGTGCTCCATATGTTCACACCTTGCATACATGCTCGAGACAGCCTGTACATGTGTCTAACTGCAAAAATAATGTACCCTGTAAAGCTTATAATCCTGCATTGTAAGTATTCTTTCAAGCCAAGAGTAACCCTGTATTAGTGAGACAAATCTTCTCGATCTTCAAAGTCAAATACTTTTGATTTGTTGTATTTTTAGTTTCTCCAATAACCCAGTCCTCCCAAATGTATCATTTAAATATTACCTTATCATCTAAAAACAAAAACTGACAGAGTGCATGTTAAACTCTGTATTTAAAGTAAGAATGGCCATTTAAGTATTTTCATGGATCATGCTCCCTCAAATCTTTCTGCTGCTCTTTTCATTTAGCAAGCATAATGTGCTCTTTGGTTGAAAATGTCAGCGCAGTGCCCTGCTGAGGTTTCCTTCATTTCTCATCCAACATCTTTTTGATGGCTTCTCTTACCATTACTGCATCTGTTGTATTAAATACAGTCCAACACTATTATAGACACTTTGTGAAAGGTCAGTTTTCACAAGTTTTGACTATTTCATTACATTCAGCTCAGTTTCTCTGACCACCAGAGCTTGTATTTTGTCAGCTGAAGCATTCATTTAATTTCTTTAGGAATGTGTTAATAGATAGTGGCATGCAAACATCCACAAAGCTTAACAGTATGTAAAACATAAATGTAGCGTTTATGGAACAAAGATTTACATTTAGTGTATATTTTTAATCAAATGAATGAATGTTCTTAAGAATTTTGTATTCATGAACTAACTGCAAGGTCAACTAAACTGTACCTTTAGAGAAAAGGTTTAAAAAAATAGGAGAAGTGAGAGCAACTCGTCAGCTGGCCAGCTGTGCTGGTCTAACAAGTTGCAGCATTAGACACTGAATGAAAACTGAATGAAGTCCATTTGTGGCCCTGCAGGTGGTGAAGAAGTAAATACATGAATGTTTGTGTGCTTGTGTTTTTGAGTGTGTAAAGCAGAGTTTCATTGGACGAATCAGTAATATTTATCAAAACCTCACTCAGGCTTGCAAACTGGCAGACAAACACAGAAATACTCACAGAGTAGTATTTTTTGATATGGCGACGGATGTCAAGCAGCAGTTTGTTGCTGATGTTGACACCGTAGTCGATGGGGCGGCTCCCACAGGGGATGTGACAGCATCGCATCAAGCTGGGCTCCAACTTTAATCCCTGAAACAGAGAATGTGTGTCATGGCAACAGATTCATTCATACACAGACAATATCATCAGCTAGAGCTATCAAGCAAAAACTCTTCAGCCTCGTTCAAAATACATGAAAACAAAACAGGCGACAGTATTGTTGTATGCAATCCATTCGGATAGTTCACACAAATGCACTTAGCACGGCCCTTAGCTTCCACCCACCTGTAGGAGCACAGGTAACAGAATTTTATGTTCTCTAATTATACGTTTCTTGTACCGAAATGCACTTTGGGAGTTGTAGTTAACGTCTCACATTTGTTTTTTTATGTACACAGGTTGTTCCTGTGACTTTTTATCAAAGAAGCAGATATTTTCTAATATAGCTGTTTAACTTCTGCCCATCAAAGTGCTCCAACTCTGAGTCACTTAAAATTGTCTATGGAGAAAATGAATGAGACTTTTACTTCCTGGAACCAGGGGCGCCCAAAATAGCTCCTCCCACTTCTCAAATCTTTTGTATTAGCATCGATAGCGATGACCATTGTACCCAGCTGTGTAGGGAAAGTTAAGAGTACAATACCACCTTTGGCAAAAACAAAAGACAATTGTGATAATTCCCATATTTTGCCAAGCGTAGGTACAATGGCCGTAGGTACAATGGCTGTCAGGGGCAAACATTCACAGCATTCTCACTGCAATAACTACAATCTCACTCCCACCAGATTTCATGAATGCAATATCCTGTGCATAAGTATATGTGCACAGGGATTCATCACAGGTGCATTTTTAACCCTGTAAACAGCAACTTCGCCATTACCTTCAACCCTCCTCAAAGAACATGTCACAAGTGTGGAAGTTGTAAAGGCTTAAAGCACCCCTGGGTCCAGTAAAATTTTAACATCACTGTAGTCTGAAGAAAACAGGTCAACATGACCTCAATACCCCTGAATTGTCCAGTTGACAGCAAGGCTTATAGTTAATGCAATGATAAAAGTAGCCACAGCACATAACAATTACATTAAATATAACTCCTTTAAACACTCACTCCTTTAAACGTGAACTACATTTAAGTGTCACACTGACAGCAGCAAAAAAGGTTTCTGCAGGGAAGTCAATGACACACAAGTATGCATGTGACACCCCCCCATCCGGCCACTCACAGGTTTTTTGTTTGCCTACATCATTCCTTTTTGGAAAAAAACACCAGATTTTCTGCCAGTTCAAGTCAGTCAACTCATTTGACTCCCCTAATATGCAGCTCCGCACATTAACCCTCTCCATCTAAGCCTATCCTCCTCTTCTTCGTGTTTTTTTATTCCTTTCCTGTCTGCTCTGGATGAAAGCAGCCTCCCTTCTTCTCTCGCCATGATCCCTCCTCCCCTCATACTCTTTTATCTCACTTGTTTCATTCCAAACTTCATTTTGATAACAAAATTCTCCCTCCCAAACAAGTATCTACAAAAATAATACAACACTTGCTTGCCTGTTATTTTACAGGCTGAGCAATTAAATGAAAATATAAAACACCCAGAGTAGTTTCTGTCTTGTGTTTGTGCGAGACTGATGAGAAAAGTTCAAATAATGCAGTCCAAGGGACACATCTTTTAACGCTCATCTCTCCTCCAACCAACTGTCATCTGTGTCACCTCATGTCTGCACTTTAAATAGCCTTCTACAAAACTGTAAAACAATTTACAGTGTCTCCCCTGACTGTTTTCATCCATGTCTTGGTCTGATAATGTGCAGCTTTCACAGCATGTTGATTTAACTGCAAGATGTGGGATACCCAAGGCTCTGTTAAAACTGAACTCAGGGAAATCCCTGCAGCCCCATCCAGCTTTTTTTCCCCTTCCGCGGTTAATCTTTTCACCCCCCTCTCCCGCAAACCCCATCAAACAACTTTCCTCCTCTGTCTGTCCTCCATCATCCATCACCGCCTCCTCCTACCATCCCTGGCTCTGTGTCAGTGGTGGAGTCAAGGCCCATCTGTCCTCCCCTCTCACGGAGCTGTAAGACCATGTTCACCACCCTAATTAACTTCCTGTCTTATCAGTTTCTCTGTGTGTGCGTGCATACCGGCCTCTGACGCATGGTGGAAAATTAACACCAGTAATCAGACGAATCCTCATTAGTTTAGTCTGAAGTTTCAAATTATTCTGACAGAACCAACATTTCAAGACCATATTCTACTGTCAAACCAAGTAGGAAGTAGGTTAGTTCTTTTCTTTCTGCATGTGCACAAGCATTTGATCAACTTAAAGTGAATCTAATAGAGCTTTTCTGGTACATTTCCTGTGCGAGTGTGTATGCCCCTCAGTAAAACATACCAGTGTATTGGATGAAGTGTGTAATGATATCAGCCTTTTATGGAGTGTGTATAACACTCCTTTTTTAATTTAATGCAAGTTCTCTCAGCCACGAAGGACAGAGCGTTGTCAGTTTTATTAGTGTCTTTCAGACAAGAAAAAGCTGTGTGCCCTGCTCCTCATTATAAGCTGATAAAACAAACACACACACACGACCTTGACCAGACAAATGGTAGGAGATATGTGTGTGTCTGTCTGTATGTGTGTGTCTGTGTGTGTGTGTGTGTGTGTGTGTGTGTGTGTGTGTGAGTGTGTCCATAGAGCAGCAGGGGTTAAGGGAAGGCTTTTCAAGTTGTGGAGTCCGAACTATGCCAATGAAAACAGAGTCCGTATTGGAGCCAGGCAGCTGTCTAAAAATACAGACAGAGACACAATATGGAGGATGACTAAAGCATGAATCCTTCACAGGAAGTTTGACTGAAATGCCTTCGGAAACACCATTCTTCCACTCTCAGACTCTTTATCTGTGTATCTACCGATTAAATCCATTACACCAGCGAAACACACCATTAGTCATAAAAGCAATCTTCTCTTTTTCATTTCAGTCTGTCTTAGTATCTCTGTGAGGTTGCGTCTCTGACTCCACAACTTATTCTTCTGCTGCAGCTTAAGTTACATAGGTTTAATATACACTCAGCTGCCATTTTATTAGGTACACCTCCTTAAAAGGAATGCAGTCTTGCAATAAATCCTCCCTTCATGACGGTTATAATTCATTTTACAGGAGGTGTTGATTCAACTGTACAGTAATTTTGGAAGATTTAGTTTGTGGTGCTGCTGAATTGTATTGCGTTATACCGACAGGTGTTTCTATTATTTTGTCCACCCCATTTATATCAATGAGGCTAGGCTAAACAACAGAAACATTAGCTAGCTGTACCTAATGAACTGATAACTGAGTGTATTTCAAATGCGGCCCTCAGATCCTCAGACAGAAGATCATCTGGAGCCGTTTTGGCAACATTTCCTTTAGGATGATGTAAACTCTGGTGTTAGATTGCACATATTTTTCATTCCTCTTGGAGAAAAAGTATTTGCAGTGACTAAAATTTAGATCTCTATCCAACTGCAAATACGCCCAAGAACTAGTCTGGGTTTTTAGACAAATGAATGATGACCACGACTGGCCAAATCTTTTGAAGAATTACGAAGGATAAACTATTAAGTGTAGAATTAATACTGCATTGACACATTTTGGCTAAAGCAACCTTTTAGACTTTTCCATGAGTAATCCATCACAGAATATTTGTTAAATCTGCTTCAGGTGAATTTCATTTTTTCAATTATGAAATGATATGATGTACTTTCCCCACGGCCATAGGAATCATGTAAAAACACAGCAGAAGATTAAAGGGACGTTTGTGATAGCTAACACTGCGTGCATCTACTCACAGCTCCTTCAAAGACGCTGTCGTAGATGTTGTCAGTGCCACACTGAGGGCAGGTGAAGGTGAACCTCTCACAGTCTTTGTAGCGCTCCTCGTCGGTCAGCTGGACCGGAGCTCCCAGCATGCCATCAGCCTCCTCCTCCCTCTGGTACTGCTGCTGAGCCCGGAACTGACTCGGGTCCAGACCTGGCATGGACAAAAGATAATTACACTGCAGATTGTTGTCTCTTTTTTACATGAATCTACAATAATTAGAACAAATATTTAAACAGACAGAGCAGAGCAGGCAAAATACTTTGGAAATTTCCATCCAAACCACTTAATTTTATGACTATTAGACAACAATGAAACATCTATTTTGTGCTTTTATTAGGCTGTTCTGATATTAGGTATGACAACTTTTCTATGTTTGGCTGCCTCAGCTGTCAACAGACTATAAAACAGGAATTATGACTAATGCTAACACATACATAAAGAGGGATTAGTACTATCACTCAAAGTAAGCTGTGCCCCACAAATACCTCATGGCCAGTGTTTATTTATAAAATAGTACGTCTTGAAACTGCAAATGAGAAATCTGATAACTCTTTTAATCCCAAGTGCTGTGCAAGGTGATGTCAACAACACTAATTAAATACATTTCACTCACTTAATTTTAATGAAATGCTTTCATTGAACGTTTGATTTCTTCTTTTTTTTTTTTGCTAATTTCAGTGATTTGCCATTTTTAAAGGCAATCTGACATTCCTTAAGTCATAATTTTGCACCAGAATAATGTTGGGCCACCCACTCTCAATAAAACATTAACTTACCCAGCCAAGTGGCTATGAGCACGCTGTCGATGCCCTCGATGGGGTCACAGATGCGGGACACCACAGGGTGGATCTGCTGGGCAAGATAGTAATGATTGTCCAGACTGAGACCCTCCTGCTTCTGGAGCTGCTCTAGAGCATAGGCTCTCTGACTGGCTGCCAGCGTGGAGCCGTCCTAGGGGAGAAAGAAAAGACATACAGTGGTGTGAGTGGTAGATTGTACTTTATAATATAGGTCCATACACTAAAAATTGTGATTAGGTGTTGAAATGTAATTATAATACGACTAGTGGAATGATTCCCTCGTGTACACACACCTTGCAAACGATGTAAGAAACTGTATCTCCAGCTTTGACCCGGTGACCGCCCTGGGAGTTGATCCACAAAGCCACATGGACGTGAGGGAGGCTCTTCTTATCTGGATAGTCCTGAGGATCTTTAGTTAGAGCCTGGAGGAAAGAGCACGACAGCGACAGGAAAGAGAAAGAGAGCGACAATGAACAGTCGGGTAACAGTAAATACAACAGTATAAACCAGATAAAATCAAACATTTGCTAGAGCCTCACATAGGCTGTGCTGGTTTGTCTCTCCCACTTCCAGTTTTTTGTGTTGTGTTATTCTATTACGTATGTGCAACCATTCTGTTGATCGGTTTTACACTGTGTACACTGTACATGTGAACTGCAGCTGTATGCTTTTCTATTCAGGAGTGGAAATGTACACACACGCAGCCATTTCCTCACCTTGTGTATCTCATACTGGTTGAGTGGTATGGTTCCATCTGCTACTTTCTCTCCCACCTCCACCAGGTGTTTCTGGATGTTCTCCACAATGACATCGCGATTCTGGTCCGACAAGATCTGACCGATCACATAGCTGCCAGAGCAAAGAAGAGGAACCTATTTTATCATGCATAACAAGTACTTAAAGGTATTTTATGATCTTTAAAAAGCAGTGCAAGTCCCTTAAAATGTCTGATATACTGTATATCACCATTCTAAAAGCTTTTGGTCACAACTCCATTTGGTTTATCTAACGTACTTGCCACATTCCTTGGCCAAGTCACACCAATCTCTGCGGACGATGTCCAAGCCTTTGAGCTCCTGCTTGACGCTGTATCGTCCTTCGCCGTGTTGCTCCACCACCAAGGCAGCGTATTTCTTCTTCTTCAGCAGTAAAAGTGACTTAAACACACCGTCGATGTCGATCTCCAGCAGTTTGTAGAGCTTGTTTACTTCTGCCTTCACCTGGGAATAATAAAGATACATTTTGTGAAAATGTCAAATATCGAAGCAAGAAAAGGAATATACAACTTCTCCACTACACACCTTATTGCCAAGTTTGTAGACTTCCTCCAGAGACCTGCTGTTGGTGTTGATCATAATGGAGTCAGTGTCTCCGTAGATGACTTCCAGATTCATCTGAGTCACCCAAAGGAAAGATAAGGAAGTAAGAGAAGATAATTTAATAGCTTCAAATTAGGGATGGACAATAAACCAGATGTATTGATGTATTAGTGGAATTACTTTCTCTTACAACACTAAATATAACTTTCTAATTTCTAATACATAAATTGTCTGAATCCCATTCATTAAAATTATAAACATCAATGACAACCAATGACACCTGACCACAAGTTCAACAGATCAATTAGCCCACAGTTCTATTGCCAGCATTATTATTACTACTATGGGAGTAGTAGTATAAGGTGCAGTAACATATTTAACACTGATTTAATAATAATACTATATTGCCATTATATTGCTACTGTTGTATATTAATATTATCTATTATAAGCTAAATCATGATATTCTTCTGTTTCTATTACATGTATAAATATATATAATAAAAAAGAACAATATCATGATATACAACTATAAACTCACATATACACACACATATATATATATATATAGTATAGTTATATGTAGTTCACACATCTTGGCTGCGAGAGTTGCACTACTGGACTTCTTTCACACAAATATTTGCTCAATTCACATATATAATCTAAGGTATTATATATATTGTATTTAGTTTCTTTTAATGTCGTCTCTCATTTCTTTACTTTTTTATTCTATTTTGTATTTATTTCATTTAAATAGTTCTTTATCTTTTGTCTTAGCTCTTAGCCTGTCTCTGTGCTGCTGTAACATGTGCATTTCCCCCCAGGCATCACTAAAGTCTTATCTTAAATAAGAATTTCTAACTCGTCATAATCGGGATATAATAATATATTGCTAATAACCCACCTTCTGAACCATGTCTTTGGTGTGCATCAGAATCTGAAGGAGAAAGCAGACACAACAGTATGAACAGGGACATAAAGCATTACAAAACAAACTGCATTTCAGCACAGTAAACAAACATATCACTCAGGAACAAACAATGATTAAACATTAAGTTTCTATGTTATTTATTCTGTGTGTGTGTGTGTGTGTGTGTGTGTGTGTGTGTGTGTGTGTGTGTGTGTGTGTGTGTGTGTGTGTGTGTGGACATGGGAGCAGAGCAGGTGACTTGCTTTTAAATGGGGGATAATTGGCTAAGAGGGCAATTATGAGAGCGTGCTGTGACAGACGTCTTTTCAACCCACACACATCCCAGCCGGGCAACACACACACACACACTCAAACACACACGCGCACACCTTAATGACTCGTAATGGCCTTTATCACCCGCAGAGTGAGTGACGGACAAATAAGAGAATTCTGTTAACGCAGGTTGTCCACTGTGTGTGTGTGTGTGTGTGTGTGTGTGTGTGTGTGTGTGTGTGTGTGTGTGTGTGTGTGTGTGTGTAAGAGGGAGAGATCTGAGCAGCAGAGGGATCCCAACAGGTGGGGGCCCAGAGCAGGGGAGGGCAAGGTGGGGGCCCAGAGCAGGGGAGGGCAGGGTGGGGGCTCCGGGTGGCTAATCTGGGGGGTCAGAGGGACGGAACGCAGTGTGACCTGTCACCAGCAATCTGCTCCTCAATCAACCACGGCCGCATATATACACACCCCGACTCACACTGTGCTCCGTGTGGGGACAAGGACGTGGCTATTTCAGAGTGTGAGGAAGGGGCGGGGCCGGGCGGCGGCAGGATGGGGAGGTGGGTTGGGGGGGTGTCCCACTCCCTGAAACCAGAGTGGGACTTAAGCATGCTTTATGGGCTGCGACATACCACTGTACGGCAGGGGGAGTTTGAGTCATTCACAGAACAGCCTCTTCCATTAGGGGCTACAGTCAAGGTCAAGGTCTCACCCCACACACACACACACACACACACACACACACACACACACACACACACAAATCTCAGCCTAAGCAGATCCACACTAAATTGTGCTGCTAAGCTTTAATGCAGACAAAATGACTAGCCTGTGTCCTGCTAGTTTAGGAGAGACGAAGAAAGGGAGGGAAAAAGGGAAGCTGAAATAAAGCTCAGGACAGACTCAGATTGAGTGAGCAGGTAGATAAATCTTCAGAGCAAAATTAACTCCACTGCCATATGTTTTGACCACAAATATAATGATTTTTGAGACATTTTCAACACCTTCAAAAGCAAAGAATTATGCAATTGTTTTGGCATAAAAGCCTTCAAGTCATGAATGTAGAGTTGCTTATTTAATATACAAAAAGAAGCTGAAGACATGATCATTGTTGAGAGATATAAAATTAAACATTGCTGGCTCCCTGTTTAAAATTCCACACATTTGAAAACATTTTTGACCATGAACTGTATCAAACGCTACAACTAAGAATGGCTGGAGTCTAAAGTAAAGCAGGATACTAACACAAAGGTTGCAGATACAGTAAATGTCAGGGTGGGAAAATCAGGGGATAGATACTGAACAGGAAGTTCTTCTGACCCCAAAACAAATGCCACTGAGGAACTCTGCGCTCAATAGTCTAATGTTTGGTTTAAATGTCTCAGGAAACACACATGACGAGGTGTGTTGTTAAAATGGTGAAATTGTGGCCAAGATGGCTGAGCATAATTGAATCATTAGAAACACAAATCGCAAAGCAGTGCAGCACTTTGGTCTGGGCCTGGCTGAGCAGAGAGCCAGCAGGCATACTGGGCAATTTTTGGAAGGCTTTTTCATCTTGTTGGGGGAGGTGAAGAAATGTGTTTTCCCAAAAAAACACAGAGATTTCAGGTACAGCGCTCATCAGAAGTATAACAACCAGGGTATAGTGCAGCTTGAGCAATTCTACCTGCCCATGAAGTATGCAATTATCCTACAAATTGTGCACATGGCAGGACTTGGGGTACCTTAACAACCAAATAATGAGGTTGTTCTAATTTGATCTGCATTAAGCATTAAAATATGGGAGGGCGAATATAATCTTCTATCACAGTATTTTTAATAATTTATTACAATATCATTATACTACATATCATTATATAGTGACATTTCTGGAACAACTCAATTGAGAAATAATTTATGGATAAAGGTAACCACACAAGGAGCAGCCCTTTCACTCATTTGAATGGGACCATTGTATTAGCAGCGGTAAATCAAATACACGCAAGAGCACATTCCCAGTAGATTAACGTTTCACTTCACGATCGGCACAATAAAAGACAAAAATGATCGCTGCTGCGAGAATATTCCAGATTTGTAAAATCCTGTCTCACAGTATTATAAACTGCTGAGCACTGTCTGATAAACCTTCAGATTCAAAGATCTCAAACCAGACTTCCCGGATCATATTTCATTGTCTTATACCTTAAATAACAGGCCTCCACCAACACAGCCCCTTGTGTTGTTTTAATGCTTGTTTCAGTCTGAACACATGCTAATACAGATACTAAAGGGAGAGCTACCTCCATATAAACGGTGTGGCAAAATCTCTTAATGTTGACACACTTCTATCGTGTCATGGTATAAATCATATTTACAATTCTACATCTAATCAACATCTAGCTTTTATTATAAGCTGTGGGCTCTTCAGTAACACTTTTCACCATAATAAAACAGCAAAAGAGAAGCGCTGGAAGAGGACAGAGACAGAAGCTGAGTCTGGAATGATCAGAGAATAGACAGAAGGAAAGGGCAGAGAAGTGATGAATGGAGCGATGCGGGAAAGACAAGAGACAGAGCGAAAGCAAAGTGAGGCGAGGGGGGGGCGAGCGAGCGAGGTGAGAATGTGTTGATGTAATTGATGTGTGGACTCATTTAGACAGGTTTTCCATATGCTGTCACTTCCAGCAGGACAGACTGCTCTGAGGAATGAGCAGTGTGAAAGACAAGTCGTTTGACCATGATGCAAAGTGTGCAACTGACGGGGTGTGTGTGTGTGTGTGTGTGTGTGTGTGAGCGCTCATCTTTAAACGCATACCAACACACATACTATATGGACCAATGCAAACATACAGCCCGAGGGGGTAAAAAGAGTGTGTGCGCATGTCTTACCGCTGATGACTACACTAGTCACCACCGTGCATGCCGCTCATACTGGAGCAAACAACTGAAAAAGCTTGACAGGACTCATATTACTTAACGTTATCCCAATATAGTGTCATTTCCTTGAGTAATACAACTGATCAACCAGATTATCCAAAAGGGATTTACATAGAACTGCAGCAATTAGTGAATTAATTGATTGGTTGGTTGACAAAAAATTAATCTACAACCACTTCGATAATTGATTTATTGTTTTATTAATTTTCTTTTAGCAAAAATAGCAAAAACTCACTGATTTCAGCTTGATGAATTGAAATATTTTCTTGTTTTCCTACTCTTCTATGATCTTTGGGTTTTGAAGTGGTGGTGGGACAAAACAAGACATTTGAAAACGTCACTATGGGCTCTGGGAACTTATGATGGATGTCAATATATCGCCATTCCCGTGAGGTATGGTCAGACAATCTTCTCCTAAGTCCAATTTTAATAGTTTGATATCGAGTCAAGGTCAATCTCTTACTTGCCTTATTTTCTACTCAGTAAATTCATAAAATCTGTTAAAATCTTTTTTCTCACACCGTAAAACATCACTCAGTTTTCTTATGTTCCTGCCTCTTTCACTTCTCAGCTCCTTGGTGTTAATACAGTGTAATTAGACTGGGCAGTAATTGAGCAGCTCACTGACAAATGCTCCCGCAGAGTGAAGGATCAGGACAGAAGATTTCTGGGTAGAAAAGACTGAATTTCTTTTCGATACTGGTAATCCCTTATCCCATCTCATTCTTTCCTTTCCAGGCCACATATGTTTTATCTAGGTTTAATTTGTTAGCTAATTTGTTAAAAGGAAAAAACTTCCAACCATTGGGGCACTTTCATGTCTTTCACGTCACATGGTCTGACGTCCTGCATCATGATCTCTAGATGGATGCACGTGGGGAAATCAAACTTAGCTTAAAAGCTTAAAATCGCTTCCTTGACAGTTCACGATCACAAGATAGATTTGACGTAGTTTAGCTTTTGATTTCATGCTAAAATCACATATCTACGATCCCAAAAACCCTGGGGTTCGTCTGCTTTGCTTTCACACCACGAAGAACCAAACCTAACGCTAAAACGCACCAGAGTTTCGTCAGGTGTGAAAGCATCCTTATATTCAAAATGTACATTGTGCCTTTTAGAATATATGATAGTAACACTTGTCAGAACTGCAGTCCCACTAAATGACATTAAAACATTTTTAGATAAACCTGCAACTTGCAGCAGGTGGCAGCTTCAAGGCACCTTTTTCAGACCCACCAGTTTTGGATAGTCGTACATGCAAGTGCTGTGGAGAGTTCTTATGTCCCCGCAGTTTTTTTAAAACCCTGACTTGCACAGCTTACAGGTGACATTTTCTCTTTGCACCCCCCATTTTTAAAACATAATGTACCCAACAATCTGCCTTGGGACTTGAGGACGCAGACTTCAGGGCGCCTGACCCTGCCAATGTTGTTAAAAGATGTAGTTGGGTTAAGTGGTGCTACCGTAGTCTGTAACACTCAAAGCTGCCATGAAGAGAACGAGGGAGACAACTACAGGAGCACAGGTCCGTGGTGAAAAACAAGTGTTGTCCAGCTGACCGGTGCAGCTGAAAAAACCCAAAACAAGATTTTCAGACCAGATATTAAGGTGGAAAAAGTGAAATGGAACGGAGGTTTGATATTTTTACATTTAACACAATACCGTCTACTATCTGTCTATTTTTAATACCCAATTTTATATCTCACTGTAAAATCTACACTTTTCACAGCTTGGAATCCCTTTTATTTTAGTGCTTTAACAATGTCTCATGTCTTTACATGTGTCTACACATGACTTGTACCCATTAGCTGTGCGTTATTGCACCCTGCCATGCTAATTGATGAGTGGTTCAGCCTTGTTGTGATATGCCAGCTGTTGCTCAGCTATTTGTTGGCCTTATCTATTAGGGATGTATGTGTCTTGTTGTCACGTCGCTCTCATGTATTCTTTATTTCAATCCACTTACCCCACCTCCTTGTCAAAATATCTTTTGCTAGGATGTCATTTTTAATAGGAATATGGGTCTTAACTGGCCTGCACTGGTTGAGTGACATATGGTTTATAGACTGTATTATCTTTATTGCTTCTTTTCAGACAGAATGATATGTAGACAAATGAGCAAGTTGCTTGCTCATCTAAAGGGCATCTAAGCCTCATTCTCCCATTCTGAACCCCTCTACAAGCGCGCACACACACACACACACACACACACACACACACACACTATACACCCCTCCACTGATCAGCAGATCAGAGGCAGCATGTTAAACCTCAGTGCGGCAGAGGGCCCTTGTAAAAAGAGCCTGGGGCACCAGTGACGATTGTTTTGAAAAGCACTCAGCTGAAAAGCATTTTGGGATGACAGTCGGCCGACTGAAATAGCACCTGTGGAGGAACACGCCACAGTCAGAGCTGGGGGGGGGGGGCGTTGTACGCACAACACGTACACAAGGGGCATGAGTATGCGTGCACATACACACACACACACACACACAAAGACCCCCTCTTTCACTAACACAATCTCACACACAAAGATGCATAAAAGATTTATAGTTTCTCTTCTGCTAGTGTGAGCTCTCATGTACACACATCTCCATACACACACAGAGAATGAAAATCCTTCTTTCACTGAAATGATTTCACTTGCATGCAAGAATGCATGAGCGCAAAGACACACACACACACACACACACACACACACACACCTGTCCTGGCAGATGCCATAGCTGTGTTCTCATGTCTGCTGCTGGGAGGGTCAATGTGTTGTAAAGCTGCGTCTGATTTAATACAACCGGCTGAGATCACTAACGCCAGCGTTCATCAAAAATAACTCAACTATGTCAAAAATCCAGCCAATTAAAAATATGGTACTTTAATAGCTGGAAAGGACACATCCTGATGCATCGCTCCCCCCCCGGGCACAGCAAAAGCATTCACCAATGAATTCTTAAAATGTTGTCAGGCAAATAAGTAATGTACGTGAAGATAGTCAAAAAGGCTCATTAAAATGTGATATTAGGGATAGCAGGCAGTAGATGGTTCAGGAAGATGAAATAACCGTTTGTCTATACACATCAGCGTCGATCTCATACACTGAGTCAGGTCTAATTTTTATAAATATATTTTTAAGTTTAAAACATCTATAATCAATATTTTTAAAAGAACAATGTATCAAATGACGATGTGAAAGGGGTTGCTTGTAGTTTGGCTTCATAGCGAGTTTTAGCTCATTGTTTAGCCGTCCTGCCAGGGAGTTCACTGTTTTAGTTCACTCATCGTTTTCAGCCACAGCAGGCAGCTGATTTTAGCAAAAAAGCTCAGAAAACCCACCTGGCACCTGGCAGGCAGCAAACGGTAGACAGACACTGTTAGCGACTAGCTGGTAAACCTAAAGAGCTGGATATTCCCCTCAGGAGTTGGTTGAGCCCAAAAACAGAGCTAAAAGAGAGTGAATATTGGACTTATATTTGCCAGGTGGCCACAAACATGACTCCAAATGATTGATGATGTCGCTCTGTAACCACTGGATGTCTAAATAAGCAACTGTTTGCTCAATAAGTCCACCATATCAACTTAAAAGGTGATGATATGTTATATGCCAAAAAGAAATCTGTTACTGCAGACACCTTTCTAACTGCCCTAAAGTCAAAGTGGAATAAATGTCAGTATATTGCAACTTTGGGTCATAAATCAAGTAACCCAATATTTTTTGCTCAATAACAAAAATTTGATCATGTGACAATAACTTTTGGGTATTACTCTTGCTAAAATATTTCAACCAGGGATGAATGGCATGGTCTCTCAGCAGACAAAATATAATTGGTGTTGTGGTTCTGGTGACCAAGCAGAGAGAGATATTGTGGTACAATTCAGTCAGTTAAAACTGTCCAATACGATCAGAGTACTGACTAGACTTGTAGTTATCAAGACCAAAAAGACATTAAAGTTATATGAAAATAATAGTTTCAAATAGTACTGATTCTCCTATCATGAAAAATTCTATATCAATATACTGTATCTCTGACATTTGTGCTATGAGAAATCAACCACTGATTCTTCTATTAGGCTGATAAAATAAACTACCAGTGTCTATTTATTTTTCTTATCAATTAATCAAGTGACTTTTTTTTAAAAAAAGTATTAAATTAAATTGGTATATTTACTTGACAAGTCATAACACAAAAAAATAAATCAATTATCAAACAGTCATTGATAAATCTTCTGACAATGGACTAATTATAACAGCAGGAAACCAACTGCAAGATTATTCAGAGACTGGTATCTACAGCTACATGATGTCATTTTGCTGATGCCTTTATCATCCCTACAATGCAATAAAAGTAGATTAGAGGATCAAGTTCATTAGGTCATAAATCAAGAAATGTTAAGGTTTCAATAGACCTGAACATATGTATCACCTACTTGCCAAGTCAGCTGAAACCATGTACTAATTATCCTCTCATTTACAACTCTATCAGTGGCCCTGATAAAGACACCATATGTCAGATCAATCCCTAATAAAGTATAATCCTTGCCATTAGCCTGGTCTCACATGGCCTCATTAGTAGGTGTTACTAAAGTCGCAGTTTAGATTCTGAAACCTTGTCCTGTCCACTGTCAGCCCTCACACACAAGCTAACGTAGCCAAAATAGCAGCGCTGCTCCCATGTGACTATTTGTTAAGTCCACTCCTATCAGGAGTAAAGCCAGCTCTTTAAGAGGACTACAGAACCATGGAAACATGCAGGCCTCATTTCCCCAGACACGAGCATGCTTTACATGCATGGGCTGACACAAACACACACACACACACACACACACACACACACACGCAGGCTTATGTATTCTTACGTCTAATTCGGGGAAATGTAAAAATTAGCCCTGTGATTCTGAGACAGCAGCAGCAACTGAGATCCTGAATGAAAAAAATGGGGGCAACATTATTTACTCGCACATCACAGCACAGCCATGACAGACACACACAGACGAGATATGATAGGGTGCTTTAGGTATTCCTGTGTCTAATTCGGGGAAATGATTTGTGATTCTTGAGACAAGAGGAATGATACAGAACCTGAATGAGGGACACCAGGGGCAACAATATTTACTTAGACTTCATTACAAGCACACGCACCCTCACCCTCACACTCACACACAAGTACACACAGAGGTTTAACCTAAACCAAACTTTGACCTCGCTACACCCTCGGCTCTGTTACCCAAGCCCGCTTCTATCCTTCACTCTGCATGCCACCCAATAATGTCAACTACGAGCTCCTGTCAGGCTGTTTTTAAACACAAGGACAGAGACTCAATTACAGCAGAATGGCTTTCAGGAGTCATCCTCCGTCCCGAGACACATACACACACACACACACACACCTGCTAATGGTTGTCAGATTTGCTGGCAAAAGGGTCAAAGGTCAAACCAATCTGCGTTCCGCAACAATCAGCGGCCTCTGTTGTTAACATCACTCGATTAGGAGGACGTACACACACTAACACACACACACACACACACACACACAGTTTGTGTTCGGAGATAAGAGAATATTTAGATGCTTTTCTAAACCAAACATCATATTTAAAAGTGGCAAAACTGAGAAACATAGGAGCTTCTGATTGGTTCTGTGTCCTTACTCACATTTAAAGACACCAAAGAGAAAGATGAACTACAGTCCAGGCAAAGCAGCTTTTGTGCTGCCCTCGACTGTTAACAGACACTTCTCTATTTGCTATGACGAGCAACATTAACACCAACATAGGAAATTAACACCAACGACCAGCCAAATGCTGTAGAGTTTTCCCCCCAACTGATCTCTGATCTCCAAGAGTGTCTGCAGAAAAATCCTCATTTCTCTAAGTGTAATTCTCTCTAGCTGAAGTCAGGGATCCAGCAGCCAGCAATCTGTTGACAATAAAAGTCTTCCAGGCATGACAAATGCATTTATCAGCCTATTATAACCACATGCGTGTAAGTTGTCTGTGTTTCATATATCTGTTTCTCTGCACCCAACTGTTCTCTGGCGAACATACAAAAGAACCCAAAATAACGCTGAGGGGTTGAGGGGGACATCAATCTGTGGCTGTGTAATCCTAAACCTTCACCTTCCTCTTAATACCCATCATCCCCCCCTTAATACCCACACATACCAGGACAGAGTAGGGCCACAACAAATGGTCGTCCGACAAAGGGCAGAGTTCGGCCAGTAGCACTTGTGCATGCAGACGAATAGACACATGTACGTCCACACATACATGCAGACCCACATAAATGCAAGACATACTCAAGAAACACACACAAGAGGCAGGAGGGGAGCTAAGTGGGAGCTCTCCCCTCTTAACTTGGCAAGTCTGATCAGAAGAGCCACCGCCAAGGGTCTGTCATCCCCCTCTAAGCCACCCTCATCCGAACCCTCCCTGGACTGAGAAACCACTGTGGCCCCCGGCCTGACCCGTCCTGCCACAGGGGGAGAGGGGTGGGGGTGGGGTGGGTTAGGCCTCAATTTAAAACGAGAGTGAGAGAAAGATGAGAGCTAAGCCAATCAATAAATACGCAGAACACATGCACATTCAGCCGCACACTCGTCCAAACAGATGAAGGGAACGCGCTGAGGGGCGGGATGGTGGATTAACACCGCGGAGGGAGTAGTGGTCGGTGTACGTGTTACAATTACAAAAATAAAAAGCCTCCTAAATCATGATATGAAAGTGGAGTGCAAATGTGACGATTAAAATGGGGGCGGGGGTGCAAACGGCAATACCCACAAATACACTAGAAATCCCGCTGCAGTTGGAAAGATCTACTTGGCTTACGGTTATTTAACTTTAGGGCTCCATACAAATTCCATACAAATAAAACGTGTGATGACCCTTATACTGGGAAGACAGCCTGCAGTTTTATAGAAGCTGGCTTTACTTTGGTATAGTCAACCCCGCCAACGAAAAAATTAGCGGGAATTTTATAGTAAATGATGAGTAAGAAAATTCACATTAACATGAACTAAAATGACTCTCTGTCATGTAATAACAATTCTAAATGTAGTTTTAAACAGTAGTGGGTAACTGAATTTGTCAGAAAAAAAGTCCAGTTTGACCAACTGGATCATGAATGTTTGGTTAACTGGAGGGTTTCATTTAAAGATTTTGAACTGAACATTTAACAAAAAAATGTCCAAATATAGATTTCGGAGAGTTCTAACTTATCCTCAGCAACATTATTCACAGCATCTTATTTACAGTGGGACGCCCTGGTTGTGTTGATGCCGTGCTCTCCCCCAAACACACAAGCTGCAGTATAAATAGATGTGTGTCTAGGATCATGGATACAAAGTAAACAAAACACTAAGATTGTGCAAAGGGGGATCTCTGCTACCTCAGCGAGTTGACGGCCATGCTATGTACTCAGCACGCTGTGGGTTCACATCTGACCCATGACCTTTTTCATGCACATCTCTGCAATCTGTCATATCACTCCGCACTGTATGCAATGTACTAGTGCAGTAAAGTCCTAATAAAACACAATCCAATTTGTTGACTGTCCCTTTGGCCCAGTGGGTAACTTCAGAAGGCTGAGAAAACGCTGGAGGCAATGAAGGCCATCAGCAGGTTTCAAGAGTAGCTTTAAATAATCAGAAACCGTTAAAATGTAAATTAATGAGAATATATGTCAACACAATTGTGGTTATCCCTGGCCCAGAAGTTGGTGTATAAACAGAAACAAATTTATTGTTTATACAGAATGTTAGCTCTCTAAATGCTCACTTTATACTCATTATAAAAGACCCCTTTGTTTGCCTTATTTAGTTTTAGCATAGACTTTGGCTTTTAGGTTTCAAACCAGTCAATGCGATTGCCTGAATCTGTGTCAGATATGTCCTTCAAGGTTTCCTCTTTAACTCTGGCACTGGTCTTTGATTTGTTAGGCCTAAGCTGTTTTTTTGAGTCTACAGTCTTCACGTCTGGAACAACCGCTGAGATGACCTGAGGGCATCAGTACTGAGATCAACAGTTTCTCACAGAACCTTAAAATATATCTTTTCATCTGCATTTACATTGCAAATCCAATCACATCAGCTTTGACGACTATAACCTGACTCTGGATGTATTGTTTTATTTGTAACTTTTTGCTTCTATGCTCAATTTCAGTAATGTACTGTATTATGTAAATAAGAGAATTCAATTTTCTACAAAATATGTTCTATATATTTTAATGTTTATATGTAAATGTGCATGTATATTTACACTCCAACGTGACATAAAAACAAAATGTCAGCATTTTCTCAAACTACTGTTGTAGGAAGGTTGCGCAGAAAGATCCAATTATTAAACAACCGTGGATCCAAATAGAAAATGGTTGTTTAATTATCTCCTTGATTTTCCTCAATGACAACAATCTGCTTAGTTGTGCGCCCTACAGCTCTGAGGCAGAATACTTCTGGTAACTCGTGTGTGCTGTAACCAGTGCTGTCAGTGAGAAAACTGCGAGGGATAATGAGCTAAATATTTTGAATAGTTTGAACCCAACCTGCTACCATTTGGCTACAAAACACTTGGATTATGCCACAAGAGCTGTTTGGAGACATTTGAAAGATGTTTTGTGTTTTTTTGTTGAAGGTTTAAAAAAAATTTACTTAAGCAAGTCAGTTTTTGAGGGAAGGTTAAAGTGGTGTGATGCTAACTAGCTACGCGTTTGGTGAGTCCTCAGAAGTAGGGGGAGTTTTGAATGAGGCAGGGACGAGTAGACAATCACTAAATTTTATTGTAGGGTGATTTATTCAAGGCTCCTAAACTATTATGAATACAGACTTGAATTAACCATCATAAATATTCAGTTTAACACGCCTGCACACAACTTGCAAAGCGCAGCAATGTCACCCTTTCAGACAATGGAAATGTAGCTCCATGGCTGAGAGTAGTGACGCTTCCTGTAAAAAATAAAGCCAGAAGGAGGTAAAATGTAATTAACCCACCCACCTCTGGCTGTTGACAAAGATACAAGCAGCAAGTCTGAAGGGGAGAGAAACTCCCACCTGTCCCAGCGAATCAAATGTGCACCTTTTACAATGTAGCTCTGTCAGCTGAACAACGTGCGTGACTGGAGGCACAAATGAACTGACAAAATAACACACGCGCACACACACACACACTGAGTTACTGCCCTGCCCTCTATTAGGGAGCACAATGAGTGTGTAAGGGGATCTTAATGAAGGACTCCCCTGAGGCAAAGCTTGACGCCTCTGCTGAGGATGTGTACTGTTAGAGCTCATTAAATGAACATGAGTACTACCACTGGCATGGTGGGAGAGAGTGTGTGTGTGTGGTGTTCAGTTACAATACCAGATTTAGCCGTTTATGTCATGCAGTACACATGCCTCTTTGCACCAATTTATTGAGTGTGCACGCCCATGTTGTTCCGTTTGTGTGTGTTGGAAGAAGTCGTTGCACAATCAGACTTTGCACGGAGAGAGTGTGAACTTCATGTGTGTGCCTGTGGCGTTTTGTTAAGAGCTATTGATATCACAAGACACTACAACAGGTCTCTTATTCTGACAAAATGAACTTGAAGGAATAATCATATTTAGAACAGGAAAGGGCACAGGGTGAGGGAGAAAGAGATAATTTTGTGGAGAAGAAGGATGACATATGTGAGACAGGAGAAAGAAAAGAAAGAAAGAAAGAAAGAAAGAAGGAAAGAAAGAAAGAATAGTGGAAGGAGTGCTGCAGTGTGGAATTTGATCTAGCAGTGCCCTCTTGTGGATGAAAATTGAAGTACTTTAACTCTGAAGACCAGAATCTAAATCACAAAAGGACTGTAGGACATCCTCGTTATTTTAACAGACTGAATGTGTTTTGTGTCTTTGAACGCCCCGCCTGCTTGCTCTGGGTTTGCCTTAATAAATGCACCACTTCAGTTTAACCATAAGCTTCTTTTAGCTCCATTAATTTGGATCTGTATTCACTGTGAGAGGTGCAACAGCTAAGACCTTTGGGCTCCAGGTGTGTTAATGTACAGTACGTGGGTTTGACTCACCTCTCTACCCTTGTGTGTGACCAGGGCAGCAAGTGGCTTGGCGTAGAAGCGGCTGTAGCTGAATCCCAGGCAGCCGTACATACTGTTGGCCGTCAGCTTCAGAGCCTTCTGACGAATGTCATACTGATGGACAGACAGACTCAAGTTAGGATTTCATATTCCCCTGAAAACTGAATTTGATAGGTTACAAGTTGTCTGAATGGTAAATAAAAATGGTTGACAAAAGAAGGAGTGTTATTATATGCAAATCTCAAGTAGGTGCAAGGCTATTGACATGTTCAACATCATGGGTGGGGTTAGATGGTTAACCACCTGTCATCATAGAGCCTATCGGTATATACTGTATATGGTTGTGGTAATCATTTTTATCCATTTTGACCTAAGATCCAACTGGAATAGTAACATTGTCTATTTAAATAAATCTGTAGTTTGGAGTCTGTATGCAGGCGTTACTCTTTTCATCAAAATGAAAATGGTTGACCGTTTTGTCAAACAGCACCAACGCGCCTACTAAACAGCTATTTGCATTAGTCTTCGCTGAGAGCAGAAGACAATATATGAACTCAAAGAAGCTCAACTGCTGTCAATCTGTACGCTCAGTTTGATCCAGTCATCTTTTCACTAATATATGGTTAAATAAATACGCTACCTGCTGCGGTGCTTTGGAGTTTCAAGGATGACAGAGCAACACTAAGTATTTGTTCCCCATACTTCAGACAAAAACAATTACTATATATATATATATATATATATATATATATATATATATATATAAAAAAATAAGCATTCAGATGGACAGAGGAGAAGCCAATTATGCTGCAGGAGTGGTTTGAGAGGTTTCTGTGGATGTTATGATACTTTTTACCACAATAAAAAAAAAACCTGTCAACAATTGTATTATTTTGAAGTGACACAAATTCGAACAGACTACAATCACAGGAGCAAGCCTCAAACTTTTTAAACTGCCTCAACATTAGTAGACCCAATTTAATATACTGCATGTTTGCGATCAATAACTTCAAACAGGAAAAAAAGTGGAAAACAATAACTTTCCAATGCAAACAAAAAAGGAGGGGAGAATCCATACCAACCCAAATACTATACAGTATGTGCAGCATGTGTGTGTTTCAGCATGCATGTGTAGGTGTGTGTGAACTTTGAGTGTGTGTGTGTGTGTACCTGCAGGTAGAGGTCTGGGTTGATGTCTTGCTGTTTCATCAGCTGTTTGACCTGTTTACGCCGCTCCACCAGCTTCCTGATTTCTTTGGGCAGGATTCCCATCTCCAGGTTTGTATCTGGAATCTCGGGAATCTCCTCTGACTCATCCTCCTGTTACCATGGAAACAAGAGTTGGAAGTGAGCTGGAACTTTTCACTAGGAAATAAAAGAAAGTCAGGCTGGGGACCTGGATGTCGAAGCTCTTTACGCCTCTGTACCTGAGCATTAGGATCAACCTATATGGTTTGGCCACACAAACACATCTGCTTCTACAGTAAACATATGAACAAACAGTACACACACCTCATTCCTCTTCTGTGTGTTGTGAGCCTCCCTCTGCACAGTGGTGAAGCAGATGTTGAACTCTTGGATGATAGAGGGATACAGGCTGTTGAAGTCAAGCAGCAGCACAAACTTGTCGTAGAAACCTACAGAGACACAATAGATGGATATGAGACAAACACAGACAGGAAAGAAGACCATAAACTAAAAACACAAGACTTACCAACTTTAGGATCCAGCACCAGACCTCCAGCATAGGCTGCCTTCTTCTTCCGCTTGCCTTTCCCTGCATCCACATCTTCTTCCCCCTCACCCTTGGACACAGGAGCAAAGAGGAAAAAGAGTACTTTGTCACATGAATGTACATTACAAAAAAAGAAGCTGTATGTGATTGTGTGTGGGCTTTACCATTTCCAGCTGGGCCTTTTTGAAAGAGGGTTTGTCGGGGACGATATAGTTTTTCTCATGGAAGGCGTGAAGCAAGAGGAACTCATTCCTCTCAGAGCGGCCGCCCATCAGAGTACGAGACTGCAGAGAAGAAGCAGGAAGAACTCGGGTGATTGAAGCAGGGGGCAAAAGGGAAAGAATTATCAGAACAGAAGTTGCCTTGAGGCAACCTGAAGCATGGCTCAGGGGTGATGGTATCTTTATGTCCCATTCTAACTGAAGTCTACAATGTCACCTTGCCCCACTGCATTGTTTTTTTATAGTTCACCCTGAAACACACTGGTTTATCAAAAGGCCCTGGCTCTAAGCCTTGATAAAGGCTTTTGAGATTTAAAGTATTTCTCTTCATTTCACAAGAGAACCGAGTCTTGCTTTTGTCTTCAAACTGTTTTGGTTCTGACTTTAATTTTCAGTATTTCAACTGTACAATAAGTGAGAAGAGCTGCCGCCTGGAATTTCAAAACCTCAACGATCGGCCATCCCTGTTTCTTTTGTCATGTATGTTTCCAATAATGTTGGTAGTGCAGACATTTTGGAGAGCCAGATTTTCCTCCAGAATCAGTTCAGGCAGATGCATTGTATTTATTTTATTTTTTTGGCATTTCTTCTTGTTTTTTAGTGACAGTAGAGAGAGAGAGGGGATGACATGCAGCAAAGGACTCGAACCCAGGCCACTGCGGAAAGGACTCAGCCTTGATATGTGATACGCGCTCCACCTGCACCAGGTGAGTTACCGGGACGCCCCAGGTGAGCGTTATTATTAGTTATTTGGATGTAAATATCATGACATTCAGCAAATACTGAAGTGACTGAAATTTTAATTGTTATTTGCGTTTTCTATTTGAGCTGAGCAATAAAGTGAGACAATACCTGTGTTGTGACATTTACTGTATTTTTGTTTTGCAGCTGCAGGGGGCTGTTTAATGAAGGTGAAAGGAAATGGTGCCGTTGTGCGTTACCATGACGTTGCCAGCAATGTTGGTGATCTGCAGGGCCAGAGGCAGCACGTTGAGCTCACACATGATCTGGAGGATCAGCTTGGCGTCTGTCCATGTCAACTCCAACAGGTAGAGCAGGTGAGGAGAGTCACTGACACACAAACACACATTTAGGATACACACACACAGACATTTTTTTGGGTCCAGATAAACAGAAAAAAATTACAGTTATAGTAGATCAAAGGAGTTGACAGACATGTGTTGAGTAATCATTTTGTCTGGGTTTTTTTTCTGATTTGGTTGAACTGAGCCTTTAAGAAGATACAAACCTGTAGAGATTCTTGATGTTCTCCTGGGGGACGGTGACTCTCTCCGTCTTCAGCACCTGTGCAGCCAGTTCAGTGAGATGGTAACTTTTACAGCGAATCAGCTCCTTGGCCGAGATCTCCACATCGCACACCAGACGGCCACAGGTTGCGCTCTTCTCTGCAAAGGAACCACGACCCTGCCAAGTACAACAACGTTTAGTGATGTACAATATGGTATAGAAACAAAAGAAGCGTATGTTGCTACAGATTTGTATTCTTCTTACCCCTAGTTTGGGCATATTGGCTCTCCTGAGGCGCCCAATCTTAGACCAGTGGGGAACCTTGCACACATTGATCCTCTGCAGAATCACTTCCAGGTCAAACCCAAAGATGTCGTGACCCTACAGGAAATGAATAAGGATAAGCATATTTATTTTTACACAGACGAACACACTACACCCTCATCTTCCTGTGCATTCTGTATTTTCATATAAGGATGCTAATTATTCATCTGTAATCCATTCAGGAAACTGCATAGAATTACTCCCAACATGTTCCACTCACCACCAGCACATCAGGGTCGATCTTGTGCATCTTGGCCAGGAAGAAGCCAAGCAGAGTCCGCTCTGTGGCAGCTATCTCCACTTTCCCATTCTGACAGAGGAAGGGAGTCACATCATCAATGCTTTGGTCACATTGAAGAAAAGAGTCAATTCCTGTTTTTTTTCCCCCTGTTTCTGTGCAAAAGGCTAGTACCAACAAGCTGAGCTCCATAGCCACAAGGCCACTCACCTTCTTCCTCACAGCATCTTTGAAGTCGTAGGGGAAGATACAGTCGGCCGGTTTACTGACCACTGCAAAGACAAAAAGAATATAATAACTTCTCCTAAACGTTTACCATTCTTCCAGACTTTAACTCAACTGAGCTTTAAAATTCTGACTCGTGTTCAACATGCTTTGTGCTCTTAGACGGTGAACAATATGACCGCTGTCCAGTCATATCACATTACTGCTGAATTTTATTCTACAGAACAATATGTGAAACTGAGGTCTGCAATGTATAGTATGTGTGAAAGGAATATTTTCCCACATTTCCACTCTACTGCATTCATGCATTACAATGGAAACATTCAATAATATGAGTCTAAGTAACTTACCACAAAAATGGGTCTGGTATGGGGGTTGAGGTGGAGCTTTATCCATATGGAACCGATGGTGGACCAGTGCAGCCAGGGACACAATCTGCAGAGGAACAATTATATCATCTGCTCCTTGCTTACTAAGTATTTCAGTCTGTATAATAACACTAAATAGTCCTATCACTGTCCAATACATTAACTGCTAAATAGGGAAACAGTGTACTTGATAGTGTGTACAGCTGGCAGTGTTCTGACCTCGTTGTGGTGCGTCTTGGGGTTCTGGATAGTCTTGAGGCTGATGGACATGACGGTGATGGGTGGAGGTGACAGGTCTTTCACCACCGTGACCAGGTCAGTCCTCAGGGCCAGAGCCTCCACCTTACACCAGCTGACCGGCTGGCTGACCAGCTCTGACACAGACACGGGGGGTACATGTGAATTTTACAGGGGTTTTTACTCCTTTAATATCTCCTACAAGAGGCTCCAACATGAAATTAATTGTTCAAATCAAGTTTAACTAAATGCAGGGTGTTAAATCAGAATTATCATTCAAAATTCTGGACAAAGGGACGTCCTCCTTACGTGGTGTCTTGATGTCCAGCCAGCAAGGCCCTTTAATCTTCCTGCTGAGGAGGAAGTGCTCCAGACTGGAAGTGTTGGTTCCGAAAATGTGGGAAAAAGTCGCCCCCTGAAGGTTTGAAGGCAGCGCAGGGAACTCAGCCTGCAAAAACAATATTCACCACACAGACAAATAGGTCAAAGAAAAAAACAGCTTCTACCCAACAACTAGATAGGGTGTATGTGTGTCTACTCACAGAATATCTGACTTCCAGGTACTCGCACTGACTGGGAACATCAGGAATTTCAAAAGCGTAGTTCCTCTCCACTTTCTGCAGAGAGACACACAGAAAACCAGTTACACACACATTACACTTGCCAGAAAATGACATTCACACTACACAATCCGTAGCCAAGGTTAGCACTGACCTTGGACTTAAACTTCATGATCCTGAACTTCTCAGAGAGCTCGTTAAACTCCTGGTAGACGTCCATCATTCCTACGGGAGTGTCCGACACCTCCCCAGTCTTGGTGTTCACTTTCTGTTCAAGAAAACACAAACGAATTATTGACAGAATTCCTAAAAAGAGTCATGTGGAAAAAGATTTCACACACACAGAGGTGACATGTAAGACTACTTGTAGGAAAGTTTTGTCATGTCCTGTAGATTTACAATTTTTTTAGGCGAGGGGGAACGTACTGTATACTGTTTCTTATATGGTAAAATAATGGACCTACACAAATGAATCTTACTTTTTAGATTCCAGCAAATATAAAACTTCATACTGTCAAGTGTTATGATTTTTGGAAAATGTGACGGAGCAGGAAACTTACATATTCGCGAGGCAGGAAGTACATGGTCCGCTCAATGTTCTTGACAATAACACAGCAGCTGACATGAGACTTTGCAGACTCGATCCACACTTTTCCAAACAAGTACACCACACCTGGGCCACAGTTAAGTTCAAATATTAGGATGTGCTCTACTGAACAGGATCTTTGGATTATGGAATCACATGATAGTATCCACTATATATTCCCCCCAGGTATGAATATGCCTTACCTGGTTGGCTGTAGGGGTCTTCAAAGGCATCCAACCAATAGAAGCGGAAAACCTGCTCCCCGTCTGCCCCCTCCACCAGCGGGAGTTGGCTGGAGTCCACCAGTATCTCTGCTGGAGCCTCGCTGGCTCCACCTTCCTCTTCTTGTCCCCAAGAGCTTCCGATCCTGCTGGACCTGGAAATGGACAGAGGGAGGAAGATGCTAAAACTGTAAAAAAACAAAAACAAAAAAAGGTATCTATATTTCCTAATAAAGCAGAAGGAAACAAAGCAGGTAAAAGGCTTACAATAAGACAGGGTCCTGAGGCTCTGCTTTCGGCTCAATTTTAACTGCCACCTCTGCTGCTGCTTTTGTTTCAGCATCATCTTTAACCGCAGGCTTCTCCTCCTCGAGCCCGACCTCCATCGGCTCATCGAAGTCCACCCCGTCAAATGCCAGAGCGTCAGTCCCTGACAAACACATTGTCAGAAAAGGTAAGTGTATTCTTGTTGCTAGAAGGGAGAAAAGGAGGAGTAAAAAGATAGCACGGTTGTATCTGTCTTTCTTACCTTCCTCCTCATCCAGCTCCTCCACTTTTGCCCTCTGCTTCTGCACAGGTAGAGCAGGTGTAGGGGGAGGGAGGCGGGCCGATGACCTGGGGGTCGGCTCAGAAGGCGGCAGCCTGATAACTTTGGCCTTTAACCCCGTCGCTGAGGGTGACTCCTGGTATTACAGAAGTGACATACAATATTTTAAAGTTGTTGAATTCAAAATGTGTAATTTTCATATCATATGTTTGAAATGTTTTCCAAGACTATGACACAAAATGAAATGAAAAGTTTAAAGGATACCTTTGGCATCTGAGGTTTGATGGAAAAGGGATTCATGGGTGTTCCAAGAGACTTCTTTTTCTTCAGAGTGACCACTGGAGGAGGAGTCAGAAGAGTTGGTTTCTGGGGGGGCAGAGGGAGGGACATATTTTAAAAGCAAATATCACAACATATCAGATTAGACAGGGAGAAGCCGACTATGAAGAAAAAAGAAGACAAAGCGTCACCACCACTGAGTAAGAAATTAGCCAAAACCATATTAACGGACTGTGACTGTAAAATAACTAAAAAGGGTCACAGGTTTAATTCTTGTATCAGCACTACACAACATGACTTGCTCACTCATCATTACACATCCGCTAAAAGCCTGAATATAAATGCCAATGTGCAGGAAGCATTTGTTTTATTGTGGGAAACACCACCCATAACCCGATACTGCTTTCACTGTGTCTCAGCAGAGAAAGTCAAAAGCATTAGTTGACATTGAATTGTGTTTAATTATGTTCAAGTTCTGCGTTGTCTAGATTATATGGTACCGACCTCAGAGTGCAGGTCCTGTAAGATATCTCCTAATAGGTCATCTTTGGACAGGTCCACGTCTTTCTGCAGGAGACACAATTGTGCTTATGGTCAATGCAAGAGCAAGAAAAAGTGTAGAGCATCTCTTTTATTTCAAGTGATGATCTGCACAGGGCACAGTTAGGGGCATTTGTAGTAGAGGCAAACACCCAAGCAAGACAGTGATGGCAGCAGAAACATACCTCAGCAGGCCTCTTGACATTACTGTTCATGAAGAGGCTCTTAATGGTGTTGGGCTTGGCTACGGCAGATTTCTTCACATTCTTCTTTGAGTCTGCTCCTTTAGCACTTGCTTTTCCTGCAAACACAAACAACAAAACATTTTCAAACAAAGAAAATTCACTCTCTGTACAAAACTATTTACAGCAGATTGTTCAACACTTGAAATACACATAAATTGTTGTGTAATGTAATACTGCATGAATGTTTACCTTTGTTGTTTTCAACTACATCGTCATCCAAATCATCGTCAAAGATTTCTCTTCCATCCTCCACATATCCTGTTCCATCTGAGAGGAGAAGAAAAGAGAGGAGAGGAGAAGAGGAAAGGAGAGGAGAAGAGAAACATTTACATTAGACCTCCCATCATACATGTTCCCAGAGTGGACACAGGAGACTGAGACTCACCATCATCAATAATCCAGTCATCCTCTTGTCTGTCTCGTACCATCTTCGAGTACTGCTGCTCATCCACCTCCTCATACACACTTGTCACCTCCTCCACCTGGAAAACATGAACACTGGTTGACCATAACCTATGAAACAAGCATTGCTGAATGAATATCAGACCCAAACGCTATTGACTGTTGGATAACAAATCAAAACAAACAATTAAAACATAGTAGGGCCCAGTAGGGCTGATTATTTCTGTTATCAATTCATCTGGTAATTACTGTTTCAGTTAATCAATAATTGTTTAGTCTGTACAATGTCCAAAAATAGTGGAAAAAGGGCAATCACACTGTCTCAGAGAGCAGGGTGCCTGATGAATGATTATCAAAATTGTTAGTAATTTATTCTCTAAAACAGAACACTGCCCTTCTCATATGTGGAAACATTTAAATCTTAAAAAAGAATTAGTCTAATGTTGTTGTATTGTAATTCAGTAAACATTTAATCAAAACAGCTCATACTTTTGTGAAATTGGATATAATTTTATACCTATGTAGCTCCTTTGTCTGTACAAGTAATTTCAGTGGGAATCGAGAACATATTGTTGAAAGAAGCTGCTTGGTACATCCAAAGGCCAAGTCAATACAAACTTTGCTGACGGATCCTAACCTTACAAGCAAGGTGATGAGGCTCTGAGATGTACTGTATGAGTTGAATTAAATACAAACTATTATGCACACATATATGCTCTTACAACACTTAAATTGCTCACCTCATATTTGATCTTCTCCCCCATCTTGGCTTTCTTAAGCTGCTCCAGTGCAGACTTCCTCCCCACCTTCTCCCTCTTCTCCCGTCTGGAGCGAGACTTTGCCAGACCACAGGCATCACCTCCATCGTCTGAGGAGACGGACACATCGACATGACGACGCAGCAGCAGCAGGTGTGAACATGAGTTTCATTTTTACGTTTATCCAAGAAATACTCCACTAATGTCACAAATAGTTTGAGGAGCGCAGGCGCACAACAGTTTATTTTGCTCTTAACACGAGGACACGTAGTACTACTTTGTGGCATTTTGTTAAGGTTATCGTAACTTATTATTTCAGTAATGTATACAAGGAACAGTTATGACTATATCTTACACACAGCGCTAAGAAAGCTGCAGTGGAAACAAGGTCAAGTCAGGCGGCACAGTAGTTAGCTAACATTACCTTGTCTGTTATCCTCTCTTAAGTCTTAACAACACTTGCAAATTGTTAGCTTAGCTAGTTAACGCATTAATATACATACAGTATTAATGGCGTAAGCGTGTCCCATGGTTTATGATAGTGGAAGCTAGCTAACATGTTAGCTAACGTCTAAGCTTTCCCTGCGCAAATCCGCTAAAGTCAGCTAGAAAGCGACGCGAAACAATACTCACCGCCGTCCGGAGCGTCCATGTCTTTGTCTGGGTTTGATACCGGAGCCATGACTTTAGCTTTTTATCTTTAACGTTTGCTTACTGACAGCTGCTCAAAGCGGCGGCGGCGCAGGTCAACACAACAACAGGACTGTCCGCGCCAAATCGTCTTCCCGGGGAAAGTCATATGCAGGAAGTGACATCACAGCGCTGTGAGCCAATAAAATGAAGCGCTGTCTCCACTCTGTCCGCACGGTGGCAGTGTTGTTCAATGTAACCGTCTCGTTTGCTCCACATGATCTGGACCACAAAAAGTATTTCTAAAGTATGCGAGACATGTTTACTCTACAATCACTTTTTAATTCAGTACATTTATCTGATAGAAATTATAAATAACTATCTACATTAAGATTTTACTGATACGATAAAAATAATAATAATAATATGATTCAATGCTCTAACTTAAAGTGCTAATTGATTACACAGTATGTTTTATGTTTTTGCATCTACTTGAGACATAAAAAAGCACAGTCAGAAATGATTTGCTTATATATGTAGCCTATTCTTAAAAAATGTAGGCTACTCTAACAAAAAAAATCAAAGGTAACTAAATAAATTTAAAAAAATAGGCTACATAACAATGGTGCAAAGTGTGTCTGTATAGCCCTTACTTCAAGTTTTTGTGTTGAGGAATCCTCCATGGAATAATGTTTCAGGGAGTCCGTGAATGATCCCCACATCTTTTCAAAGTCCTTGGTTTGTTTCCCCTTTATTGCAAATTTTAATGTTTTCCATAGATAGCAAACCTATTTTTCCCTAAACACAACAATTGTATATTTGGCATGCAGATAAGATAACAAAAATATACCATCTTTTCCCTCTCACTCACATTTTCCACCAATATCATATTGCTACATGAACAAGTATTGTCTGTGGCTCCAAATAGTGAGTTCATGGTGTCTGTATTTTCCTGGGAATAACATACAATCTTATCCTCAAATTAGGATTCTCAAAGTATGGGATTCTCCCTCCTTTTTTAAAGTTAATGTCTATGCCTGTGTATCCCGATGAAGCTCGTTTCCATGGCGACCAAACGGGACTTTTGAGGGCACAATGGGTTCCTGTCCCAGATTGGGGCCACAGAGACACTACAGTGCGTCCAACAAAGAAAACACAAAGCGTGTTTTGTCCCTCATCCCCACAGCCTATTTAAGCTTTTATACCATAAATCACTGCGATAATTCATGTTAGGCTCCTCCTATAGGCCTGCAGTAGGCTATATAGGTTTATGGACATATTATCATATTGACTTCAGTGGCAAACAGTTCATTTTAAAGTTAATTTTAGGCTATAACAGTGTTTTATCTTTTTTGTTTTGTTTTCTAAATTAAGGCTATAAAGTTGCAGATTGCATGAGTGAGGTGATCCACCCTAGTACAATAGGAGGAGGTTCCTGAATGTATAGCCACAGCCGTATGTCTACTGTAAGGTCTGCTAAATCAATGGACCGTGGCCCACAGTTGTCGCAGCCCATCAGCGGTGAGCAGCTGATCTGTCATCTGGACAGACTGGACAGACTGGACAGACGGGCTGCCGTCGCTCTGCTGCACTTGCCCGCCTGTGCTGGAGCAGAGACAAACTCCTGCCTTTTAGACTAAAAAGCAAACCAGACAGGAAAGCAAGTGGTAAACAACATTCTTACTTTACATGACTGTCTGGTTTTGGACGCCATGGTGAAACAGCGACGCATCAGAAGAGGACCACTGAAGGTAAACTCGCATCCCTGCTCAAAGTATTCAAATTCTACATGTAGTTTCGGTTTCACTAAATCCTGCATAGTTATTCCAATCCAGTCGCTGCGTGTTTTAATGACCCGGCAATGGAAAGTTTGCCAAGTAGGTCTAGCCTATGGTGGGAAAAAGAAAAAGAGAAATGTAGTTTGTGTAGTTTGAAGCATAGCTAACACCCAGTTTGAATTCCTGTGCCAAATAGCAAATACACTTTCGTACGGTGCGTCTGTCAAGTAGTCTGACAAGCAGATGAGACCACACAGAAATGGGCGTGAGTGACAGCTAAAACGACCGCGATATATCTTTAACTGCATACAACAAGATGCACTGAACATGCCAAATATCAAGCATTACAATACTCTGATAGTGTAACTAATTTTAGGTTAAGTTTTGCAAGGTGCTGCATCTTGTGCCCTCCAGTCGTAATATTTTTCCCTATCAGATCTGTTTGCAGACTGCATTTAGAAACACTATCAACTCACTTCCAGTTTAAATGAATTGTGTGACTAGTGATACTCTGTAACATCCCACTGATGGTGCTATGGAGCACCCCACCAATCCTCACCGCTTATACTGCTAGACTGCTGTAGCTTTTCTCTGATTGGTCCTTTCTTGGAGCTCTCTCCTCTTTTCCGTCGCCATGGCGAGAGCTCATCAGCTCTGCGAACGAAGATCGTTTATTGAAACAGTGGCTCACTCACAGCTCACAAAAATCTGACGGGATAATCCTATACAGATAAATCATATTTCTTTTTTTCTCATGTGTGTTTGTGCGCTGTTTTTAATAGGTTAGTGTTCATTTCCTTACAGTTACACATAAATGACTGATGACTGACTCCAAATTAATTGTATTGCATGTTACTTGATTCCATGTAGCTGTACAGCAAAAAGGCACCAAGGCTTTCTACTGTAGGCGTCTCCCTCCCTTGTTTTTGTTACTGAACATCTGTAAAATTGATGCCAGATGTGCCTGGAGATTTGCAACACTAATACAAAGCCTCTATAGGTTCAATCAGTGTGAAACTGTCAATAGAGAGTAGCAAAAACATATGCAAAGGTCAAGTCAAACTGAATATATTTGCAACAACATCAGATTAAGGGCAGAGTTCATCCATTCTGTGGTACCAAGAAATAGCTGCAGAGTGAGACCTCTTCACTGCCTCCTCCTCTCTGCAGCAGGGGATCAGAAAGGATGAGGAGGAGGAGGAGGACAGACAGAGAGGCAGAGCAGGGAGTGGGCGGGGGAACAGAGGAAGGAGAAAAGAGACAGAGTGGTGAGGAGAGAGGCAGCGTCTCACTGATGCTGAGTCACATAACAGAGGGACCACAGCCGCATCCCATGAGTCTTTGGGAATCATGGAGGAGCTTGAACACACCTGCCCCCATCCCCGGACGGTAGGGCGTTGGAGCGTGTGTGTGTTTTCCTGTGTGTTCATGTCTTGCGGTGTGTGTGTGACAGGGAGCGAGAGGAAGACAAAGGGGTCTGGCTTTATCTCCCCTGTTACGAAACAGATCCCCTTATAGCATGTGGCTGTGGGATATGCTCAGAATGCTGAGTGGACAGTGTGTGTGTTCGAGTGAAGGAGGGGGTTCACACAGCGGACAACATAGCATGAATGTCCTGCTGAAGGGACACTGCGGCAGTAAGGACAGAGAGCCTCCTGTGTTTGGATACTCTCTCCTTCTCTTTTCTTCTTTGGTGTGATTCCTCATCCCGGCATGTCTGTCTCCACCAAACGGTCCATCTTTGCCTTTTCTTCTCCTCTGTCTCCACTCCAGCCTCCCTCCATCCTTCTGAGGCAGTCTCGTCTTTACAGTCGTGCCCTGTGTCCTTGTGTTTCTCTCTTTTTTTTTTGGCTTTAATCCTTCTTATGCCAGATGTTCTTTGCTTGTGCCAGAGAGGGCTTTACTGACAGCTCATCCTGATAGGCCCGTGTGTGCCCCTGGTCAGTTAGTTGAAGCTTTACTATCTGCTCTGTGCCAAGTGTTTGTAAGCCACCCCTCTGTTCTCACCGTGCCCAAGGAATCATGGGTGAGGAGGATGTTCTCTCAGCACAACCTCTCTCCTCTGCTTTTTTGTTGTTGTTGTTGTTTTAGCTCTGGTGGCTAGCATTGAATTCTGATACCTCTCTAAAGGAAACAGACAGGGCAGTTCATGAAACGTTTAACATGACCTGACAAAATGTTCAAAGCCAGGGGAAGGATGTGCAAGTAAATGGGATGCAGGTACCATTAAAAGGAGTCTCACATGTTAAAAACGAATGCCTTCTTTCTGTTCCTCTTGTAACTCTTTATCACCCAATGTGTTGCAGGCTTTCATATAAGCTGTTACTTTTGAGACAGTTGCATGCATGGCAATTAAAATCCACTTGTCCACACTAAATAGCCTGTTTCCAGACCTCTAAATCGCTGCCCACATCTCTGATTCTTCAGCGATTCATATAATGAAGTGAAAGCTAAATTGGCCATTCATCAACCGCAGCTGACCATAGGGCACATCGTGACATAAGCATCTTTATACTTGGGAATGCTTTGTGTGTTTT
Organism: Macquaria ambigua; assembly: GCA_008360985.2. Lineage (NCBI taxonomy): Eukaryota > Metazoa > Chordata > Actinopteri > Centrarchiformes > Percichthyidae > Macquaria > Macquaria ambigua. The sequence continues at coordinate 56,292 of VMKM01000203.1, forward strand.
CGGTGCAGATCAGCAGAAGTGCAACCTCAGCTCTTCTGAGGTGTATAATTCAAAATGAAGATCCAACTGATCGAGCTACTAGTGGATAAAGCTTTATTTTGTAAAAACGTAACACACTTTGGCTGCAGTATCCTGCTTGGTCAACAATAGTATTCCATCCCACAATTAAGTTTTGGTGATTGGGTTGCTTTATAGTGCCAAATTCTTTGGATTCTTTTAACTCTTGTGTTTTGTTGACATTGGCTTGGTCCCACACACCCAACTGTTGTATGTGCAAATGTGTATGTGTTATTATTATAAAATCAACCAATGGTTTACCTTCAAATATGTTTTCTTTTCTTATGAGGTTATTAAAAGCCAATGTGTAGAAAAGTATTCAAGTGATAATCCTTCCCTTTGCCACAAACTGAGCTTGCACATTTGATGAAGGTGACAAAATACAGAAATGAGCATATAATTACACCAAATAAGGACATATTTCATGTTTTCTATGTTATATGGGCTATAAATGAATAAATATAGATTCATTTTGTTTGCCAAAAAGTCATTCACAGTTTTATCCTACATAGTGATGTAGGATGTATGTATGTTTGGGACCAATCACAGATATAGAGCAGGTAAAAATCCATTGTATTTAACCTTGTTTTACATCTGGGTCATTTTCTATCGTGGACTTCTGCAACATGCCATCATTTCAAAATCATGTTTAGAAGCATTTCTCATTAAATTATGAAAAGTCATGAAGTATCACAATGATAAAACAATGTAAAGTATGTTTTCTGAGCTGTAAAGAGACCCTGTGGTCTCCAGGGTGCCGAACAGAACATGAGGGTTAAATGAGCTGCAGTAAGGACACAACACCTCCCAGATGTTTATGTTTGCTTATTAGGGATCTGATTAGTATGCAAAATTAATCCTGGCCTGTTAATACTTAATGACTCTGAGGAAGTCACCTGTTCATAGCTTGTGCTGTTGCCTGTCATGCTGAGATGGATGACACAAGAACTGTACTCAGTGTGGCAGGTTTCTTTCCCCCATTAGCAAGGTTAATTTTTAATTATGGTAATTATTACAGCAAGAATGTCTGAAAAAACACTTTACATCTCAGAACAATTTGTATCCATTATTGAAATGACCTTCTCCTGAAGAAATAGTCCCTTTGGAAACTGTTGACAGTAGGTCGGTGTAATATGGGAACACTATTTCTGGAAAGAAATGTTGCTGTTGAATTTGTCTCCTTTCATGTTCATTCGTCTATCCCTATATGTGTCTATGGAACATGTTGTCATGCCAAACTCCAGTTTTGTTGCTGTTCCTAGACGATATGTTGACGTCAGGTGCCTGTCTTGTCCACAGAGACTGAATCTGTTTCCATTTTTTCCTCCTCCTCCTCTCACACTCCTACAGCTTTCTGCTCTGTGCCGACTCGGATTCTCTTTTACTGGTGTGAATGAGATTCAGTGACTATTCCCTGCAGTCAACAGATGGCATACAAAGACACATTTTCAGGCAGGCTCACACTGCAACACTTTAACCTTGATGCAGCTTCGACGAGTACTAACAAGCGTCATCCTGTATCGCCCTTTCTTGCTGTCTGTCTTTGTTTCCATGTCCCACTGTCTTTTATTCTTTCTTAATCTGAAAATCACAGAGATCACTGTTTGCTTCCTGTCCTGCATCTTGACCTCTTCCATCTTGTTCTTCCCTTTGAATTTTAGCTAATTCCTGAGACGCCCTACAAAACAGATCGATCGCTCTGTCCTTGCTTTCCACATGTTAATACACACATAGGCTACACACAGAAGTAAACGTCTGCTCACACACACAGAGTGATCAATAACACTAGGTGCAGCTCTGTCTGTCTCTCAATCCATTGTTCCAATATGGAGCAGGCATCAGCTGTGGTCAATAACCTAATGAAGGTTACTGTAAGAGGAATTGGCATGGAAAGGGGAGACATATTGTGTACCACTGAAGGGATGGATGGCTGTGCTTCTAGGTGTGTGTAGGTGTTTTAGATGTTGTAAAACCTAACGTGAGTCTCCTTCGTTTATCCATCCACCAAAATAAGATATTTGTGCTGTATTTGATCTATAACCCAGTCTCTGTCTCCTTCTCAGACTCTGACAGAGCCTGCCATCTTTGCCAGGGAGACCAGTTGTGATTGTCGCGCCCCTCATGAGAAACTCACCATCGCTCAGGCCCGCAGAGGCACCCCAGGTACGGTAGACCTCCTGCTTGGCTTCCTTCTCTGATCCATTTCCTCCAGCATCTCCTTCTCCCAGCCGTCATGTTGATCTTCATCATATTCCTCAATCGTTCCTTTCTCTAACTACATTTGCTACTTATACTACTACTATTACTGCTTCTGCTACTTTTTCTGCTATTATACTGTACTACAACTAACTACTGCTAGTGCAGCTGCTACTGCTTCAGCTACTATTTCTGAAGCTACTTCTGCTATCACAATTACTACTACTACTACTACTACTTATACACTTTACTACTGATGCTAATGCTACTACTTTTTCTACCACTATACTGTACTACTACTGCCTACTGCTAGTGTAGCTGCTTCTACTATTACCGCTGAAGCTACATCTAGGCCTACTACTACTGCTACTACTATTGGTACTCCTACAATATCACTATTATCAACTTCTGATACTCTTACTACTCATGCTAATGCTACTGCTACTCTTTCTACTGCTACTTCTATTACTACTACTACTGTTACTACTCCTACAGTATCAATATCACCACAACTACTACTGATAGACTTTACTACTGATGTTAACGCTACTGCCACTCCTGCTACTTTTTCTGCTATTATACTACAACTAAGCTGCTTCCACTAGTACCTCTGGAGCTACTTCTACAACTACAACTACTGCTACTACTGTGGCTCCACTGCTACTACTACTAGATATATTACTTTAACTATAAAGGTGCTACGACTATTCAAATTCTTCTACTGCTGCCACTCCTGCTATGTTTGCCACTGCTTTTCCCAGTTCTGTATCATGACAGTATTACTACTGTCCTAGCTCTACTGAGGACTAATGATGATAACTATATAATATTACAGTCACTAATGAGCAGTAAGACTGAATTAGCAATGGGCCAAAGTGGGCAATTCCAGGCTATCTGTGTGTCAACTAGTTTGTGCTAATTTAAGTGAAATTGCTTTGTATATTCACCACTAAAGCACAAAAAATAACACAATACAGTTGTTAGCATCCTGCTTTATTACCTAATCTTGACTGGAGCTTGTCTGAATCTAGTTTAAAGGCCTCTGCTATTTCAGTTTTGTGCTTATAGTGCATGTTCCTAAATGAATGTGTTAAATAAAATGGCCACACAGCACACCTGGGGCCAGGAAGTATTCTATCACAGCCAGACTGTACACTTTGCAAAGAGGGTGAGAGGAACTGGGTGTTAATAGCTGCTTATATTTGCAATGGGGCCATCTAACTCCACCTATTTTACACATTAAAGTTTGTTTACAGGCCTTGTGGAGTACTACTGCATAGTGGAAAAAGTTGTATAAAGCCTTTTGTGGCTCCAGAGGGAGCTGTGCAATTGAGCATGCTTAGCCGCTGCTACTAGCATAACGCACTTGAGTCTCCAACCGAACTTTTGGCAGTTCAGTTGCATTGTGGGTAATGTAGGCATCATGTTTTGACAAGGAAGAAGAATGTGTATAATAAAGAAGATGATATCTCTGGTTCTGCTGCATTAATTTTGATTCTTTTTTTAAACTGTCCATCGTGAGTCCAACAATGTTCTAGGAGTGCAGTGCTAAATCGGTGGAGTACTCTTTTAAACCTGTGTTGCAAAATAATTAAGAATGTTATTAATACATTTAATTTTTCATAAATCAAAATGACCTTACTGGAGATTTTGGTATTTCTGTCCAGGCATATGATATAAGGAATCTCAGTACAGCCACAGCCATTACTCTCACTATGATACCACTGCAGTTAGTTTTGATAAATGTGTTGTACTGCTGTGTGTTTTCAGTGGACCGGCCAGTCAGAGTCTACGCAGATGGCATCTTTGACCTGTTCCACTCTGGACACGCTCGTGCTCTCATGCAGGCCAAGAACCTCTTTCCTAACACCTACCTCATAGTAGGAGGTAGGACAGACCCACTGATACAACACGCACACACACACACACACACACACACACACACCCCTACAGATTTGTCTGACAGTGATTTATATGCTTTTGTGTTTTGTGTACGTTTTGTGGGGTTTCCCTCCCATGTGCTTGGAACAGTGTGCAGTGATGAGCTGACCCATAAGTACAAGGGTTTCACAGTCATGACGGAGATTGAGCGTTATGAAGCGCTGAGACACTGCCGCTACGTCGACGAGATTTTAAGAGACGCACCCTGGACTCTCACACCCGAGTTCCTAGAAAAACACAAGGTGTGTGTGTGTGTGTGTGTGTGTGTGTGTGTGTGTGTGTGTGTGGTTGTTTACAGTATATGAGTGTTAAACTGTGCATGAAGCATCCAGGGGCTGTAACCACAAAACATCCTAGGGCCCAAAGTAGATCCTAACTGAGTTAGGAGAAACTCTGTCTAAGTCTGAGAGAAGTTAGAAGCAGTCCAGAGTCAGATGCTGCAGGTAATGTGCCTCATTTGATTTTTATCATTAGTAAGAATAAAATCAGCTCACCAACAAATCAAAACAATCCTCTACTTGGACACTGGAAAAATGGTCAATCCACAGATTATCTGTAGAATATCCACTAGAATATTTATCTATCTATCTAATTTAATCAAACTAATTTTATTTCATTTATAATTTGAATGAATTTATTTTTTTTTATATGATGTATTTTAATAAGGACTCCTAGTGGTAAGATAAGACACTTTGTGAATTCGTACCCAGGGCTTTTTGACACCTGTGTGTGGAATGCATGTGTGTTTATGACCAAAGCCTTGAGGTTTTTTTTTACCTCATGTCCGTCTGCCAGTGCAGCGTTTTCTGCCAATACAGCACATGTGCTATGATTGTTTCTCAGATCGATTTTGTGGCTCATGATGATATCCCATACTCCTCAGCAGGAAGTGAGGACGTTTATAAACACATCAAGGAGGCAGGTCAGTGCTTGATGCCAGGAATATAAAATAACATTCTTTATATTTCCTCTTAAAATATATATTGGGCGGTTTTCAAATTCTGTGTGCTTTTATGTGTGTATACCAGGGATGTTTGTGCCCACGCAACGGACAGAGGGAATCTCAACATCTGACTTAATTACCAGAATTGTCAGAGACTATGACGTCTACGCCCGACGCAACCTCCAACGTGGTTACACGGCCAAGGAACTTAATGTCAGCTACATCAACGTAAGAGCATGATCAATTCTGCATGTCACCATAATGATATAATGTTGACAGCTGCAGTTACTGTATCGAAAACAGAGGATATTTTAGCCCAAGCAAACATTTGTTTATCTACCCTGATTTAAAATGAAGAAAAGATGAGTGCTAATAGGCATCATATGTAGACAGAAATAAGGTCATACGTAATGCAAGATATATAAGATATGCAAGTTCACTGTGTCCATACAAGATCATTTTAGCATGATTGGTATGACACCAAAGTCCCTGCATATTCAAGGAAACATTTCACCTCCTTCACAATAGTGGCAGGAAAGGTCGAATTCAAACGCTGTGCATCAAAGTTACATGGTATGTGGCTTAATTTGTCATGCAGCCAGATGTGTAGAAATTGTGTTACTTCCCATTTAATTGGGTAAGATTAATCATGAAATACACTACACCATGTCTTTAACTGGAATTGGTTGCTTAAAATGTGTTGTAGCCTACTCCCATACAAATTGTATAGAGTCAGTGCACAAAGACTAATTTCTGGTTGAGGTTCTGGTTCTTCAGTGATGTGTTTATTTTTGTAACACTTGCGTAAACATTTAATCCCCTCAGGAGAAGAAGTACCGGCTGCAGAACCAAGTGGACCGAATGAAGGAGAAGGTTCGCACGGTTGAGGAGAAGAGCAAACACTTTGTGTACCGCGTGGAGGAGAAGAGTCACGACCTCATTCAGAAGTGGGAAGAGAAATCCAGAGAGTTTATCGGCAACTTCTTAGAACTTTTTGGACCTGATGGGACTTGGGTAAGCAACGTTTTGATAAGGGAAATAACTGTCATCATCATCTGTGGATTGTAGAAGTTCCTTATCATCAGTTTGCTCATAAAAATAGCAGAAAGTAATGTCGGTCATTGTCTGATATTTCAAACAAAAAGATGCATGGACCTTTGTGCACTAACGTTCACTCTTTCTCTCCCCTCTGTCCTCGTACAGAAACAGGTGTTTCAGGAGCGCAGTGGACGGATGCTGTCCTACGCCCTGTCCCCCCGAGAGTCGCCCTGCAACAGTCCTCCCCGCGAACTGTCCCCCCTGCGCTCTCCCTCACCCCCGTCTCCCCCCGCCCGCTGGCACAATGCACGGCCCTCGCCCCCAGCCTCCCCCAAAGGAGCATCTGCCTTTATAAGCAGCCTGAGTGAAGGTGATGAAGATGAGAAGTAGATGGACTGTTGAACACGAACACACACACACACACACACACACACACACACACACACACACTTCACTCACAGTACACTGCCTGAGAACTGCTGACACACACACACACACACACACACACACACACAAACACATACACTTCTACAAACACTGGCAGGATACTGAAACAGTTCTCCTCAAGGACGTTGCTAATGTGCAAGGCAGACGGTGATCATGGGAAATGAAGTTCTGTGCTGCAGAGCTAAGAAGCCATCACTGTCTCTGTTGTCTGGGCAACCAAGCAGACAGAAGAAAGACAAAAGAAGACGAGGATGAGGATTTACGTACACAGTGTCACATATCGTAAGAAGGTCCAGAATGCTTTGCAGCATCTTTCGAGAGGATTTGCTTTGGATTGTCCAGTGCTGATAGAGACTGTCCAACAGCCTGCTCATAATATCACATTGTTTTTTTTTTGTCTTATTCTGTTTAGTTTAGCATTTTTTTTAAGATGCCAAGATTTCTTGTAACTACTGTGACCACTAGATGTGAGTAGGCACAAAGTTACAGAACATTGTTTGTGACATTCAGTTCAAAAGGTCACGTGGATCGACAGGAACTGGATTCATTCATCACTGTCATTTTGTGCTTGTTGGACTAAGAGTTAGGAATTAAAAGAAAAGACACTGCACGCCCTAGATTAGCAGTTGGTGAAACACATAGCCAGTGCTAGTTGGCACCACTTTAGCATAAATGATTGGCAAGGAATATAAAATCCAGTGATCCACAATCCTCGATTCACTCGTTCCCACGCTACAGTTAAGACCACTTAACCACAAAGACAGATTAAAACTAATCTTGAAGAAAATCATATGAAATTAAAATTAGCCTGGGGGAATATCAGCCTGTGTGTTCTTAAACTTTAGCCAAAATTGAGATGATTGGTGTAAAAAGAAGCGCTCCAGTGAAAGACAGCTGAAAATCCTAGTTTTAAGGTTCACGTGAGAAAAATAGTTTTGAAATGAGCCCCTTAAGATCTGAGTCTAGGACTGTGTCGAATCTGTAAAACGACTGTTAGATAGTCCTAAAAACTTGATTGTGATGAAAAAAACAGCCTTCAGTTATTAGATTCTTGAATGTAAACCGAGTCTTTGAGACCACACCTACAGTAGAGAGTAAATGTAATCACTCTAATTTCTAGTCACATGCCATACAAACACACAAATCCTTCATCACCACAGTCATTCAGTAGGCCACACAAATATCATGTCTCGCAGTAATCGATTAGTAGAAATGTTTGTGGATTTTCAGCATTAAAAGCCCATGTTTTTTTGTTTTTTTTGGACAGTTTTCCATGTTTTATCTATCAATGTTTAGCAGACATTCTTGCTCTATATATAGAGAATATGATGTCAGCTGTTAATCAAACCTGGCAAACTTGGAGATCGAGCCTTTCTCTAGGATTCTGATGATACTTGAAATATCAACAATAATTGAAGCCCTCCAGGTGAACCGTCAGGTCCTCAAAAGCCGGAACGTCACCCTAATGTTTTCTTTGCCGTTATCGGAAATGTATGTAGTAACTTTTTTTTTTGCTCAGGTCTGCTCACTCATGCCAGCCAGAGCAGACCTCTCTTCCACCCCAACAATACAATAAAATACCCTAATGCAATGTAGAGACCCTAACGTCCTGTACGCACTACATGTTAATCTGCACTATATGTACAAACTTTGGGAATGTGTCTTTTTTTATTTTTTAAATTTTAATGTTCAAACGGCTTGATATGTAAATAAATCAAAAATCTATAACTGAACGTGAATTAAAGCGCATTTCACCTTCTTATCAAACTACAAAATGCGTAAAATCATAGACGGATCGCACACAACAGCAAGTTTCTTTATTGTCAGGTTTGACAGTGTGAGATGATCTCATGCTGAAACACATTATTCGACTGCTCTATCACCTGTTTTTTTTTTTTTTGTTGGTATATGTTGCATTATTTTGCATATCTTTGCGTGACCACCTCCACAGTGAGGAGTTCATGCATACAAATACACTTGTTTAAGCTGGAGGTACAGTAGGATGGAAAACAGAGCGATCACTCCACACTGGCTGCATATACAGCAAACACATTGTTAATAGTTATGTAGGCAATATCTTCTACAATACCATAGGTACAGAGACAGTCTTTAACAGTAAAGGTTGACAACTACTGGAGATGAAAGATCCTCAGGCCTCTAAATCACACAACTGGAACTGAAACTTTGTCAAAGGTGTGAATTTTGTTCACTGGCTGTTAAATGTGATTATGACTGATGTCCAGGGAGACCACACGTTAAGGGTGGTGGACTGAGGCCTATGAACTAAGAGGACTGGTGTCTCTAGCATACAAACACAGCACTTCCTTTACAGCAGGTTTGTCATCCAGCAGGACGGGCAGGTTACAAAGGCATTGGCAGTGACGAAATCGTACAGTGAGGCTGAAAAGGATGAGGGAGCTTTCCATTTCGGAATTCTTCATCTACACTCCTTTCTTTTCACATCAGATGGAGCTAAAGGAGATGAGAAAAGGAAGTCACTTCAGATTATCGAAATCCCCCATCATCTGGCCGTAACAAATGGTACCAGGTTCGCTCCATGTTTGATTCAAGTTTGGTCTTTTCAGTAGTTCCAAAAATGACACTGCTATTATGAAGGTTTTGAGAGTGCAAGTGGTGACCTGGGATCTCACCTGATCACAATTAATCTTCCATTTATAAAGAATTTGTTGATAGAGGTCTGAAATCATTGTATGAAAGTTATTTCAAGGTAAAAAGATATGCGTAGGGTTGGTAAAGTGCACTAAATAACTTCCTCATGTGACAAAAATCAGATAGATTGACGCAATATTTCTGTACCCTGCCGGCTTTCCCAAACGCCAAACGATTCCTAAATCAAATGAAGTGGACCATCCACACAGCTTTAAAAATAAAGAGAAAAATCATTAGATGATCATGAAATATAATCCTGTTCCAATGTCAAAGAAAAACAAGCCTGAAAAAGTACTTCTTTAACGCTTTGTTCCAGGACAAAATAAATTAAAACCTGTCAAGTATCAATCCCTTCTGCATTTTAGCTGCATCTTCATCTTTTTTTCCATCATTTTTTACTAATCCAGCACATTTTAAAAATACACAAGCTTTGTTCAAACTCATTCAGAACTGTAAGCATTAGTAACACTACAAATGAGACACAAGGCTGACTGAATGAAGCGTTGTTAGGGTAACAAGCCCAAGCTGTGAGCATGTTGCGTATCCACCATGGCAGGTGTAAAATGTTTGCAGGATGAAGGGTAGACAGAGGATGTGATGACGTATTCCCACTTTTATAATCCTCGTTAGATGTCCATTCCTCTCTGTGGGGGTTCATCCAGTACATGCTGGTGTGGTTGAAGCTACTTGACAGACAAAGCTGGCGTGGTGGCATTTCATAAGCATCCTACAGATGCTCCTTTGGTCCTTTAGTAGTTGTTAAATGAGGTGGCTTGCAAGCAGAAATGTCTGATGAGGGTCAGTATTGCCGGTCAATTGTCTGTAGGTGGGCGTTTTGTTCACTTCTATGACTGAAGTAATAAAATATAAACAAAATACTCTTAATTTCTAACATTCTCCCATTATAAATGAACTTTGAGTTCCAGTAGAGCCTTCAAGGCATGTTTTTTTAAAACATCTAATATGCTATAAGTTCCCAGAAGTAAGGCTTTTTTTCTTTGACAAACAATAGAAATCCTGACTTCTAGATCTTTAAAATAAAATAAGATGTACTGTTGTTGCATTGCTTCCTATAATTTTTACAACAAAATTATCGTTCTCTCTCATCTACAATCCCAATCCTCTCTTTCATTTTCCCAGGCTTAAATAGAGTGCAAAACCAGTCTTTACTATGCCAATGGCACACTGGCCTAATTGTGCGTTCAGTCAAAAGTGTCTCCCAAAGGAAGGAAACCTCTTCCTCTTCCCATTTGCACTGAAACTCAAACCCCCTGACACTGCTTGTGTTTGAGAGGGAGAAACAGAATACAAGCCTTCAGTGATGGTGAGAAAGACACATTATCTGCAGTGCATGGCTTATTCAGCCACAGGGAGCAGTGGCCTAGTCAGCAAAGACGAGCCAAACTGTGATGAGACAGAGGGAGGGATAACAGCAATGCAGTGAATTTAACTTGAAGTAATGGCCAGATAGAGGAGAAAATGAAGTCAGCATTACTAAAGATTCACAAGAGTCACCTGACTAAATGACAGTGGGGATCTAGAATTTTGTTCATTTTAAACTCCATCTTGGGAGAGCCTGTGGTAATGCCACAACAATGAAAGCTACGCAGATGAATGTCATTGCCATTGGGTACAGATGTAAGTCAAGGTCATCCATCTTTTCCAAAGCTTTAACCACTGGAATGTAAAAGCAAGTCTGATCCTAAACCAAGCGTTTACCCAAGGGCAACATTTCATCGTACATGCTGTAGGGCAGAGTGCGGGCATTTCGGCTCCCAGCAGAGGGCTGGGCTAGCGGGTCAGGCAGAGTTATCTGTTGGCTTTGTATTTGGACTTGCTGGCATCACGTGGCTCTTTGCTGGGGTTGCTCCAGTCGTCTGCCTCGGGGCTGGTCTTGTAATGCCGCCACGCTGACTTGTTGAAGACAGGCAGGCGCTCGAAGGACTCACTGGACAGGGCCTTTAAATGGAGGAACAAAACACAAGAGCCAATAAGAAGTCACATTGACATTTATCTTTAAAAGAACAGTTCCATGTTTAGGAAATCGGCTATTTGTTTTCTTGACAGTAGAGCCAGAGACCATTAGCTTAGCTTAGCATAAAGACTGGAAGCGAGGGAAAATATAAACAAAAGAGGTATTACATGTTAAGTAGTAAGCTTTAGAGTTGCTGGTAGGTAGATTTTTGTTACCTTTTGACAGATCCAGGCTAGATGTTTCCCCATTTGCTTGCAGTTTATATGCTATGCTAAGCTAAGCTAAGCTAATCGTCTACCGGCTCTAGCGTCATACTTAAAAGGAATAGTTGGACATTTTGGGAAATACACTTATTTGCTTTCTGTCTAAGAGTTAGATGAGGAGATCCATGCTGCTCTCATATCTGTCTGTTAAATATGAAGCCACCACGAGCAGCCGGTTAGCATAAGCTAGCATAGAGACTGGAAACAGTGGGAAACAGCTACCTGGCTCTATACAAAGGTAACAAAATCTGCCTACTAGAACCTCTAAAAGCTTACTAATTAACATGTTACATCTCATTTGTTAAACCATACAAAAACCAAAGTGTGAAAACATGAAGTTCTTAATGGGGGTTTATGCGCAGGACTATTTCTGGACCAGGAGACTGCTGCTAGCAAACTAATCTGCTAGCATGTTAACTGCCTGCTGTGCGCTGTTTTTACAATGTTATGGAAACCTTACTGTGGATTTAATGATACTGTTTTTTAGGTTTTTATTTAAAAATGTTACAGTGGATGTATATAAGTAGTAACTGATGATTGAAAATGTTGTTGGTGTCTTTTCGTTACAACAGCACTGAGTTGTGCCTTTTTGATAATCTGATATTTCTGATACATTCTGAAATGAGGCTGAAGAATTTAAAGTAACTTACATTAAGTAGTAACTTATATTCATTAGAAATTAAGTCTACATGAATATTCATGATATTATATTCATGAATACAATGTCACATTTTGGAAGGAGGTTGGCTAGCTGCTTCCCCCTACTTCCAGTCTTTATGCTAAGCTAAGCTAACCGTCTTCTGGCTCTTGCATCATACTCGACCGACAGATGAGAGTGGTATCAATCTTCTTATCTAACTCTTGGCAAAAAAGTGTATAACAACATGCTCCACATTGGACTAGCTAACCTTACCTTCAGATAGATGACTGCATCAGTGCCCACGCCCTCCATGGAGTAGAGTTTCAGATCCCCCTGGAAGTATCGGGCATAGAGCCTAGAAATCGGCAAACCATAGCCAAAACCTGCCTGGATGGGGGAGGGAGAGTGGCAGAATTTAATTTCCCAGATGTCATGCCGTATATAACAAATGTATGGGCTAAAAAAAGGTTTAAAATGGTCAGCAGGGTCAATACTGATTTGATTTTATGTGAGTGTGTGCGTACCAGTGGGACAGCTCCTGGCTCCAGGCTTGGTGTAGGGGCAGTGGAGTACATGTAGTTAAACAGACGGTCTATCTTCCTCAGAGGAACTCCTCCTCCTCTGTCACTGATCTGAAGACGGATCGTGGGAGAGATGGAGCGAAAGAGCCAGGCAGACACACAGACAAAAAGTTAAAAAAACACAAATATGTATCTAATGATCCGGTGTGTGTGTGTGTGTAAATGTGTCTGATTTACCTTTATGGAAAGATCCTCTTTACCCAGAGTGACTTTTGCCTTTACTGGTGGTAATCCCTCTTTACTGTTCTCATGAAGCTCCACTGTGGCTCTCATTGAGTTCTACAAACACCCACAGAGTTAATTACCTCAGCTCAGCACAAGTCCTTATAGAATTATAGTCACATTACTCTCTTTAATTACGTTTAAAGAGCACCAAACTAGTTAGGTTACCAGCCCTGATGCTGCACTGCTCACCTTGAAGAGCTCAAACAGCATGTGGAACAGATGAGAGGGCACATACACCGCCTGGATGGGCTTTTTTGGGGCCTTCACTGGAAGACAAGAATGAAAGCCAGTTCTTTTGAAGTTAATGAGATGGTGAGCATTGTAATCATTACAGGACTAAATTTGGGCTCCAAAGCTGCACCCACAATCTCTAAATAGACTTGGTAACAGACAACATTGTTTCGCTACAGCTGTGTGACAGATTACAGGGAGAAATGCATGGGTGGATGGATGGGTGGATGGATGGATTATTGTGCAAAAGCATAAAAAACTCTCTTACTGTTGAACTCTTCAATCTTCAGCTCAGGAGCAGCCAAGTAGTACTTCTCACAGAGCATCTTGGCCGTGTCGTAGGCATCTGATAGAAGAGGCAAAACAGCATGAGTCAGGGCAGAAAAGGCAGCATATGTGCATTGTTTACATTTGAATTCCTGTTTCAGGTCACTAATGTAGCCTCGCTGGGTCACCGAGAGTGCAGCTTTGGATCCACGCTGCTGGAATTCTTTAAAAACTATCATTATGTAAACATGCCGTTTAGCACAGATGAACTCTGTTTTTTGTTTGATTTGTGTCACTGCAGAGAGTTGCTGGTGTGATATAACTCTGTTTCCTACTATGCAGATATTTTCAACAAAGCAAAACAATCCACAGATACCCACAGATAACAAAATATTCCCACAGATAGAGAATACAGCGCAGTGCTCTGTATACAGTCATATGGATATGACTGTATTAACTGATGATTTTCATGTATGACCTTCTTTAACTCACCACTGACGACTTCAGCCACACTGCAGGTGGGATCAATACTGCCTATGTGTTTTGGATGGGCAGGGTTGGTGTCGTTACCAAACAGGAGAGCTGCGCAGAAAGCCATGGAAAGTTAGCTGCAGAGACAGGACAGATACCGTAGTATGCCTGTGATCCAAATAAACCAAAAGAGGTTTTTCGGGACTCACTGTGCTGGTTGATGAGCATGCGGAAAGAGATGCGGTTGGTGTAGAAGCGGTCGAGGAAATACTGGATGTTGCTGCTGATAAAGGGGTCAAAGCCAAACTTCTCCTTGTACTCTATGACGCCCTGAGCCATGGTGGGAACCACGTCGTTGTGACGGTTACGGATCTCAATCAAGAGCTCCAGGAAACTATTAAAAATTAAATTAAACAAGGAAGAAAATAAACTCAACCACCCACCTGTCATGTCATTTTGAGATCGTCATTGAGGTTGTTGCTTAGTAAATCTCATATTGACACATATTTCTATCACTCAAAAATAATAAGGCCAAATTTTAAATCAAGAAAATATATTTTTTTGCTATTTTGAAGGCCTCAGGATGAGTACTAAGTACTGGTTTTTCATTTCCAGTAAACTGAATAATTCTTGTTTTCTCCAAACAGACTACCTTATCCAAATTCCTGTCTGTGTTTATCAGTCATGTGTGGCTGGTAATCACACGGACATTGTTATATAAATACACACCGTTACCTGTACAGTCAGCAGAGATTAGCTGCAGTGGAAGAGGGACTAGACATAAAGACATAAAGCCAGTCTACAGCAGCTGTATACTGGCTGTTAAAGCTGTACTTACACATAAATTGTACTTGCATTTATGAATCATTAATTAAGGCAATATTCACTCACTCGTTCAGTGCGTGACGGTCCTCTGGCTTTCTGTTCTCATAATCCAGCAGCTCTACAAAGCTCTGCATGTACCTAACAAAGCAAACAAAGGTCAAAAGGCAACTTTTACACACGCTTCTTAACACCACTGCTACTACTACTACTATAAACCTTATCGCACGGCAGCCATATAAAGTGTATTTCACGAGGAAGTGTCTCACCATTTCTGCACCAGTCTGACGGCGGGCTGGCTGAGCAGGTTATCAGGCAGCAGGTTGACCTCCCTCATGGTGTTGGCCAGTCGCACCGGCAGCTCCTTACGCAGGAACATGTAAGAGGTTTTCTCACAAGCATTGTCCCTGCCTGAAAGCAAAACGATGACGCATTTGTCGAACCATTAAAAGTGACTGAAATATCTGGAGCTTCTGGTATAGTTTTCACTTGTGGGAACTTTTCCTGCCAAGAAACATATTCAGGATTTAAGACTAACTCTATTGTATTCTGTTTGTCATGTGACAACCAAGGTAACACAAGGTAACTCTTTCAGTTAAGAAAACCGCCAGACCTCTTAGGCATGAGAAACCCTTTCAAAACTGATGAAATAATGTTAATTGTGCATTGTTATCATCCTTAAAAATTTTGTTTTCACCCAGTGACAAAGATTTAGAAAATAAAAAAAGGATTTCATATCAGCCACCTCTAAAATTTAAGTAACTGGTTGGGAGCTGTAGTCAGTTTCAATTTTCAACCTTTAATATGATACCTTAAACTTTGCTAACTGGCTGGAACTGTAGTTACTGTCAGCCAATATTAGCTTGAACCATACAAGGAAATCATAAATCTTGTCACCCAGCAGAGAGGGGGAGTCATGGAAAGGTTAGGGGGATTTATGTTTTACATCTAAACAGGAAAAACCGAATTACTGCGGTGTAATGTTAAATGTCTTTCTCGAAAATGACAATGGGGAAGGGGAATACTTTGCATTTTTACACTCATAGCTCGACCAAAATGTAATTTACACAGTGTGCAAATAGCCCGGCCTCATATGTGTGCATGCGAGGCCTCACTTAGAAGCATATGAACCCTATTAACTCTCAGCAGAGAAAACCACTAAACACAGTGATATTCTGTTGGGGAAAAATGCTTTCAGGTTCTTCCAGCTATTAAAAAGGGAACAGTGGTTAAGTCTTTGCAACTCATACAATGCAAAGAAAGGTTTACAGCAGAATGAAAGGAAATGTCCCATCAAGGCTTCCCCTGATTCAGCAATATAAAGGGGGGGCTCATTAATTATAAAATGGGGTAGTGAAACCACCAAATACTGACTCAGCCCTGGATTGACCACACACACTCTGCAGCTGCTGAATATCCCTGGATGATGTGTATGATGTTGTTTGCCCAACTGCTCTTCTGACATGAACAATTACTGCTGACAAGATCCTAGCTGTGTTTCATAACACAAACAAGTGCTGCAAGCTTCCTGGACCTGTACACATCCAATCTACAGCTGTGAGAACAAATTACGTAACGGAGACGACTGTGTTTAATCAGAGATGGATTAAGAAAAGCCTTGAGTGCGTTTCAAGTCTCATGCCAGAGTCTGGCACAGTTATTGACTGCAAATCCAGAGCAAAAACCCTCCACATACAAAACAAAGACCCCTTCATGTAACTTCCATTTGTCTAATACTAAACCACAATGATTCATGCTCTGAAACCAGCTCCTATTGATTGAAATAAACCTGAAAACATGAATAAACCTTGTTGAGCAACTAAAAAACATCATGAGATGGGGCTGTTCATCCGCCACTGCAAACGTGCAGTTGTCCGTGTCGAGTGAAGATAAAGATACCTGCATGCATTATGCAGTCTGTCACATGTTCACATAGTAAACACACCTGCAACAGAAAGCTGTCATGCAGAGCCACCAGCATGCGTTGTACCGTTTGTGCCGTTAAGAGCGAGTTACTAAAAGTAAACACCAAATTCAAATACCAAATCTGATCATAACAAAGTATTATGTTTCATGGCTGCTTGTACAAGACTCCTGCTATTAATAACAACCCAGAGCTTGCCTGTGACTCTTAAAATCCACAGAAACAGTGACTAAAATGACAAAACGCAAGGCAATAAAAAGGCCCCTGGTTGTCTTCATAATCAGCAAGTCACTCTTTTAAGATGACAGTCCTGCATTGCTACTTACCAAAATCCAAAAACTGCTTAATGGAGAGCGGGGACGGTGAAAATCTTGAGTAGTACTCGATTTTGGGGTTAGCGTTTTTCAGCAGAGACATGTAGATCCTCATTTTGAAAGTTTAATGACGATGTCTGGACCTGAACGTGAGAATGAGATTCAGTAAAAACACGGCCGTTTCATCCCAGGAAATGTTGACATCCACACGGACAGTCCTCCTCTCTCGTCGGCGTCCACATTTGTCCCAGCCTGCGGGCCTGCGGAGGACACGAAACGACGAGATAAATAAATGTCCATAAGGTTACATGATAGGATGCAAACAATATGCTCTCAAGAGGGCTTCCTGGATCTACATTGTTGGACATTCAGAACAGCGCAACAGCGTCCTGCTAGTCGGAATCAAACGTCGACTTCCGGTTACGTTTTTCAACATAAAACAATAGGCTGTCAACTGCAGCTAATTTGCAAGGTATTGGGTAACTAATCAGAAGAAGTAAATAAAAAATATGGTACTGGCACAAAAATAAAGTAAATAGTAATAGTAAATAACGTTTTGTGCCTTCTTGTTTTTTATTATTTTCAGGGATTTTATATATGATTTAAACTTGTTTAGATGAAAGTATGGGAAACTTCCAAGACTTTATGTATATGTAAAAATTAGCTAAACATAAAGCTGCATTGCAGCAGAGTTAGAGTGACACCAGATGTGGTGTCATTTCTCCACCACTCAAATGGATCATTTGACCTCTGACCTTCTGGAAAAGGGTTGCAGGACAGAGCATCTGGACAAGAATTTATTAACAGCTTATTAACATTTACTGCATTACCATAACTGCAGACAGGTTGGGTTATAAGGCAGCATATAGACAGCAATCCCATTATATATATATATAAAGGAACCTTTTATTAATGACTTATTAATGTTTATACTTGCATATAATTCATTTTTGCAAATGGCTTATTTAAATGAGAAACCTTTGAGCTTTTATTAATGAGTTATTATTTGTATATGCAGCCTTACTCGTTTAAAAGTTTAACTTATGACGCTTTCTAAATTACTTACTCACACGAACAGCTGTAGACTTGATGGCTTATTAGAAACTCATAACCCTTTATTAAAGACAGTGACTTGACTATTAGTGACCCCAACAGCCAGAAAGATTTTTCACAACCTTCACGGCCCATAAATTGTTCTTTTAAGTGGCTTATAACTGATCTATAACCCGATAGTAAATTATTCATCATTTTTAAAGCCATTGGTCACTTTATTACAAGACTGCCCTAAGCAACATGGAATGGTGACTATTTTGAAAGAACTGTTACATCCTGTTTTATTTTGGTGTTTCCTGTTGACCCCTCTAGGTTGATCATCTGATTGGCAGGCACCTGTGCTGACTAGTGGACTGAGTTTATGTAGGCAGGCCCTTTTGTTCAGCTCTCGCTCTCTCTCCACCCTGCTGCAGCGGCACCTTGGTATCTGGTTTTTCAGTTATTCATTCATTTATTTCAATAAACTTGTATGCGGTAAACTTCTCTCCTGGTATTGTGTCCATTGTTGTGTCTTAAAATTTCTGTACAGCTGCAAAACATTTTATTTTGAAGGTTGACTCTCCAGACTTCCGGCCTATTTGGACTGCTTTGATGTTTTGGGACAGCACGTACATTCGAAAGTCTCGACTCAACCGCACTTAGCACAGGCTTGTTGACGCACTGTGGTGTGATTGGCTTAAAACTAGGAAGTGAGAAACAGCATAAACTCAATTGGATGGAGGCGTGTCAATCAACATCGTTGATCATTTTATCTCTCTCACTTACTTACTGTAATACACACATAGTATTACGTTCATACACAGTCAGTGGGTATAATGAATACATTTTGGAGCTCAATGTATACATGTTCGGACTGTAGGTAGACTATTGTTATGTCAACTACCTGTGACCGTCAGGCCAGTGATGATAATAAGGCTCCAATCCCACACAGAAACTGTTAGGTGTCTACCAGATTTTGGTTTCTACTGCCACCTAGCGGCACAATATTTAGAAATACAGTGTGATAGGGCAGCTGAATGGGAAAACTGAAAATACTGTAACAAATAACACAGCAGAGAGTCATACAGTTTTTGAAATTTCACCTGAGCATGTTTAAAATGCTTACATTTTACAGATGGTTTCCCTGTACTTATTACCAAATCATATTTTTTCCCAGGACACTTCCTTGGAAATGATAAGGGAATTATAGACCAGTAAAATAAAGCGTTACCAAATAAGGCTCTAAAAATATGCATATATAAATATGCATATATAAAAATGCACGGCCTCTTTTTCTTCTGGTAAAAAAACGATTGAAATGACACAAAGTGGGAACAAGTCAGTTATTACTGCTGGATCCCTCTGGATAAGGTGTGTGGTTGGTGTGCCCTGTCCCTCAAACAGTTTTGGAGAGTTTGCAAACCCGTAATGAACACCCACAACATACATTTACATATAATTCATATTTATATTTATTTATATAATCACTTAATCAAATACATGCAGGAAATAAAAATGATACACTCACACACACACTCTCTTTTTTACACACACACACAGAGTTCTCATGCAGACTCAGGTATTGCAACCATCTTGGTGTTTTCGTTGTCGTCGTGTTCTTCTTCAGGTAGAGGATCATACTGGCGACGATACAGCAGACGTGTTACCAGCGTGATGATGAACATCTCCAGGATCAAAAGCTGCTGACTCATCACTATGGAGACAGAGAGGGGCAGAAAGTAGAGGGAGTGAAAAAGTAGAGAGACAGAGACAGGGATTGACTCATTGATGATCACTATAGACAAACACATGGATGAGTGGATCACTTATAGGGATGGATGTTGACTCACTGTATCCTCTGGCTGTGGCGGAGAAGGGTGGAGTGCAGGCGATGGTCCCCGCCTTAGCCAAGATGTTGATGATAGCTGTTTGCAGCTGGCTCAGGATCAGCACCAGCTACAAACACACACACACACATACACTGTTTAACCTGAAACACATTGCTGGAAAATCCTGTAAAAAGAAAAAACGTATGACAGCCCTATAACCTGACATGTTATTAGAAATGTGTGTTTACTTACAGCCAGCCATATATAGTTGAGTGGTGCTTTTTACTGTCCATCATGAGGTGTGTAAACAGCTGTTTCTGTGCATATAAGTGTCCGGCACGTGCGTGTTTAAAGCGTCTCTTGTGCCTTACCTGGTACATGGCGTACTTGGGGATGATCTTGAGTGTCCGCAGGGCAGTCCTCAGGTGCATGAACATGATCGCTACAGGCCACAGGGCTATGATTGTCAAGATGCCCACGAATGGGTTGATCCATATGGCAGCTCCGGTAATATTCGTCTGAGACATGGCCACACACACACAGCAGAGTCAGGACGTTAGCAAAGGCAACAAGAAAGAATAATTCTGAGAGAGCGTGAGCAGAACAACAGAGACTCATGAGACACTGCTGACAAAAAAAAAAGATATGAAAAACATGTCACAATATATTTCTTTATTTGTTAATTGGCACCGTCATCCCTCCTTATTTTATCAATAACACTCACATTGTTATTGCTCTATATAAAGAGTCTTTAAAATGTTTTACTTTCTTCCTCTATTGTTCATCTAGCAGGTGCCAATTGACAAATCAGGGGAGAATGAAGAGATTTAAGCATACATCAGCACTTTACATTGTAATACAGTGAGAAACAAAAACTGGGTATTAATGTTGGGCCAGGAATATGCTTCTCCAGAAACTGAAACTTGATATGATCTTTGATTGTGCCATTATTAAGGTAAAGGGTATTTATGTTGTCACAGCCTTTATCAAGGCCTTGGAATGTTTATTCAGGCAGACTGAATATATCACTGTCAGGAAATAACAAGTAACATGTCCTAACAAGACTAAGAGTCTACAGCCACACTAGCAGCTCTGTGAGACTGCTTTGAGCTAAATGCTAACATGCTCCCAATAACAATGCCAACATGCAGATGTTTAGCAGGTGTAATGTTTACCATGTTCACCATCTACATTTAGCGTGTTAGCCTGCTCTGCAAACATTTGCTAATTAGCACTGAACACAAAGTACACTTATGACTGATTGGTATATCATAAACCAAAGTATTGGACAAATTAACATTTTGACCTGATGGTGGTGCTAGAGAAAAAGTTTGTGGGTCAAACATGAATGTCTGTACAAAATTTCATGGCAATCCATCCAATAACTGTCAAAATATTTCAGTCTGGACCAAAGTGGTGGACCAGCCAACCAACAGACAGACAGACAGAGCCATTCCCCTAGCATGGCCAATAAAAACAGCTTGATATTTCTTAACAGCAAGCAACATGAATTCATAATACATTCTGCATTAGTTCATTCATCAGATCATCATAAGTCATACATTAGTTACACATTAATAAAGCATGTTAATTAGGCACCCTTATTATAAAGTGTTAGAGAGACAAAAAGAGTTTTTGTGTTTTTTAAAATGAGAGTGAATCATCGCATGACTGATAATGATGTTTACACCTTAACATCTTTGCATTTGCCCACATAATACAATAACTATTGAAGCAAGATTATGACTGTAATTCTTTTTACACAAAATATAAAAAATATTACTCATTCAGAGTAAGTAAGTTTAAATTTCTAGATAGGGATAGAAATTAGGGATACAATAGCATGGGAAGATCCCATCCAGAATTTTGAACTCACATCAGCCGAGTCGAAGGTCCCATTGGTATAGAGGACAATGGAAAGGATTGTGAACACAATCTTCAGGAGAGCAAACTGGAAGGAGCCAAGTTTGAGCAGGAAGAGAGAGCGCCTGGAGTTGGAACAGAGGAAACTATTTTACAGCAGCCGCTGATGACAGAAAACAGTTTCAGTCTCTAAAAGCATTTTGAAAACAATTTAAAGTCCACTGTGGAATTCCCCATTGCCCTGAACCTATCCTGGATTATTACCACAGGATGTTTTCAACAATTCAGAGTGGCCTGGGGCTCTTCTCATTGGCTTTAGGCATGTCCATATTTGAATGCTCTTAGATGTGCAACAACAACATTAATAGCCCCTCTGAGGTGCATTATACCTTTCTGATTTCTTATAAACACGTGTTTCCCAAGTGAGCACTAGATAATCCTGAAACTAAGTTGTACATGGGAAAGTGGGCACTGCATAAAAGAAAAAACGTCTGAGCATGTCTTGGCTTGGCTGTCATCATCATCATCATCATCATTGTTGTGTGCAGCAGGTAGGTTTACCCAAAGGATTTGCACGGAGTGAATGCAAGTTAAGCGGTGCATAGCGTTAGAAATGAGCACATCTGTTTATCGTCACCTGACACCAGCATGCATATAATTCTGGTGAGAATTGCGCAAAGCCTAAACAGACACACTGTGAGACATAGTGAAAATGCAACCAGTCTGTACTCCAGCCAAAAAGGGGCATGATGGGATTGCTGTCTACAGTGTGCTACGGTACACACTTCCCCGCCCTGAAAGAGTTGAACGGCCAGGAGTGTGTTCAAGCCGCATTCAGAGAACAGACGCATACAATCCAATGTTGTATGTACAAAGAATCTCTGAGGTTACGCAACCTTCAAACAGGCCAAAAACTACATCAAAGACCTCCGTGCACTAGGCTGTCCCCTCTATAACATGTGAGTGTAACCATCTTAGAAGCTGCACGGGATCTGTGCCTCACTAGCATTGCAGGATGTTTCAATATGATGCTTTAATGAATGACAACTCTACACTTGCTAAGGATAGCTAAGGTGTGAGAATCTCTTCTTTCATGCAGCTTGACCTTCATTCAATTAAAATCAAAACAGAAAACATGAGCTGAAATTAGAGGTCAGTTATGTACAGTAGAAAAAAAAAGATAAACCTCATGTTTCTATATAAATATTTACACTACTGACTGTGCAGTTAATATCATAAATATTGAGGCCTACCAATCTGATAAAAAATACTCTCTCCTGCCAAGGATAATGGGAGCAGAAAAGTTGTATTGATTTTTATTGATTGTTTACCGTGTGATGGCAACGTATGGCAGGCAGCAGCAGCAGCAGCAGCACGGCCCAGTGCTGATCTTCAGTTTGTGTTTCCCCGCTCGCCTCAGGAAAGCCTCGTCGCCACCCACCTCCTCCAGCATGAGGATCAGGAACTTGAATACCACAACGGCAAAGTAGCTACAGAGAGATAAGAGGAGGAGGGACGGGTAATTGGAAATAAGGAATGAGGGAAGGAGAGTGAGGGATGCAGGAAGAATAATAATATATGTAGTATGACGAGAGGAAATTAGCACATGGAGGAGAGTTTAGAGAATCAGTAGAGAAAATGAAAGCCATGACTGCCACACACATTACAGAAAAGTATCACTGTTTTCTATAAAACTCTCAGTAGGCTATGATGTTCAAGTTTCCCCTCTGTGATTTTTTACTGTGGGGCTCTGTGTGTAAAAAAAACACACACAGCGCAGTGAGAGATGAAAGAAGAGTAAAAGAGAAGCAGATAAAGGGAGACCCACCAGGCAGAGGTCATATCAGTAAACATGGTGGCTCTGGGGATCCACATCCCCAGACACGACATGGTGCCAATCACCTGAAAAAGAGAGGAGAAAGAGGGAAATGCCATGTGAAGATACAGGATATTTGGCCAACATCTGCACACTTTGCCCTGGAATGGGTGAAAAATATCAATGCTGTCTGTATCTTTCTGCATACTATCCACAGTGTTATTCTTACCGGTGCAGCCCCATTCACCCAGATGATTACACTCTTCTTATTGGCGGGCACTTTCCTATAGATGTAGATGCACTCCTCTATGAAGACCAGCATGGACACTGCCGCCATGAAGGTGAGCACAGAGTACAGGATGATGCCAAAGATGTCCAACTCTGGAGGGAGAGAAGGGAAATTACAACAATTTAGCCGTCTTCAAATTTGGTCGGCAACTCTGGACCCTCGGGGTCATTCTCCAGAAATTAAAACTTGATATAATCTTTGATTGTGCCATTATGAAGGTAAAGGATATTTATCCAAGGCTCTTATCAAGGCCTTGGAATGTTTATTCAGGCAGACTGAATAAATCACAATTAAAAAATAACAATTAACATGTCCTAACAAGATTAAGAGTCTACAGCCACACTAGCAGCTCTGTGAGACTGCTTAGAGCTAAATGCTAAATGTCCACAATGACATGCCAATATGCTAATGTTTAACAGGTATAATGTTTACCATATATTTACATGTCCTGCTGCTGTCGCTAAAGGAAAAGTCTGTGGGATTCTTGCTTTTGGGATCATGAATTTATGTACAATATTTCATAGCAATACGTATGATAGTTGTTGAGATATTTCAGTCTGAACCAAAGTGGCGGGCCAACCAACAGATGCAAATGCAGACTGTTGCCACAGACGTGCATGTTGACAAAATAAAACAAGCTGGAGGATGGAGAGATCCTCTAACTTTAGCACTTGTTGAGTGTTGTCGTCATATAATATGATATTTGTTGTTTTTCAAAACGTGACGTATGATAAATGATCAATGCTTGTGGGTGGACTGGGAGGATGCACAGCGGAAGAAAGTAGCTGGCAGCGTGTCATTTCCGAGAATAACTGCTGAGGAAGGCATCAGCAGAAACACATGGTGACAAATGAGTTGCTCAAACAGATGTTTCAGACGCAGAGGAAGATATAGATGATGACAAAGCTGCAGCAAAGAATGGGAGGAAAGGTTGAGTAAATTGTTTTAGCATGTTGCCTGTATTCTGGCAATCTGCCTCATCTATTCTCTGGTATCCAAAGTCATTAACGGTAATCAGTGCACAAAAACACACACATACAACCACACAAATAAACAATCCTATTTTGATGATTTCTCTCCGTAGGTGGTCACTCTGCCCTCTTGTGTTTGTTCAGTTACTGTTTTATCAATTGAAATTCCAATTGATAACTACTACAGAAGACTCTTTGAATTGTTTCCAAATTCAAATAACGATGTTTTATTATCTTTTATCCATTTCTGTCCTTCTGCGTTCTGTTTGTTCTACTCTAAACTATCGGACATTATGCATCCACACATGTGCACAACATATTCAGCTTTCTGCAGTTAAGTGGAGACTGAAGATTTGTTTTTACTGACAAAACTGATCCAGATGGCACTTTGTGAGACCTTCAAAGGCACAAGTATAGCCCAACTAACACTGGATTTTTGAGGCTAATGCTGATATCGATATTTGTGAGTTAAATTGGCCAATATATATATATATATTTTTTTTTTATATAAACACAAAACATTAAGAAACATTTTAAACAAGGATCCCTCAAATTTGTTTTTTAAAAGAACTGTGACCAAGATATGTAGTGATCGGGACATTTAACAGTTGAAAAACAAACAGTGACAGTGACACTATTCCTAAATTACCTAAAGCATTTCAGTACTGCAATTTCTTGTTAATTACTGGCCAACATTTACGCTAATACAATTTACCTATACTAAGCTAATATCTCCATATATATTAGCTGGGCCAATCTATTGATCAAGCCCTTATCATAAGAATATACAGTAGGTATTCAGCAATCCATCATGAGGACATTAAAATGGAGGGAAATTGTCTAAACTTAAGGTGCTTTGTGGATTACACATAATCAGTGATGTATCAGTACAATATGTGAGTAATCTTTAACCTTCATTTAGTCTTAATCATAAAGTAGAAAATGATTTTTTTGTGGAATGGTGAAGCAGAGAAACAAAATCTTAAAGTGTGATAATAAAAACACACAATGCAAAATGTCTATAAATGTTTTTAAGGCGAGCCCAGCCTCCCCAAGAATCACCAATATCAAGAAGCATTCATTACTGTATTTCTTACTGTACTTTCATACACACACATTTATTATTATTATTATTTAAGTCATAAAAATATTGCTTAGCTCCATTTAAGTGGATTTTCTCGCTTCATTGCTGCGGCTGTCGGGCTGCAAAACCTCTGAGGAGTGTCATGAGAAGTGAAAAGCAAAGTGAAATGGATAATCCAACATGAGTCAGAAGCCTAAACATGAATTTATAATAACACCACCACCACCCAAATGAAGTGGATTAATGGATTAGCTTGATAATTAGTTGAAAAGTCGTAACTGGCAACTGAAAACATGAGCTCTGCCTGAACAAGTAACATTCATTTGGCTGTTTATATGGCTGCTAATCTTGCCTCATGTTTGCTGCATTTGCCAGTAATATCAACACTGAGGATCCAGATTTCCATATATGAAAATTCGCACATTTAAAAGATAGTTTTGAGGACTTCATTGATCATTTGAATTCACATTTAAAGGAATAGTCTGTGCTTTCTCTGAGATAGTGGCTGCCCCTCCACTCCACCAAATTGCATTACAGTTCACCTGATCATCTGTATCTCCAGAGCATGTCCCCTCTCCCTCCCTGTCTCTCTGTGCTGCCTGCAGTGTGATCAAATATTATTTTACCTAAATCATTTTAATTTCAAACACTGAATATCCATATGCTAACATTAATAAATCAAACAGCCGCGAGTGCACACAACTTTTTTCTTTACCAGCCTTCCACACTGTAGGCTAGACAGAGAGGCTGTAAGAGTAATGTAGTTTGCCTGCTTCTGGAAATGTAAAGGAACCTCCTTCTATTATCACTTCAGCCCAGAAAGAAGCAAGAGGACCACTGTGCTGAACAGGGGAGACCACCATCCTACAGCCTCAAAGAGGGGTCCTGAGACTTCCAAAAAAGCCCCAATGAATCACCACCAGACCACCAGTTTAGTTTCAGTATTAAGTCTATGAAAAACACCTAATCACAGATGGATTCCTGCGGATGAGATCTGATCTGGTGCACCAAGTGTAATCCCTCTATAATCCCATCAGGTGGGGGTCCTTGAGATGTTTGGGAAGCCCTTCAACAGACGGTCTACTCACTGAGGATGATGTCGATGGCGAGAGGAGGTTTGTCCGTGCAGCTCGGGTCAACAGTTCGGTTGGATCCATTATTCATGCTGGCTGCTGTCGGCGGATTTTTCCCCAAATGAAACTTCCAGTTATCTCTCAGCCCCGCTTACATCCACAGACGCTCGGTGCGCAAAAGTCGGGAGCCGCGCTGACTCTCCTCTCCAAAGATCCAAAGAGCGTCCTCAGAGCCTTCCACAGAGAGGGCACCCCGAAACACTTGCTGCAGTCGCTGAACCCGCCTCTTTTCCTATGTCATAGCACAGCCGTCTGCCAAACCTCCCCATTCTGGGTAATTGACGTAAAAACGTGGTTTGTGTGCAGTCATGCCAACGTTGCGATGTTTTTTTTTTTTTTTTTTTTTTTTATTAATAGGATTTTGCACTTGTTTTACCTTCCTTAACTTTGATTTGATTGTTTTTTACAACATTTTACTGCAGCATAGAGGTGAAAATTGCCAAATGCAACAATGTGATTTGTGGAAGAAATTAGTAAACTTTTATCAGTCTATCATACTGGCAATTAAATCTTGTCACTCATACGTTATTTTTGCCTTGTTTCATTTGCTGTGTTATGGTAATCTGTGGCCTGTGGTGAAGCTTTCATGGAGAGTGTGATTCTGTTCCTGGTAATTGGGGCCACTTCACTGAGCCAAACAATGGCCATTGGAGAGATAACATCTTTGAAAAGAGTCCTTATTCACATACAAAGAGTATTCACTGAGGCAGCATAACTGTGCTCCATTTCTGGCTCTTCTCCTTGTTTTCCGAAGGATGTTTGAATTTCTTGTGAAAGTTTCACAAGAAATTCAAACATGGCCTCTCTGCAGACAGATAGAGTATTTCTCCTGGGTTCATCAGGACACAGAAGGCCTACAAACCGGGTGGATTCTGAGGGGGCTCAGCCAAATATATTACTTCACTGTTTGGGAGCTATTCTGATCACAAAAGAGACACATAACTTTCTCTTCTCAGATGGAGATTCCTGTTCCTAACTGGGAATATTTTTACAAGTTACTGGAAAAACTTAAGTAACATTGATAATGGGGATCAGGGTGGAGGAGGGGAAAGTTAAGCAGCATTAGGTGTGTGTGTGTGTGTGTGTGTGTGTGGTATGGGAGAGGGCATTTCTTAGGACTGGAGCATGAGGAATCACATGCCCCCCGCCCCCGTTCCCATAGCAACGTGTGCAGGGGTATCGTCATGTGAGGCATTTGCTGCAAATCTTTTTGCACCCTTGGCTCCATTTGAATAATTTTCCACAACACTGAGAGGCCTGTGTAGAGATCTGAAACATCACTGAATTAAAGCTAGAATTACACTGAACAGCAATGACGCCTAAAGTGCAGTTCACCAGGCAACAAAAATCTCATCGCATCAGATATTTTCTGCATCCTAGTTGTTATCTCTCATGAGAACTTGCTCTGAGTTTCTGTGATTTGAATGAATCTTTGTCTTCATCACCTCTGCCCCAATTTACCTCACATCCAGGTTTTACCATTTATGGTATCTGCCTGTCTGTTCAGGCAAACTTGGCTTCCAGAACTTAAATAACTTGAGCTGCATGTGCAGGCACATTTAAGGAATGATTAGTGGAGATGGCTGAGGGGCATAAAAACAAGGATACACATCCGGTAATGCAACCAGATACACATCCTCTGCACAGTATTGCATAAAGGGAGGATGAGAAGTACACAATTTGTGTCAGTATTTATGTCCGTTTCGTAAGCTGTACTCTATGTGTTCCCCTTTATTACAAAATGCACAGTAGGCTATGACCCATCTCCGTCTCACCTTGTAAGACCGTTGAATAATTTCAGTCAAGTCTGAGCGACTTTATTTGTTGCTGGTTCTGCCTGCGTCAAGGCACACCTTAGCCTACCTTTCTACCCCAGACTCATCAGAAAGGATTTGTCCTGACTGGCCTGAGTTTAGGAAATCATAAAAGTTCCAAGAATTGTCAGGGCTTTATTAAAAAGACATTTGCGGGAAATTTGCACCCAGAAATGAATCAATGTTTTGTTTCAGTTTGTAAATTCGAACAAAAAAGGAGACGGGCTGTGAAGATGATGCCATGTTGAGAAAAATCCCTAGAAAGTGATTAAGGGAACAACTCAGCAGGCTATGACAGCAGCTGTGTTGATTTTACTGGGACATGAGCATTTTCTTATTCTCAGCTGACACGCCAGTCTTTTAAATCGATGTGGACCAACTCCAGATATTGTCACCTGATCACACCATCCATTGAAGTTTTGATGCTCTGATCTCCCGCCAAGGGACACTATTTTTGTAGATACTGACGTTATAAAATCACTATTTAATGGCAGATTTTCCTTTTAATGGCTAAACCATCCAAAGGTCTTTGTTGAAACTGCAGCTGCTTTGGCCTTGCGGAGGTTCGACTTGTTTGGTCACTGTTTACTCTCCCTCAAAAACTGACACCGAGGTCATTACCTTGGGGGATTATAACTCACATGTACATGGACACGCACCTTATAAACACGTGCACAAAACATGTAAAAGCACTCTGTCAAAATTATAGTAAATGATTTTTATTTTTTATTATTATTATTATTTTTAATTAATATTGTGCGTGGGTTCTTGTTCAGACTGTTTTATAAAGATAAACTTGCTTTTATGTTTTCTTGGCATTTACATTACATAGTATATGCTGTCATCACCTTGGCCAGTGTGCTGTACAGATGTGTAGAACAGATGTGATACACACAGGGGGTCTGTTCTGTCCCCATATGCCTAAATTATAATAATCATGATGTATAAACAGCCATGTCAGATGCTTTTGTAGGCAAAATTAAAGTGGAGCATGAAGGATTTGAGAGGATGCGCAGAGCAGTCAACAGCAGAAGTCAAGGGCCTGGGTGTTAGACAGATAACAAAGGTCAAGTTTCATCTGGGTTCCTGAATCTCAGTCCACAAAGGTTGTTGACTGCCTTCAAATACTGTAGCCATGAAGCAATTTGCCTGTTAGTTTTATGTCTGGTCTTATCAAAGAGCACTTTTTTTTAAAGCCAGAAACCAATGCAGTGTTTACTTATCCAAATCACCATGCCTCTGACAGCATAAGGCTTCACACATCTACCCATTCAGTCAGTCTGTGTGTGGTATTTGAATCAAGTTATGTTTCACTCCAGGAATTTAGTGCTTGCAGATGCTGATACTGAGTAGTCCTTTACGTATTCTCCTGTAATGCCCAATGTAAGTTCTGCTGTACACTCAGTACTTGTGAAATTTGACCCATTTTCTACATTCAAGATTAAAGCCACATTGACAAAAAACACATCTGCTCCACATCTCACTCTATATCTACTTATCTTAAACAATTAAAGGGGAACTCCACCTGGGGGGAGTTAGAAAGAAGTGATGTTACCGGACCTCTGTAGCCCGGTCCTCATCTCTGCTTGAGGCTAATACCTACATTTGCTGCTATTAGCATGACACACCCAAATCTCTGACCAAACTTTCAGCGGTCAATTTGCATTGTGGGTAATGTAGGCGCCAGGTTTTCACAAGGAAGAATCTCCTTTTTTTTTTTTTTTTTTTTTTAAATTGCCCATCATGAGTCAGATAATGTTATAGGAGCGCAGTGCTAAATCGGTGGAGTGCTCTTTTAAACATCTTGAATTAATCAAAATAGCGATGAGAGCAAAACTAGACTGGAGGTTTAAAAAAACATTTATTGTTATTTTTCACGTTAATTGTGTGGAGGCATGTACTTCATTCACAAAATAAGAACAGTAAAATTAATCAGACAAGAAAAATATATATGTAGTCTTTTTCTTACATTATCAATATATATACACACATTGTAAAATAGGACATTGTAACAAAAAGAAAGCAAAATGTAGCGATAAGCAAGTTATGATAGGCTACATCTGCAATGTGAATACAGATGTAAAATGTTTTTGTCAGTCTATAAGAAGATAACTGAAATTAGACTGAAATTCTTTCCTCCCTTTTCACAGGAGTTTTTATGGCTTCATTTACTAAGTTGAGACAGATCAGAGTAAAGCTAATTTAAAACATGATGCACCGGGCAATAGTTGAAAAACCCCAATGTCTGCTTTAACGCCATAATCCCCCGTTATCATGATAAAACACATTTTTGCAGAATTTAGGCGCCATGCTTTTGAGGATTAGTCAGACGTTATGCATGTACACAGACATGTAAAAATCTCATGGCTGCACAGAAGCATTTCTCCCAAGACGACAATATTACAAAAGAACACTCAATTAAGCATTACAAAATACGCACGCACTTTAGTCTCAAGGCCAAACAGCCCAGAGAGAGAATATAGGCAATTTGTAAAACAACAAGACGACAGGTCCAATGTTTCAGAATCAGAGGCCGTAAGTGACGTGGAGCGAGCCAGGCTCCTTACAGATGATTCAGATTTTTTTTTTTGTCTTTTTCTTTAACTAAATGTTTAAGTGTGAGGTTTAGAAATGATCCACACATGATCGGAACATAACCACGTCTTGGATCATGATCTCTGAGAGTCATTTAATCTGCTAAATTGAGATCAAACCACAGTGTGATTCTAATAACTCAGCCACCATGAGCATAATCCACACAATATCCTCCAATCACCTGTTTGTAAAGAGTAATTATAAATACAGTTGGGCTCAAAAAGGTCAAACATGATTGGAAGGATGAAACGTAAACAGAAAGCCGGGCTGAGCGGGCTGTTTTTAACGCACCATCATTCAATCAAATACCCTCGCTGTCCCGTCTGTGGTACATTCAGCACAACTGTGACAATGATTACCGAGAAACACACCGTACAACACCACTAACTCACTCCACACGATAGAAACAGCTGTAAACTTGTACATCACCAGAGTCTGGTGGGATCTAGTTAGTAGGAGGCTCGTCCAGCAACAGTCAGGGATGTGATCAGATAGACACGAGCGATGACAGACATCAGGAATTTGCTGGGTCTCCCTCCAATGTGAATCGGAAAGTTGCATATAAATAACAAACTTCCTTGGTAAAAGGATGTAACTCATTCCTGAACAATTGTTATTTGGTTATACTGACAACAGTCCATTCTTCAACAGCTATTTACATGTTGTGATATGCAAGAGTAATGAAATCTAATTCTCTGCAGCTTTAAAAATTCTTCCTTTAAAGATTTTCGTTAGACCCTAGAAGTCGCTGTCACATCCCAGATGTTCAACACTGACACAAGACCGTTCACAGTCACATTTTACACAAGCTGAGGCTCTTTTAACAGTTCAAGGTCACAACGCTGAGCCCACTCCCAAGCACATACAGAGTAGACACGGTGAGCCGAAGCTGTAGTCGACACCTCTGTTTTACAGCAGATCAGATGGGTTCAATTCACTTTGAAAATAAATATGAGTTACGGATGAGTTATTACAGGAAAATAATGCATATTAATGAATTCTGAAGAAAGTGCCACCTGCACATTAGACTGAAAGTGAATTGAGCCCTGAGCCACATGCTGATAAAGTTCAGAAAGATCACCATCTGAATGAGGGCAGATAACAGGAGCATTGTCGCCACCTGCCGGCCAGCACTGGTATTGCAAGGACATCATGGCCCACTACAGGCAGGAGGGACAGATACTTACAGAGACTTGTATAAAATACTGCGCCACAACGACTGAACGACTAAATAGAATTTGGTTATGATGACATTGGCCAATGAGGTTAAGGATAAAGCTAAGATGTTGTAAACACTTCAGGTTCAGAGGTCAGAGCTCCTGACAAGTCAGCCCTTATTTGGCAAGGAGTGTTGGTGTCTGGTGTAAAGGTTGAAGCACTGAGCTGTAGAAAAACAGGATGTAGACACTGTGGGCTAAGAATCACTGATCGGCATATGACATAATTGACGGACAGGTAGTGACCAGACGCTGCACATTGCACTGTGTGAAATACATCTCCCAGGTCAAACTGTCCATTTATAAGCAGCATGTTTTAACACAAGTCGGCCATAAAAACACATAAAGCTCATTCTTTTAGTTTCTGTTAGTTCTTAAAAAAAAAGAAGAAAAAAGACTGCCACTTCAACTGTTACACACACACAAACAATACGTCATAAATCACATGATCAACCAACAACCGTTATACCTGGGATGCTTTTTGGACATGATAAAAAAAAAGCAGCACGTTGTGTTTGATGGACATTGATAATCTACAAAGTGCAAATGTGCCATCTTGTGCTCTGATATCCAAAACGCCATCCAAAACCCAGCTACAGTCTTCCCTGTTTTGCACTGGTTCAGTCCATTGAACCATGCAGTAGAGTCCTCTGTAAGAATAGTCCAGGTTTTGGTGGGAAACCATCCATCTCAAAAGGTGCGGACCACAGATGCGCTCCAACATTGTGAGTTAAAAATGAAAGAAAAAAAACGGTCACACTGATCCATCTCCGCGGGACATACTGCCTTTCTAAAAACACGAGAGAGAAATGTTCAAAACAAACACACTGCTCCAGCTTGTCCCCCACTCTTCACTGCAGCTTTGTGCCTATAACATGAGTCCTGGTGCACCCAGGAAGCTTTTGGCACAAAAAGTTTTCTTATTAAAACACCAAAAGTAGCGCATATTCCCACCGGGATTCTTCAATTTTCTCACCATCAATAAATGCTCCAGTTGTGAGAAAAAGAAAACTAAACAACACAAGAAAATATGTATAGAGTTGTGTGAGGGTTAGCATGTGTGTGTGTGTTGGCGTGAGAGAGAACCAGCTTGTATCACATGTCCTGTGGGGGTGTGAGATTTGCTCATGGCACTGCATGCGAAAATGCCATTGCCATAGATGCATTATTGTGCCGTGATGTCCAAAAGAAATGCATTTCCATTGTGACTCTGAATGGGTTTTTGGGGATGGGGCTACGTTGGGAGACTGTTGCCATGGTGACGAACTAAACTGTTGCGTTGCTTAAGGCATCATATTAGATGACTGAGGAGTTTCTCCTGTGGCAGAGGAGAAAGAAAACAAAGATGTTTATTACACTCAAAACTTACATAATTGTGCAAAAGTTGCATGTGAAAAATCTGCACTCAAAAAAGTCAGAGCTGTATCCAAACATACAGACTGACTGGTGTGGTTTCCTCATATTCACCTGGTTAGGACTCGCTCTCCATGGAGATTGTGATGGTTTCACTTTCAGCTGTGAAGCCAAACAGAAGACGTGATAAGGTGACGGATACCAGACAGTGAATTGTTAATGTTAATTCTGTCAGTGGAATATTATCATCCCCGGTAGAGCTCACCTGATTTGAGGGTGTTAGCAGCCAGATGGTCTCCGACGTTGTTGGCATGCTGGTTGTTGCTCAGGAGGCGGTTCTGTGACTCGCTGACCGGGCTCACAGGCACATCGGCAGCACTGGAAACATGCCCAACAAATAAAAAAAAGCAAAATGAAATGCGCATCCACAACCACATCCAAAACATAAATCCTTTTCAGAGCCTCATGTCAAATTATCTATCTTTTATTACACCAAGATTTATCACCTTTTATTGGGCTCTGGATGCAGGGTCACTGTGGCCTGCTCTACATCAGCGTTGACCAGCCGTGTAGGGAACGTCAGACCATCTCCCTGACTGTAGTAAACAAGGAGGACAGGAGATACTCAAGATTAGGTGCAGTCGGGTTAGATTTCCACTGGAACTACAACAAAAGGTAACCTGATATTTAAAAGGAGGAGATCCCCTGTTCTCAACTCCTTCTTTTGCATGAAAACATCTGTGTCAGATGCATGCAAAGGAAGACTTTATTTTTGTACTGTGCTGTAAATTCAATCCCAGAATGCACAAACAGGAAACAAAGTCAATTGGCTTGAATCCAGTATTGGTGACAGCGCTACAAGAGCCTCTCTACCTTCTTTGTTCAATTCTATATTTGCTCCTTTACCTGGTGAAGACGGGCACCAGCCAGTACTTCTTCTGGTCTCCAAAGACCTGAGCGATATTCTTCCGGAAACCCAGAGAGAAGCCGTTCTTATCAGAGCCTGTCCTAAAGACCGGTGCTCTGAACGCCTCTGCAGAGAGGCAGCAACATGGAGAGACGAGCATGGACAGAGAAGACAGATACAGAGGTTGTTACACAACAAACAGGTGAAATTTCACTTGATGAGAAAGGAAAGGACTGAAGAATCTGTGACTGTGTGCGTGAGAAGTTGTCGTTTCCAAATCTGGAAATTAATTTTCTTGAACATTACAAATTTACACCTACAACACTGTTGAAAACCTCTTAAATGGATGAATACATACAGAGAAATGTGTTTTTGAATTGGTGAAATAGCAGAAACACCTGTTGAATGTGTGTGTTTGTTACCTATAGTGGACCTGTTCTTCCCTACAAGCCACAGGTGGTAGCTGAAGAGGGACAGAATACTGATGCAGAACATGGCCGCCACAAAAAAGAGGAACAAGACGTGGAATTTGGCATGAGTGTCTGGCAGCTCATTCTGGGGAAGAGACGGGAGAAGAGGAGAGCGAGAGAGGAATCAAAAAAACTAACTCACATTGAGAATAAAGAAAAAGAAATAAGGGAGAGAAAGTAAAAAAGAAAAAAGAAAAAGAGCGTTGTGTGAACCACGTCACTGCACGGACATCACGACAAAAAACCATGGCAACGATGGTGAGGCACTGCAACACTAAAGGCTTTGGAGGACAGCTGGGTTACCTTTGGGCAGTTCTCTGCCGATTTCCTCCGGCAAAGCTTTAGTACAAACAGAAACAAGACTGGTTAGCAACACCAGGAGAGAAAAGGTGGGAGGGGAGGAAGCACTTAGAAGGCAGCAGGCAAACACAAATCAAGGCCAAGTTGGGTGAAAGGGGGGGGAAAAGTGAAAGAAAGGGAGTGGGTGAATGTACAAAGTGCGCCCAGAATGGAGAGAACAAAGGGATGAAAGAGGAAGAGATGAGAGGAAATCGAAGTGGAACAGCTACGAAATGGGGGAAAAAAAGGGAAAAGAAGAGGAGGTGTTTGCGACGCATGAGTGGTGTGACTGATGGTTCTGATAGCGGAGAGGGAGACAGAAAAAGGGAGAGATCGGAGAACAATGACCCAGTGTGCGAGAACTGGGGATAACAGAAGGGGGAACGGGGGGGGGGGTTGCGGGGTGAGAGAGGCCAGAGAAAACAGAGGAGCACAGGAGAGGTCAGCACCATGCACAACCAACTCCGGGCTTCGACATGCAACCAAATCTGCGTCCCCTGTAACATCACACACACACACACACACACACACACACACACACACACACACACACACACACACTTGCATTCACCACATGCTGAGGAGTACATCTGCACATCATTACTCACTGTCCAGAACTTTATGAAATATTGCAGCACGGTGGCTGCAATGAACAAACAGTACACCAGCGAGTAGGCCAGGAAGAGGATGAAGAACTTGTAGTTGGAGAATCCTACACAGTTGTTCACCCTGGAGACACACAAACACGGAAAGGTCAGGATGGACATCACTTCCTCCGAGCAGAAATCTTTCAAAAGGTGGAGGCTCTGTGTTACTCTTATGGTTACAACACGCAGATAGTTTGCTTCCTTAGGTACAAACCAGAGTAGACAGCTCTATTGCCTTCTTGTATTTAGTTAATCAAGGTTCAAGCTGCCAAACTTTACAAGGATGCTCATCTCCATGAGACCAAGATCTCATGGGTAATTAAGCAGTTTTGGCAACATGTCATGCATAACATTATAAAACAAATCTAATTCCAGTATTTGTTACATTAACTATTTGGTCTTCAAAGCGGGTAAGAATAAATGAAAATAGCTGGATGAGCATCAGTTCAGAAATCAGTTTGCTCTTGGATGACTGTGTTATGCTTGGCTTTTATAGTATGAGGAACTGCTGGCTATCAGATCTATCTCCTTTTGCTCATTAATCTGCATGAAGCAACTGAAAAACTCATAAATCAGTAAGTTTACCATGACCACTATCCTAACTCAGGGGAGTAAAAGTAGGAATAAAATGTGAGATGTCATATGTGCAGTAGGTCTTTGTTTAGCAGGTCTTACATACCAGGGACAATGGTGGTCCATCTTCAGCACACACCTGCCACACACAGCAAGAGAACAGATTAAAAGAACACGAGAAAAGATCGACATTTGACAAGAGGAAAAGAAAAATATCTTGGTTGAATCACAGAAAATGTGGTTTTCTTACATGTCACACGCGGAGCAGTGATGACAGCGGTCTGGCTTGATAACTTGACAGCGGTCACAGTAACGGATTGCTACATCATGTCAACACAACAGTATCTCGTTAATGGACAGAGGTGCAAACAGACAGACAAACTAATTCTCACTCGCAGATTCACATTTGGACACACACAGAGACGTACCTCCGGCTCCTGTGCGGGTGTACAGAGGCAGACTGGTGGCAGCTCTCCACAGGATCTCTTGCTGGGACTCTGGCCTCTCTTCCTTCTCGTAACGCTCCTTCTCGGCCTTGGGCAGGCAGAACTGGAGTGGAAAAAAGTAGCAAACAGATTAAAAATAAAAAAAATGCATTCATCAAGTTGGCTTTATATCAACATGGAGATTATAGACAGAGTGGGCTTGTTTTGGAGAATTGGACTATTGTACCTCTTTGGAGGGGTTGGCAGGCTTGGTGAAAATGGTCTTCCAGTAAGACCATACAAACATGATGAAAGAGAGGTGGAAGAAGATCAGGTAGACAACTGGTGGGAAACATTAAGCAAAGCATTAGCATACACTCTGATATGTCCACTGACACTGAACACAAGCAAATTACCATTAAAAACTTGATACAAGGAACTGCTGCTGTCACCTGGGATATGTGGAAACACTGTACATCTACGTATTAAATTAATGAGAGAGGAACGCTAATGCTGAATGAGGAGCTGCTCAGCTTCAAGCAGACCGATCTCAGCACTTTGAGAGAGCATGTTGTCTGTGCCAGCCTTTTTTTTTTGCTAAGTGTACAGAGCATATTTCACATAGCAAACAGGCTCAGTTCAGTAAACTTCCATTCACAGTGTATTAAATAAAGACACTTACTTTGCTCTCCTATACTGGGGATGGTGACTGTAAGAGAAAAACATGGAAAACAAAAATGTT
Organism: Macquaria ambigua; assembly: GCA_008360985.2. Taxonomy (NCBI): domain Eukaryota; kingdom Metazoa; phylum Chordata; class Actinopteri; order Centrarchiformes; family Percichthyidae; genus Macquaria; species Macquaria ambigua. The sequence continues at coordinate 94,396 of VMKM01000203.1, forward strand.
AGATAAGAAAGAATATATGTTGTCATATAGTAACATTAAAACCAGTAGTTACAGATCTGATTGTGGGCTTATACAGGAAGAGTGAGCACTGTGTATTTCATCCATATTTACAAAGTAATGCACCTGTACAGTAAATTTAAACTATCTGGGTCAAGTGGTTCCAAACCTCCCATGGGGTCCCAAGATAAATTCACAAGTCACAAAATGCTTAAAAGGGATAAGAATAAAAGAAAAAAATACAAATTTCTGTTACACAAAATCGTGCTTGTATTTCCCACATTCTCCCTAGTTGACAAAACAATCTGACCATTCAGTGGCTGTGCAGATGGAGTTTGCCCAGGTGTCATTTCCATTTATCTGAGCACTTTAAGGACTTCTCATCCACCTTGTGAGGAGATTGTTTTCTCAACTACTGTTTCCTAGATCAAGAGTGGACTTTCAGTCGACTTCTGGGCAAATGTGGGAGAGAAAAAGTCCCTAAAGTGCTCAGAAAAATGGGAGTTTGAACATCTACAATTCAATCAGAAATGGACTCCATCTGCTGAGGGAAAAAAAATCACTTTCACTATCAACTTTATTGTCAAATTTCTGCTTTTCTTTCCTTGTAAAAGACTGTATTCTTTCACCTCTTCAGGCACCTAAAAATCCTTCTGATGAAACAACCTGAAAAGAGAATCACTCCCCATAACTCACGAGCAAACCAAGGCCATATAATCTGTAACGTGGGGATCAAACATAGATATTGGCTCATTTTAAGGAGTCACAAGCCAAAAAAAGGGTTGGAAAACCACTAATCTAGTCTTATTCAATGGGACTCCCTGACACCAAATCTGTGCGAGTATGGAGGTGCACTTTTTTTAATATCTAATTAAATTTAATTAATAAAGTGTACACCAACATAAAATTAGACCCTGACACCAATACTATCCAGTGGGGGTATCTGGGATATGAAAAAGTTTGGGAACTCCTGAAATACACAAGCTATACATCATTCACAGTTCATACAATTAACATTTTCTCTCATTGTAATACAAAAACTCTCCGAGCCAAATCAGCACTTTACCCGTGCCAAGCTAATTACCGGTAGTCTGGTTAGAGGGGAAGTATTTATCTGGCCAGCCAGGCAAATACCGTTTAGTTGGCGTTTTAATTCTCCATTCAGACTCCATTCAGCTCGACACAAAACAACAGAGACGAGACGGACGGCAATAGGCTATTAACAGCACGGTGAAAGTTTTTCTTTGTCCAAAACACGTTTTCCATTAAAATAAGGCAACCCAGGGCGATGGCAGCTAACAGATAATTAGCTGTATCTAGATTTGGACAGGCTTGCCAACACCATTGTTGAGCTGCAGTCCATTTACTTCCTGCTGGCCAGCAGCAGCTGTGTGTTTGTGGGGACAGCACACTGAAAACAGCAGCGGTTAAAGGCTTTAAAGAGGTAACAGACTGCCGCAGGACGTCTACTTACATATACAAAGCTCCACCACATAGGCATAATACGACCAGCAGACGACCAGGGCGATAAAAATCACAGGTATCCATGCTAAACCCCGTTGACAGCATCTCAGTACGTGTGTAGGCGCCATCTTTCTCCCTCTACTGGGGGAAAGGGAGTGTCGATGCGTGACGTCACGTGAGCAAAATGAGACAGGAGGTGGTCTGAAATTTTTTTTTTGTAATTAATTAATAAAGCGTGGCCATTACCATATATACACTTTTTTTTAATACCCAATAAGGCTAAAAACAAATACATGTAATAATTCTACATAACATATATATCATTATTGTTCTTGTTACTGCAACATTTTGGTCAGGTTTAAAGGTGTAGCTTTCAACTTATTACGCAAAAATGCAGTTTTTATGAAAGAAAACCTTCATGACTTTACAGATTTGATATTTGATAAACTCAATAAAATTACACAAAAAAAGTATATACACACACAATTAAATGGTTTGATTGTTAATTAATTGACTTTAAAAAAGTTTCATCAGCCTGTATTTTATTTTAGTGTATTTATTTTTTTAACCTCTACTATTTTCATCCTTTTTAGTTTACTATATTTCGATTTATATGGTTTCACTGTGCCCTGTTTAACATTTATGAAAAATGGGAAATGGAATTTTTCTTTATCAATAAAGTTTCGACAAAAAATGCTCTTGAAGAAAATGGAAATTATGATTGTAAAAAAGATGTATTTCACAACTGCTTTTTAATTAGACTATCCTACAATGACTCACTAAGTCAGCCTTATAAATTGTCCTAATACTTGTACCTGAGTTTATTATTAAGCAGAGCTGACTTCAAGGCCGTGTTGTACTTTGAACCTGCCCTCAAGACAACATTAAAGTCATTCAGCAGCAGGAAAGAAAACGAAACGAAACACGGGAACCATATTGGTTTAAGCTGGTTAATGACCTACCTTTAAGTCTAAACTTGGCTATAATGTCACAGGGACCGTAATTCACCGGGAAGTTGTGACTAAAAGTAAATATAGCGACTCGTAATACTTAAAAAAACTGCGAAAGTGACTTCCGTTGAGATGGACGTGGAGACATATTTGTCGCGTATCGGGTTTGCTGGTCCAGCTGAGCCCAGCCTGGGAGTGCTGCGGTCGGTTCACACCTGTCACCTGCTGTCGGTGCCGTTTGAAAACCTCACGGTGCACAGCGGCGGACGAGTTCAACGTGACCCCCCTCTCCTGTACAACAAGATAGTGAACCAGCGCCGAGGTGGTTTCTGCTTCGAGAATAACGGCCTCTTCTCGTGGCTGCTGTCCAAACTGGGCTTCCAGGTAACACTGCTCTCAGGTCAGGTGAAGAATTTGATCACGGGATGCTACGGGCCACCTTTTGACCATTTGATCCTCATGGTGAGCCTCGATGGGCAGCGCTGGCTGTGCGACGTCGGGTTCGGTGTCCCGGGCTTCAGCGTCCCCCTTTCCCTGGAGATCAGTGGCCCCCAGGAGCAGGGCCACCGAGTGTACCGCATCAGAAAGGACACTGGGGTGCACTTTCTGGAGTGGCAGCGGGAGGAGAACAGAGGGCCAGATGGAGACTGGGCAGAGATCTACAAATTCACACTTGAACCTCGGTGTCTGGAGGACTTCACTGAGATGTGCGAGTACCACCAGAGCTCTCCCAGCTCCATCTTCTTCTGCAAGTCCCTCTGCACGGTTTTAAAACCAGGTGGAAGGCTCACCTACATTGGCAGCAGACTGATCACCACCACATTTCCAACAGAGGGAAAAGGGGGAGTGGTGGAAACCACAACCAGGGAACTTAGAGATGAGGAGATCCCGGGTATTCTAGTAGAGGAATTTGGAGTTGTACTAAAGTCTCCACTCATACCAAAAGACGAGGCAATCACACCACCGCCAGTCATGTATTGATCATGCTTCCACATGGGATATCTTTACACCTCCACAGGCAAAATTATGTGAAAAATCTTCTCATTGAGATGACTGCAAACAGTTTTTGTTCATACATGTAAACATGATTTTAACAAAGATTTGAATAAAAAGCTGATCTTTACCCTATTCTTAGCATGTAAAGTTGGAAAAGCTGTTTGAAGATAATTCTGATCTTTGCACTACACTGGCACACCCAAATCAACCACATACATATACACAGTACTTTGCTCGTCTTGAGAACACATGCAACAAAAAAGATAAATTGTCAGTTTGATTTAATAAATTATACATACACTTAAGATGTACAATGGTCATTGCATTAATCCATGTCTTTTTTTTAAAAGACAGTCTGCGTTCAAAGTATTTACACATGTACAATTATCAGGCAGCACTTTACAAAGCAAGGCATGAATGACAATACAGATGTTGAGCTTCAAATCAAACCTCTAATCCTCACCCTCATGCCTGCTTCATTTGTCTGGGGAGGGGATATCTCAACTGTCCCATGATTATAATACATTTTCCCATCCCACCTTTGATGGGGCGTGAAAGGGAATTCAAGAAATCGAACGACATCCATCAAATCCACCGAGATCCACAGGAGATTCAAAAAGATTATGGTCCAAGGACTGAGTTGCAAATCAAAAAGGGTAAAGGGGGTACGCAGAGTAACAGGTGCAAAAATGTGGCAACGTGTGACAAAAATCTACTCTGCGACAGGGTTGGGGGGCGGGACTGAGCTCGCTCTTCCAGCTTTCCGTTCGTAGTTGACAAGTCTCTGTCCAACCAGGTACCTGTAAAAAGAGAGAGATGATCAGACTTTCCAGTGCTGAAATTAAATTTTTTCTACTTTAAAGACTAGAATTATGTCTTATTTAATTCACAGACTTGAAACATGAATTAACATTTTGAAATCCTACAATTTTTAAACTTTTAACTGGCTTTACAATTACCAATCTAAAATGTTGCGCACATCAAAGAGCCCACCTCTCATCACTGACCATAACCCAAACTGTTAACTCACACAAATAACCTACAAATTGTAAAATACATGTGGCTTTCCACAGATGAATCTACGCTGAAAGATCCTTACTTGTCGTTCTTGATGTGTTCATAAAGGCGTTTAAACTGTCGGATCTGGAAGGACAGGATGCCGATGAGCGAGACCACCATCAAGAGGAATGGGTAGATTCTCCTCTGCATTAGAATCTCCATCTCTGGAGTAACTCCTGCAAAAGTAATGCACTTCAGTTATAAATAGTTTCAGTGAATGTCCACTTTTACTTGTCTCTTAGCGTGGTGCTCCAGTTTTGGCCAGAAAAACCTTGAACCAAGTAACCAACAGAGAAAATAACAAAAGCTAAACTAATACACGTTATAATTGACGTACACATGTACTCAGACACTCACCTACAGCAGGCACCACCCCGGCAGCGATCACGTACGGCACACACAGGGACAGCAGCAGGACTGAGATGACAGGAGCTGCCAGTTTACGGATGATGAACTGGAGATCAATGTTGCGAATTCCATTTGCATAAACCTAAGAAGAAAGTTTACAGTAATTTTACTGCACAGCTAATTACAATGGAATTTGGAAGTTGCCTTCTTTTATTCCTCTCTTTAAGCAGGGAAGAGTGTAAAGTCAGCTATTTGTTTCTTATCCAGTGAAGAGACTAAAAACGTTTCCTTTTTTTTAAAGTGGATACTTGTTGGTCAAAAGGAGGATACACAGCATCATAAGATCGTTACATGTTTAGCTAAATGAATGAGTTTAATGTTAATATCCATCCAAAACCCACCTGCTCAATAACAGTCTTCAGCCACCACTGAGGGCCCATGAGAGTGATGGCAGCAATGATTTTGGCATGGAGCACTCCAAGAGCCCAGTCCTGTAGATAACAGAGATATCAACGGATGAACATGGATATAAGAACACAATACCAACACAACAACGAACCACTAAAAGGGAGTCTCTGAGACAGGCGAGGGAAAGAGAGAGACGGAAAAAGACACAACACAGACCCACAATCATACCTGCCAAGGGTAGAAGAGGGGTGTTTGGTCCAGGGGTACCCTGAGCGGAGCCACAATGACCAGTTCAAACAGCAGGCCCAGTAGCAGCGGGATGACTCCAGCGACCAGCAGAGCTACGACCAGGGTCTTCAGAATCTGCACAAACAAAGCGAGGTTACGAAATGTCTTCCTTCATGGGACAAAACTGCTGCTTAATGACTTGAGTAGAAGCTACAAGGTTGGGATAGTACGACTAGGCAGATGCAGGCAAATATTTGAATATCGGCTAATGAGCTTGTAATAAGCATCCAACCATTTAACAAAAACATTGCAGCAGTCAGGTCCAGCTCTAGACAATCTAATGGCTGGAGAGAACAACTAATTATCATACCACTCTGCTGCCCAGGCAGTTTTGGTGTTTGCCAACAATAGAGGCTGCTCACAGATACCTACCATGAGTGTCCACTCCTGGACTTTGAGCATAATGACAGTGCGTCCCTGGGGCATCCAGGCTAGCAGCACAGTGACTCCACGGATAGACAGCCAGCAGACATACAGGCCGCAGGCTGCTGTGTACAGCTCGTGGATTTTGGAGTTTCCCGTCCAGAAGGACATCAGCCATCGCCCGGTGAACACTGAAACACACGTGACAAAACAAACATGACCATTTCCAACTTTACAGTGATCCTCAGGTCTGGTTGTTGAAGAAGTGAATTACTATTTGAGCTAGAACTTTAAAAAGAACCACTTAAACAGCAGAGGCATGCATATATATAGATTCACCCTTTAATTATGGTTTGGGTGTGGATCTACAAAGTAGAAAATTGCTGGTTGTGCTTTATGCTGTCACATCTCACCTGGTAGGGTTAGGCACACCAGACTGGCCACCAGCAGAGTGATGCACATGAACGCTATGAGCAACACAATCTGGAGAAAAGAGGACACAAGTTTTAGAATAAAAGTGAATGTAGTGAAGTCATCAAGCTTGGACACATTTGAATTTGATTCTCCGTTCTCTGCAACACTGTAGAAATGTGTTTACACTTTATTTTATAAACTACAGTTGGAAAATTAAGGACAATTATAACAGTGCACATGCAGATCAAGGCCTTTAAAATGAAGGAGGAGGAGTGTAATAACTGGGAGTTGAGTTGTATGGCCTCGGATGTACACTAAGTGGTACCTACAGCGTTGGCACAAGTTTGTATGGAAAACCACAAATACTAGGTGGCCCTACTGTCTTTTTTAAAAAAAATACTTTATTTTAGACCTACAGCTTTTTTTATACTCAGTTATGATTGACAACATATTTAGACTAACGTTAACTTTGTTTTGTGCATTACTACTTAGAGTATGTTAACTCTTGGTAAAACGTATAACTGAATTTGCATTTGCATGAAAAGCTTGTGGTGCCAGTTACAGGTTTTTTTTCCAATGTCTTATTAAAACTGACCTGGTTGTGTTAAATACATTTTGTGACTGTGTGGTTTTGCATGCTATAGTAACCATACTACTAATGATAAGTTCATATATCAGCTGTAAGTCATGCACCTAAGAATCGTAAACCAAACCAGAAATTCACATAACTGGAAATCAAGTAAGTGCAGAAACAATACTAAAAAAGAAAAAAACACAACAGTAATACAACATAGACTGCTCCAGAAACAGCAGTGGTGAATGTTGGGACTTCCTCACCCTGAATGGGAAGCGAAGGGGTCTGTGGTAAGGCTGGAATCCCACTGGTCCCCCTTGCTGCAGGATGGCCTGATGGGCTGCATGCAGCCCCTCGCCAACAGCTGGTGCAGGGTTGTTATTGTTGTTATGGTGACCAGGAGGAGGGTTGTTATTGTTGTTGTTGTTCACAGGCTGGTTGGCATCATTGTCCTCCTGCTCCCCGAGGAGGTAGGAGTGGAGATCTCTGTGGAGGTAAAGATGTGTTTGGTTATAGACTGCCTATCTGAGAAAAAACAGGGTTTAGTAAGAAAATGTGTGTGGTACAGTCATGAAAACAGATTGAAAAAAATAAAGAATTAAATATGTAAAAGTGTATTCAAACTTATTGGCTTACAGTAAATATCCAGCACTGACTGTCCATGCTCTTACAAGGCCTTTGAGCCACTGGCGAGTGTGTCCCTGTTCCAACAGAGCCGGCAGCACAACCTGAAGTAATAATAGCTCCAAAGACAGCTCGCTGACCGGGGCATCACTGAGGGGAAAAAGGTGGACAGGGTCAGAAAAAGCCATTTCAACAGTGTGTGCCAGGGCGTGAACCACATGGGTGCACAGCTCTTGTGCTCAAGACTTCTGTTCTCAGTTGATTTGACAAAATCAGACTTCTGAGTTTTCTCTTATGTTGAGTTTCTTACAGCATAAACTTAAATGAGTAAGCCACTGCTACTCTTGCTTTTTATCTGTCTTTCATACGGTCAGTATCTCTTTTCACTTCAGAGAGACAAAGCAGCAGCTTTCACTCAGTTTATTGCTAAGTGACCTCTGATTTTGTTATGACTGCTGGTTACCTGTAGAGCATGACGTTGTATGGGAGGAAGGTGGGCAGCAGTAGTTTGATCAGCCTGATGGGCAGCCACAGCATGAGCAACACGATAGAGCCGAACACCACCACGGACAGGATGAACCGCCGCAGGTGTCTGTAGATGGGCAGGTGAATCATCTCCTGCACCGGGTTAAAATCTGGGTCATTGAGGTTTCTTAGAAACCACAGCACTCCCGGCCTCAGCACCTGATGGACAAACAACAAGAAAAGTTAGCTGGAGTTTCTTTTTTACAAATATCACATGCAAATCATAAGAAAAACATTAACCTACAGTAAACTAACTCAGGAAAGAAACTGCATAAAAAAAGCAAATGTTACTGTTTGTCCTCAGGATCTCACCTCTCTCAGTAGGAGGATGAAAGAAGCAAAGTAGAAGACGTAGACCATTCCCACAAGCCAGTGCAGGAACATGGTGGTACCAGGGGCTGATTTAAAACTCAACTCTCTGTCTTTCAGGGAGGCATCAAACATCTCCTGCAGAGCGAGGAAAAGTAAAACGTTAGATAACGATAGCACTTAGATTGATTCAAATTCGGTGTTGGTTCTGAGATGATGAAAGCGCAGTTGGCAAGATGATAAAATGTGCTATGAATAACATTTGCAGAAGCCATATGCGTAACAGACTAAAATTAGAGTTCATACAGGATGAAGGATTCCTCCACTGTTATTCAAAGTTAAGTCCCATTGTCCATGTCGGCATTGTTCACTTATGTAAGTGCTGTTGTTTCTATTTTTTTTAACCTTTAAATAGGATGAATATTTTAGATGTTTTACATATTTATTACAACTTCTAAAAACAGCTTTGTCATCACAAGCTCAATTTAATTAGTGGGACAAACTGAAATGATACAGACAGCTTATTCCACACAGTCCATTTTCAGCCCAATTAGATTCTTTTCACAGGTGAGCAGCTGCAGAGCAGGAGGGACATGGTTCCCTTCTGCTGTGTAAGCTGTTCCACCTGTTCTGAGGCAGGCTGATTGGCTTGGGAAAACACACCCGCTGGCTTACAATGATGAGCGTAGGTGGGAAAGCTTAGGCGGCCACTGGAGGTGGAGAGGGACTTGGTTTCCTGTTGTCACTGTGCCAGTAAGCATCAAAGAGTGAAAACCCTCTGACACACAGAGACTTGCAGACAAGGAAAGTGAGAGCCACAACACAGGCATATGCGACTCTCTCCAATCGTCCAAGCCAGTTTGTTTTCGGTTTTTCTGTGTTAATAAATATACAAACTGTGTGATCAACAGCATCTGCTTCTGTCTCTGTGCTGGACAGCCCGGTTGAAAGCCACTTCAGTGGTTATGTGACAGACGGCTCTACAGGGTACAGGACATCACTCTCATTTTAGCAAATTGTGTGAAAACAACATAAGAATCCACTGAAATGTCATAGGGAAGAGTGGAGGACACTGGAGGAACCATTTGAAGCTGGCTTTCAAAAACAAGAATGGGATCATTCAACAGAGTAAAACAGACATATTGAAAGTCAAAACAAAAAGGAGAGCAAGAGAGTCTTACTAAGGAGCAGATGTCAAGCCACCAGCCACAGATGAGTGGAAAAACACCAATCTCCACGACAACCAGCAGAGAGACCTGTAATGGAAGCACATGTGTGTCTCAGTAACAGCATATGTAGATTATTTACAAACTTAAAATAAAGGTGTTGACATACAGCAATGTGACACTTTTTTCTCATTCATTTTTTGGGGGAGTTAGTGTAAGCAATATCATGATACTATTAAAGGTCTACCTTTGGGGCGTCCCATTAATGCAGGGCACTTTTAAATGGACAAGGCCATCTCAAGCCTGACTATTTATTGTGATTGTTTTTAGGTCATACTGTAATCAATTATTGCTATCCTTCAGCTTCAGTGTTATGTTCGGGTAGTAAATGTCAGTAAGCAAATACTTCAGTCTATAGCTCCACCAAGGACCGTGCCGACATGATTAACAGAGAGCAGAAATGAGTTACCTTGACAACAATGTAGCAGACTCCTAGGAGGCGTCGGGAGCGCTGGAACCTGACCAGAGCAGCCAGTCCCTGAGACAGCCATTAAGGATCAACGTTGCTTACACATTTACACCAGCACAGGCCTAACAGAATACAATTCACATGCATTGTGAGACTAGAGCCAATGGAATCCTGGCTGCTTTAGAGTACAGGGGATTGATGGTGTTAGACGGAAGGATACATGACAGAGGATGAGCGTCATGGCCAGCAGTATGTAGCCCACAATGGTTGTGATTAAGCCCTCAAAGTGGGAGGCTTGGACCTGAAGAAAAGCACAAAGTTGTAGTAAAGCAATTAATTATATTCCAAGAGACACAATATTGCATAATAACGCTGAGTGGATGAGAGCGGTTCCTTACATATTCTTCAAAGCCAAGTCCCACGACAGAGAAGTGCCCAATGTGGTAGGGACAAAATGCTGAATGAGGAAAAAGAAAAAGAAAAATGTTTCCCCTTGTGGCATATAAACTAGGAAACACAAATGCAATCAACCCACACCATTTCTGTAATTACATAATAGATAAAAGTTGAGATATTGGTATGACAAAAAGGATCAGGATCATATAATTGTTCAGTATTTCAGTTCTCTGTTTTGTTTGTTTTCTTGTGTCATTTGTTGGAAGACCACAATGGAAATAAGCATTTTAATCCTTGATGATTAGAACTGTATCTGCGCAAAGTTGTTCTGTACTTTTAATCATCAAATTAATTCATTTAAATCAATTAATCTTTATGCTTATGATACATCTTTGTTTTAGTCTACTCACCAAAGACCAGGATGAAGAGTGTGTTGAGAGACACCACCCAAAAAACATGCTCCTACAAGACAAAGACACAGGAGTCCTCAGTTGGTAGGATCTCAACTTACAAACTTACAATACAAAATATTTGCGGTGTAAAAAAAACATAACTGACAATTATGGATATAAAGACTTACCAAAAATACCAGCGAACCATCCAGGCCAAGCATCTAAAAAGGAAATGAAAAGATTGTTGAGTGTTTCATATGCATAGATGTATAACACAAATAGAAAAACCTCAGATAGAGTTTTGTACTAGGAATGGGGGTGTTTAGAGATCAGTAATGTCATGCAGAGTTACCCTTTCCCAGGTGAGCTCCTCCGCCGCTCTGTCCCACTCCAAAGCATTCCAATTCATGTCATCTACAGAGAAAGACATCAACATATAATGAAGTACATGAAATACAATGAAGATGAATACATTCACAGCCATCAGCAGCTTCCACAGTATCTATATAAACAGCATAAGAGTGATCCCAACTAATTCCACTTCCTGCTTGTCAGATATGGCCTCAGCCTTACAGTGCACCATATGGAGACAGGACAACGCTGTTATTGTGTTGGTCTGGTCAAATGGTTTTGAGTTGGCTTTTAATAACAGCACAGAAAAACAATACTTAAGAAGGCTGTTACTGTTACATTATTAATGCTGTTCTGGAAAACTCTGTTAGCCCCTGAAGTGCAGAACAACCTATTGTGAGGCCTTTCCACTGCATTCATTTCGCTGTGGCGACTCCCCATGGCTAGAATAATGTATAATACAATCACAATTCATTATCAGCCCTTTTTGCCTCGCCTGCTACAAAATCAGTCCATTAACCACGGCAAAACAAAACAAATTAGTGTGATATGAGTGCTACGGGTAGCATTTTGACACGTCGTTATATCATTCTCAAATTAATTGGGACGCCTTGGCAAACTGACAAATGAGACCATTGAGGAAACTATGTGTATGCTCCAATGCCAGTGGTACTGTTTGTTCTAGTGTTTCTGTTTAAGACTGCATTTCCATAATCCCTGTTGTTTTCGATTGCAAAAAGACGTTGCTGCGACAACGGTCTTGTTTATTGGCTTTACAGGAGACGAAATATTTTAACACTTTAATTCACGCCATTTCATTTGTGCATGAACTGCACCACTTTCTAAGTGTTTTGTGATGATAAGAAATTCGATTTTGAATGGTAAGGTATTCCAGCATATCTCCATAAAATCTGACCAGGCAAAACACAGTGAAATGTGATGGACAGACAGGCAGAGCGCCATTCTTGAAGACAACCACTGTGTTTCTTTATGGTAATACATGTCTTATCATTATTATTTATATACTGATGAAAATACTTGACACAGCCTGACAGCCTTAAATTACAGCTACACCTGCCAGAATAAACACAGAAACTTTACATCAATACTAAACTGAATAACAGCCCCTTATCAAATTCCAACCTTGTGCTCCATTGTTGGGGTCTGCATCTTCAGCTGCTGCTCCCTCCTCTTCTTCCAGCTCTGGGTCATCTCCCTGGTCTGGGGGGACATCAGGGGGCTCAGGCTCTGCTTCATTCTGGGCTGGTGGATCAGCAGGGGCTGGCTGGGCTGCAGGGGGCTCGTCAGCTGCTCCCTGGCCTGCAGCTTGTGCCTGAGGGTGAGGAGAGAGGATGCATTGCTTTAATATAGGGAGATGACTGTAAGGATGATTAGGGAAGGATACTGCCAAGTAGATGGATCGGTTATGGTATCTAAATTATGCACACAATAATACAAGACACACAAAGAACTAAAAGAACTGACTAACATACATATTCTCAGAAGGCAGCATCATTGAACAATATTTCTTTTTAATGGTTTTCCTTCATTTTTATTTTTTTAAATAAAAGTAATTACTTGGCCTCATTGGCAATTAGTCAAGGAAAGTACCTCATTGGCTTGTCCGGCTGCATTTGGTGGCGGCGGATGGTGCTGCTCTAACCACTGGGGAGCGCCACCGTGGACTATCTGTTCTCTGAGCCACACCAGGCTGATAAATGCACACAGCGTGCAGGTGACCACAAAGCAGCCCTGTAGACAATCTGCAAGCAGGTTCTCTCTGCAGGAGCACAAACATTAACACACATATATAAACATACAAACATGCTGATATAGTCCTTCATAAGTAAGCTATGGAGAAATGACGAGAATAAAATAAAACTAGCTGGCTTTCACTAGGTTTAGCATTATTTTCCAGGCTAGTGTTCGTAGTGCTGGTACCATCACTCACGTGGAGAGCATGTCCAACGGCAGTGTCAAAAGTGAGCTCACAGAGCCGGTAAACAGACACTTGTAGATGCGACCTGAGACAGACAGACCAGATAAATAAATGTGTGTCATTTTGCACATATCAAATACATTTAAAATGTTTCAAAAAGATGCTGCATTGTAACAACAAATTAAGCAGATCTAGCCTATATTTCTTACATTGAATACTGTGGGGGACTTACATATCTTGGATCACACACAGCATTGCCTGCTATGTAGTGGTGCTAAAGCTGTAATTCTCTTGATTTGTTTTAAACCATAAACATGAGCTGATATGTAAAGCTTATGTCATGCTCACTTCATAAATAATTGAAGTATGTGCTCCAGAAAGAGGAAATGTGTATCAAAGTGCCTACATGTGTGAGACACTTCCTTTGAACCATACTGGGAGAGAGCAGTGGATATGGAGTTATACTGTGAGTGTGTACTACTTACATGCAGTGAGAGGAACCACCCCGAGCCATGCGAAGGCCACCAGTGTGTAATGGAACCAGTAGCGGATGGCCGTGCCCACACTGGTCAGCAGGCCGGCACAAATGTCCTGGATGGGCAGACGTGAGGGCATGTCTGGGGAGTAGACTGAAGTGGAAAGAGGGGAAGATTGAACCAAAGACAATCTTTTATATGTGATAATAATATAAATATTCAAAATTGTGTATCAACAAAACAAATGACTTTCAATAAATTAATAATCACGTGTAAAAAGGATTGATACAAAAAAAGAGCCACATGGTCCCATCTGTAAGGCTTGTTTAGGAACCGTGAGGCTGTTTAATATATCAAAGTGGATGATCCATCAATGTCACAAGTACTTACTTGGCGTGAAAGCAAATCTGTGCTTGCATAATTCACAGTACTCCTTCCTGCTGTGCTTCAGCCACTGGACCAAACTGTAAAGCAACATTTAGAAAGTGAAAAGCAGTGCACAATTCAACAACCTAAAACATGTGTTGGTTGAGAATTTTTAGGTTTTTATAACATAATTTTTGCATGTGCGAATTTGGGGAGACTGGATATTAACTGAATATTTACATCAGCAACAATGGAGGCCTACTGCAGAGCACAGATCAATTAAAACACCCACCTTTGAGTGTGTGCGTATGGTCAAATTTGAGTTCTGATTTCAATAGATTTTATTAGTCCTAATTTTGGATGAACTACAATCTGTCACTAGAAACAACTCCTGCGTTGCAGATTTAAACCACAGTCTTGGATGTTAACTTTATGAGACAAAGACAAAGGACTATATAGTGTTGACCCAACATGATCTTTTTCATGGATACCAGTTTTATGACTACACGAGGATATGATGTGATGAAGGCACAGGCTCAGCTGTGATGACCTCTCCAGGACCTCTGGACCCAACAGACACCGACTGTGAGCACTTATCATGTTTCAGTCACAGTGAAACACTCACTCTCTGATTAACACTTACAAAAAAAGGGAGTTTTGGTTATTACTGAGCTGATTCGTGCTCGTATGTTGCCCGTAATAACACCATCCCAGCTCGTTCTGACATAGGCTGTACTCTGGGATTAACAACTGGGTTATATAAGGGATTCTTTACACCAGCTAATTCCAACACATATGACAGCATTAAAGAAGTGTGTCATGAGATCTACACAGAACAGGATTAAACTTATGTTTCACTTCAACTTACATCATTCTGCCCCCCTGATGAAAAATTCACAAGGGTTGATGTACCATAACTAAGCAAGAGTTAATGCAATTTGTTCAGTTCAGCAAAGTTGTACCGAGATCAGCATTACAGTTATAACATTATATAAACTGGCCATATGATCTAGTTGACCAGCTAAAAATCAACAAAAACATTGTAACACATATTCTGGTATATATCTGCAAAGCGGGTCAACTGTAAAATAACCTGAAATTCCCTGATTTACCCAAAGAGTTATGAATCTCTGACACATCGCTGACCATGTCACGCTGAACAATGACATGTTACTGTCACGTTAGAGTGTTACTGGGGGTTAGTATTTGATTTTTATTTAGTAAGTAACCACAAGGAAATAAGATGAACATAGCTATGGTTAGCTTCAGCCTGCATACACTCAGCACAACTATACTATCCAGACACAAAAGACTGTTATTCTAAACTTTGTGGGGGTGACTGTGAACTAACATGGATACAGACTGAGGTTCAACAACAACCACAGAACAATCCAGGCCTGGCCTTTGCTTCTGCCTGGGGGTTTCCATGCACCTGACCCTCATGTAACCAGTGACGCTCACACACAGGACAGATGAGAACACAGCACAATCTCAAAAATACCTGCAGGGGCTGGTATTGTTTTCACCAGGCCAATACCACAATGCCAGTAATGTGGGATACTATGCAAGCTGAACGTGATAGAGGACGAACCTGTTCTGCATCCTATTCATGATTCTTCAATTACATTTGTTATCAAGCCACCACTATGGGAATAATCATAGGGCACAACACATGCACCAAGTTATACAATTACTTAGCGATCACCCTGAAATATAACAAATCGCTATTAATCCTATTATATTGTAAGCATGTAAACACAGATCCTAGCTGGTTTCTATTTTTAGACTGATGAGACTACAAACAACCTAGGTAACACCGATTTTTTATTCTTAAAAAAATGGAAATATGTGAAACTGTGCTCCTTTAGAAATAATAAGATTGTAATGCATGCATGTAACACACAACACTAGGTTGAATAAAACCTTCACAATCACTTATACGCAGCCTATCTTTATTTCAACCTTGCACAGGAACAATAATAAAGACATCAGGTTCATTTTTGGAGCGGGTATGAGGGAGGTTACTGTAAACTAGGGTTTTGGTGTGACTAATACAACAAGTTAACCAACATTAGCCTAATTACTCTCATTAGTGCTGTGCCAACTGGTCTCACATAATATAGAGGGGAAGTTTTGTGGGGAGGGGGGACGTCTGGGGAGGAAAGGGGAGGACATAATAGGATAATGACAGCTGAAGAGCCAGACACTTACCACTCCTGGTGGATAAACTTGATACTGCCAGTGCAAACACAAGGGTGGTACAGGGGTTTGTCTGGGGTCCCCTCAGAGCGGCACACACGACAAATATCCGCTGCAAACACAAACAAACAAATACATAACATGTGAGTATATGATACCCATCGCCATAAAACAGAGATGTGGTGACAGAGAGTAGGGGGCCTCGGGTGTGTTAACAGACAGGTGTGTTTTTGGATGGAGGAATCTAATCTAGAGGCATAAAACCGTCAATGTTAGATACTTAGATAAGCAACATGCACAAGTTACACAAGAAACTTCGCTTATCTTACTTTATATGACCATACATCAGGAGACTGATGACATCACCAGTAAGTCCTTTCTGCTTTCTTGCGTTGCTACATTGCTGCTATACAGTATGCTCTCACATTGAGTCCGGCTGCATTAAAACAATGTTTAGCAGGCATCTCCCATCTACCTGAATTAACCTCACGCTTCATTGACAGGCTATTGAGCTATGCTAGTCGGCTAAGTTAACCACTAGCAGGCCAGCTCAGCAGCAGGCTTGGTTCTCGGTGATGCACTTATGATGCTAACGCTAGTAAACCCCAGCCGGGAAGCAACAAGCGACGCCTTTGGTCATTTACCTTCTTCGGCAGTATCCATGTTGTTCGCTAAGCACCGGTCACCTTTTCTTCCAGGAGTACCTTGTACAGTGGACCCATCCACGACAGACAATATCGTTTAGCTAGCTAAATTAAGCTAGCGAGACGAGTGTATCCTTATGTGTCGGATGCATTGACAATCATAAAATGGTTTCCCCACACACTGAACACCAGAGCTTGCTTCGTTGTGTCCTCTCACATCCGGTCTGCCTTCGCCACTAAACAAAAGGTTTTATTTTTACCGTGTATTTTTAATGTAAAACAATAAACTTGAAATACGTTACATCCTCCGTGTTGCTGAAATGACAGTTTGAAGCTGGGAGACAAATGGCTAGCTGTGCTGGCTAACGCATGCGCTAACGTCACTGCTAGCTCCTGTCAAAACAGTTTTACTTTACAGCAGCGGTTCAAGATTTACGGCAGGGAAACTTCCATAACAATCGTCACGTGGTTAGTGAACGGCAAACTACAAATTACATCTTTAAATATAAATTATAATATATATAATGTTATAATATAATATATAAACATAATTAAAATGTATTTACGCATATTTCCAGAAACTGGGTATCAAACATCCATTCATGTTGAACAGCGACATCTGCTGGAAGTTACATGAACCAACAACTTTTATATATCATTTGACTTGCACCTCTAAACATTACGTAGACTACAGGTAGAGGCAGAAGAGGTAAATCTGAAGTTTCTGGAGCCCATATTGTGAGAAATGTCTTACTTGGTTTGATTATTTTACAACAAAAATCAATGATTCTTGAAAGTTCAAACCTCCATTTGGAGCGTTATGCTCTCCTTAATTACTCTCCAGTTTATTTATTAGGCTACATTTTGCATTAAAACTGCACAGTTATGTAAACTTAAAACGCAATATGGGATTCATGTGTCTACCCTTTCAGCACGCTTTTCCTTCTCTTTGACAATTAAATTGTTAATTGCTACTTTATTTTACTTCCAATTAATCACTCTTTTTTGTGTTTTGTCATCCTCTCTTAATCCAAATATAACTTATTTAAACGTTGCTGATTATATGGTATGGTTTTTGGTGAAAGAATATATGGGTGATATTAAGCCAACAGTTGTCCTGCTTTTTGTTTAAATGTTTTAACTCGAACACTATAGGTTGTAGTGATATGTTTCAGTAAAACACATGAAAACCCTACAAGAGATATTTTGACATAATAATCTAGTTAACGATAGGGACAGTGCCAAAAAAGACTGAGAGCAGATCGGCAATGGGCCTTGATTTGAAAACTAAAGTAAGCAAATTAATCATGACATTAACTTTTAATTGAATTTTAACAATTTAATTGATCACAACGTGGGGCTTGGCATGAAATTCTACTGTGCTATCCGCCGGGCATGGCAGCGGCGCCGTGGCTTAGTTGGTTAAAGCGCCTGTCTAGTAAACAGGAGATCCTGGGTTCGAATCCCAGCGGTGCCTTTTGAGAGACACGTCTGGGGGAAAGCAGCGTTGTAAAGTTAAAAAAAATAGTTAAACGACTTGTAAATACATCGTCCCGTTTTCTGTCAGTATTTGACCCTCTAAAACATTGCCAAAAGTCTTTGGTCAAGCCAGCCAGAAATACAGAAGGGTACGGGAAGGAAAAAATTACTATAACACCACACATGGAGGGAGAAGACAAAGGGATATCCACTTAAGAAGTTAATTTAAAATAAATAGAAGCTGCAGTATTTAAGACAAAGAACAGTGCAACAGAGCGCCACAATATATAAATGACACATTCATTACAGTTGGCCATTTATTTGTTTGTTGTTCAAAATTTTAGGTACCAAAACACCCATGAAACTAGAGTGAAATTATGTGAATTTGACCATGTTTTCTAGGTTGCTGTGAAAGGAACCAGTCAGTGTCAGACCAGTCAAGTTTCATGCATTTTATTGTTCCCAACCATCAATCAATCAATCAATCAATCAATCAATCAATCAAAACAAGTTTCAGGTTAGTTGATATCGGTTAAAACATACTTACACAGGGATATATGATCCTTTGTGCTTTCTGAATCTGTTAAGAGTGATTTTCAATGTACAGATGGCTTATTCTGGTTGGGTTGACAGAAAGAACTAGAGGCTGTACCACAAACATATGTCAAATTGTGACCATACGCTTTTATGGCTATTATTATCAGCTATGACAAGATATTTGCAAACGACATTTTTTGTTAATGTAGAGTCCACCTTTCTGCTACGCCGAACATTTTTCAGCTTTTATTTTGAAGGTCATGCCAGGAATTTCGTTCTTTGTCTTATCTACTTGACATTGATCTACAACAACTACAATCACCGACTTTGCTGCAACTTTTTGAGCCCTACAAAAAGTGCCTCTCATCAGGAAATCGGAAAACAACGCGGTATGTCTCTGATTTATGCAAATTGATTTACAAATTGTTTTGTTTGAGGCTAAGAGGTGATACTGGAAATGTTTGATTTGTGCAAAATGCTTTGTCATTGTGTTGCGCAAGTGCTTTTATAATCTCGTTTAAGTGACTCCCAGGTCTAAGCACACGACAGAGGAATTCAGTTTTACTTCAAGGGACCAAAGTCACCCTGATATTCCCTCTTACCAGCTGACTTTCTATCTGGCTGTCTGTTCCTGTTTGTCAGCAGATGGCAAATGAAGCCAAGCCATGCCCCTGTGATATTGGTGATCGGATGGACTATGGAGGACTCGGCCAGGAGGTCCAGATAGAGCACACCAAAGCTTATGTAGTGAAACCATCCGCTGCTTCTGACAAGGCCATCATTGTCATACAAGACATCTATGGGTGGCAGCTTCCCAACACAAGATACATGGCTGATATGCTGGCTGCCAATGGATACATGTGAGTGAAAATCACTGCACTATACATAACAGAAAGAGCGGATAGTGAAAGTCATACGTGTGCTTCTAAAAGCTTAAACCATATACAGTATAGGTTATGTTAGTTCCCCTTTTTGGTGGTTGAGCACTTATTTAACCCAGAAACTTTTAAATCTACTGGGTTATTTTGGCCAGTTTGATCTATAACAGTGATTTCTTCTGCCATTGTTTTGCTCGGAGCAGTGCCGTTTGTCCAGACTTCTACGTTGGAAAGGAGCCGTGGAGTCCATCACATGACTGGTCCACATTTCAGGAGTGGCTTGAAGACAAAAAGCCAACGCACATAAACAAGTAACTAAAACCCTATTTTCAGCTTATTTAGCAGCCTATGTCCCAGTTGAACATGTTGCATCTTGCTCTAGCAGGTGTAAAGGGTTTGTATTAAATGGGGCAATTATTGATATGATCTGGTGTTTTGAAAGGCTTGCTGATCTCATGCATTTATTAACCTTCTTTTCCTGTATGCATTAGTTTTAAGACATTTTGGTCATGATATTTCCTTCTCCAGAGAGGTGGATGCAGTGCTTAGGTTCCTGAAAGAGCAGTGTGGGGCCAAACACATTGGATCAGTGGGCTTCTGCTGGGGAGGGGTTGCCACACATTACCTCGCTCTGCAATATCCAGAGGTCAAAGCTGGTGTGTCAGTCTACGGTATGTCATCGCTATAGTGAAGTTAAGTGTCAATTCCATTACAGTATTACAAATCAGCAGTCCTAGTTTACAAAATGTTTTGAAATTATATATTGGTGCAAAACAATACATCAGAATCACAAATCTGCAGAACTTGAACTATAGTACACGTTGTTGGAAAAGACTACTCACATTTAGAAATGTACACCCACCATTCACTCACTGTGTATTCTGGCAGCAAAGCATGCAGTATGGTTGCTGTAAAGTGGTTTTATGACAGGTTTATGTGATACTGTGCAGGGATCATCCGAGAAAGAGAGGACAGGTATGAGCTGAAGAGTCCTACGCTGTTCATCTTTGGGGAGAAAGATGAAGTTATCCCACTGGACCAGGTTAGTACGCAGGAACTTTCATAAATATACTTGAGACACAGTATTGCTTTCAGGTTGATAGTGATGGTATACCCCCTTCACCCTGGTACTTGAGCACCAAATGTTATCCTTGCAGAAGCATCCGTATGCCTCCGATGTGTTAAAATACACCAGTAACATTTTTAGTCAGCATAAAAGCAGAAATGGCACAGGGACCATGTGTTGTGCAGAACTTCACTTTAAAATGCCATAATCTCTGCCATTATAACCACTGGCAACCTGTGCTCACATCCTTTTGCTCTGCAGGTGAGTGTCCTTGAAGCAAAGCTGAAGGAGAAATGCACAGTGGATTACCAAGTGAAGATCTTTCCTGGGCAGACTCACGGGTTTGTCCACCGCAAGAGTGAGGACATCAACCCCGCAGACAAACCCAGCATCCAGGAGGCCAGGGCAGACATGCTCAACTGGCTCAATAAGTACATGTAAATGAAAAGGTCAGAAGAATCAGCACAGGGAGTAAGAGACTCAGTTACACCAACCCTGTTTCTACACATACCAGATGAAAACCTGAAAAGGTCAAATATAAAGTGTAGAGATGCTATTTACAGCAAGCATAATCTTAGTTTGATTGGTGACATTCCAGTTTTCAAAATGTTTCTTGTAGGTTTTGTTTTAGAGATCTGGATGTTTATGTATGGACCAGTGGATACTGAGGAACTGAAGAATTCTAAGCCTAATGAAACGTGAATTGTAATTGTGAAGCCAAAACTATTTAGCACTTTTGCCTTGTGCCAAAAAAAAAAAAAAAAAACATATGGATGCAGTATGTTGTCTTGTTAATACAAGAACGCAAGCATTAAATATCCCTCATGGAATGTGGATTACACTTTATGCATCAGCTTGCCAACTTTGTAAATTCTCAAGTTTTATGAGACATGTAATGTACACCTGATGTGGAATACATAAAATAAAGATCAAGTATTGTCAGGTTCAATATTGGGGGCTTGAAATCAGAACTACAGACTCTGGAAATTTCAACGGACCGACATTTTAATGGGGACTTTGATACTACAACAGCTTGAACATTTTGTGTGAAATGATAAATAGCAATATGCAGTGCGGTTTGGACGTGGTGCTCGGGGAAGTGCCTAAAACCGCTCAGAAATCTGAAAGTGTTCCAGGAGGCCTTCAGTCCTCGCTCTCTCCCGGGCCTCGGATGTCGTCGATCTTTAGGATCATCTTGACTACCTGAGTAGCCAGTGAGATCTGCTGCTTCTTGCCAATCAAGGTCTCGACCACATGTTGCTGCTTCATGTCTGTGTAGGAGAAAAACAAAATAGCCATTCGATATCACGTCGCCTTGCTTTGACATTAAAGTGCAGTGTTGCCATTGTCTGACAGTTGGTCCCTTACCATTGGTGTTGTTGCGCAGACAGTCGATGCCGAGGAAGGGATTGGTCTCTCTGACCTGTCTGGCTCTGACCTCTGTCATGGTCTGGATAGGGTTCAGCCCACTGTTCTCAGCCAGCGCCATTGGGATTACCTCAAGAGCATCAGCAAACGATCTCATGGCATACTGCTCCAATGATGGGCACTAGAGAGGAGAGGGGCAGAAATAAAGACGATCAGAGCAGCAAGAGAAACAGCTTCTTAATGGTGGATTGAAGAATCAGAGCTTGCCAAAGTAGTGTCAGAAAAACATTCATTCTCATTCTAAAACAAATACCATACTTAATTTTGCTCAATTTATCAAGTATCTGTGGATTTCAGTGTTTCTCACCTTATCTGCAGCCTGGTTGACAGCCAGAGCACATGCAATCTCTGACGCTCCTCCTCCATACACAATACGGTTGTCTTTGACCAGATTGCGAATTACACACAGAGCATCATGGAGAGCACGCTTTGCCTCTTCAATGATCTAATGAGATAGATAAAATAAAAGTGAACCTAGAGGGATAGATTAACATAAATGGATAGCTTGGCATAAAGTAAGTCACATTTGTGCTTACCATTTTGTTGCCTCCACGGATGAAAATGGTTACGGCCCTGGTGTTTTTGCACTCCTGGATAACCAACATGTGATCCTTTGTAGTGCCAAAGGAGATCTCCTTCACCAAACCAGCCACACCAAGCTTCTCTGGTGTCAACTCACAGAAGCGTGGCACAATGCGGCCACCTGTGGCTATGGCGATCAACTGCAGAGAAAACACAATTGACATTGAATATCTTAAACAAAAGTTCTACTTCATAGTTTCTGCTCATCAGCACCACATGGCCATAAAATGTGAATACATGATTGAAGTGATGAAGGACGTGAAAATATTTTATTCAATAGTAGTTTTACATCAAGGAGTTCAATCATGTGACAAGCGTCTCTCACCTCAATCTCAGGCCCTCCGACCCAGCGCACGGCTGGCAGCTCATTCTGCAGCAGAAGGTGGTTGGCTTCATCATCAAAGCCCCACTGGCAGATGGCCAAGTTAGCACCAACGCTTTTGACCTAAAAGAGAAATAGGAGTTTTAAGATTAACCACGTGCCTATGCAGATGTGAAGGATTCAGTTCTAGTACCTTTGATGCTGCAGTACTAACCTGCTGGATCATCTCCTCAAACTTCTCCTTTTCATATTTCTGAAGGGCTTTGTAGTCCTCCACGGAGGTCACATCCAACTTATGCTTGGTCTTGGGCTTAGGAGGCTCAAACGGGCAGGTAAGGATAGCAATTTTAGCATCTTTCAGAACCTGAGTGGTGACAAAGAAGAATTGATGTTAGCATCATTATCTTACAGTGGTCACACAAAAGGAAAATGCAATATAACCTGTAGTGTTTGGCTGTAGCACTATAAAGCAAATCACAGTGTCCTTATGAGCTATAACTCATACACTACTGTCTACATTTAGCTTTTTACTGTTTACATCCAACAATTTCCTCAATCTCTACGCAATACATATTTAGTAATTAGGTTCACATTTAACTACTTGCTGTTACCTTCTAATCAAAAATGATTAAATACTGGGATGTTTTGTAATAGAGATGAAAGTCAGACATATACATTAAATTTGTCCGTATGCACTGTCAACTATTTGATTTTGTGTGATCAAAGATGACATCATCTGAGAGTGATATTGCCCCCTCTCGTTTTACCTTGGGCATCTGAGGGTGGCTGAACTCCTTGTCAACTATGACTCCCTTGATGAGCTGTGTGTCCTCCAGCTTGCCTCCCACTTTGCCTTCCATCTTGATGAGCTCAAAGTCTACATCCTTCCTCTCCATGTCAGCCACAGTGAGGATGGCATTCACTGCAATCTCTGCCATCTGTCTGTGGCACCGGTTGATACTGAAAGACAACAGTAGAACTTTAAGATGCGATATCTAAGCGGATGTCACACAATAAAATAATATATGACCATCCCATGCAACGCCAACATATAAACTAAAGAGATAGAAAATAGTTGTTGTTAATTGTATTGTAGAAATATAATAACAAAATCAACACTGTTGTGTCTATAAGACTCACATTTTGGATCCCAGTGTTGTCATGGCGGTCTCAATGAGTGGCTCTGTGTTGTTGGGATCGCAGGGTAGGGTTTCCGCAATTTTGTCCAGCTCGTCGATGGCAACGCGTGCGGCCTGGTCGTAACCGTCAGAGATCCTGATGGGGTGGATTCCACGGTCCAGCAGCTGCTCTGCCTGCTCAAGCAGAGCTCCAGCCAGCACTGAGGAGGAAGAGGAAAATACAGTAAGACAGTAATACTGACAAAAGCTTGAATATGGTTGAAATGTGTCAGGTCATCTTGATCAGAGCTGCAACAATTTTGCTGATGTCAAACATGCTACATAAATTAGATTTAGCATATTCCTAAAGCACACTGTTTTGTTATGACTTAAGGATGCTTAAAGATTTCCATGAAATGGCATTAACAGAAACTCATGAATACAGTGTTTTTTATATTGTCGCATACAACTGTTGTTTAGTAATAACTGAAGTAACTGGATAAAATGCATTCATACAAAATCCTACTGCTTTTGGAGATAAAGAACGGCTCAACATTTTCTCCTCTACAGTATCACCTCAAAATTTTTGATTTTATGATCTAGTGGAGCCATTTCCAGTACAATCACTCTATCTCAAAGTGAGGGTATATACTGATTGCAGCAGTTATTGTCTCCCTTTGAACAATACCCACCAAGGGCTGCATGCTGTTGTGATAATCAATTGGTTAAACCCTATGTTAGGTCCACCAGAACACCCAGCAGAAGTACAGATCCAGGTTTACAGCCCAGAAAAAGCAACCTAGACCCCACATTTTCCTTTCCCTTACCAACAACTCCAGTGGTTCCATCACCAATCTCATCATCTTGGGACTTGGAGAGCTCCACCATAAGCTTGGCAATCTGGTGGTCCACATCCATCATGCTGAGAATAGTGGCTCCGTCGTTGGTGACAGTCACCTCTCCATCCCTGTCAACCATCATCTTGTCAAGACCTGGATGCAAAAATGAAAAAAAATGGGCCAGGAGAATTGATGTGTGAAATTGGCTTAAAGTTTAAAATAGCTGTCACAATTGTATGTGGGAAGGATACCAAATTTACAAAGTAGTAGTCAAATATATTTTATTTTACTTTAGTTACACAGAAGCTCAGCATCTACACACTCATCCAGTCCTCTCAAATGATTAACCGTTTTGACAGATCAGATGTGACTGCGCTGCATTGGTTTATACTCACCATTAGGTCCCAAAGATGTTTTAAGCGTTGACGCAACTGCCTTGGCTGCCATAATATGAGACTGTAAAACACAAACATTTACATGTCAGCTGACATTTTAAGTAATAATCTAATTATTCTTGGTCTCTATACCGAAGACAGATTGAAGTTGCCATCTGCGAGAAAGAGTTGAAACGTTTATATGGAAGTGATGTGCATCCATAATGCCAATTTTGGGCAGAGCTCTGTGTAGCAACACCCATCGGCTGAACGCCTTACAGAAAGCACATGGGCCTCAATGTTAGCATGACTAGCAAATCCTTTGGCTAATGGTATCCTGTTGCTATTGCACCAACAGCTTAGCTTGAATATATACTTAAAAACCACATCCTTACATATCAACACATATCGTGTCGGCGTAACATATCAGACGTCATGCAACAAATAGCAAATTAGCAACTTGCTAACCAACGTGCCATAGTTGTGCCCCGCTAGCTAGCCCATTGTACCTTCAAAGCGCCAATGCCCGATAACCGTGTCTTCTTGTCCTGGTCTTTAATGATGATGAAAGGCCTCCCATACTCATCGAAAGCCAGCGTCCCCAAAGCGGACATGTTGACTGAGGGATTAGGACACTTAGAAAGTGTTCAACGGATAAAATTATGAGTTTTAACGACGTTAACCTGGAGTGTGGCTTGACTGCAAGCCGCACGGGTCTGCCGGCGACTTCTGGAAGGCTCCACGGGCGGGGAGGGAGGAACCAAGTAGCGTTAAGTGTGTCTAATTACACATTTAAACAACCCTTTATCCAGAATAACAACACACAATTAGCTGTATTATTATAAAATGGCTTCGAAAAATAAATACAAGCTTCTCATACATAATATTTTTAATGAGTAGAACTGAAAAGATATTTTTTGTAATGTGGTTTCTTCCGATCACGTTCAATCTCAGTCTGTGCCCTGATCTCGCGTGAATTCCAGTCATGATAAAATTCCATTGGAAGGACTGGACTGTGTGAATTTCAACAGCGGTTTTGAAAAGGTAGATAATAATCTTCCGAGAACTTCAAAAATACTTTTATATCTGCGTCTAATGATATTTAAGTATCTGTACTTAGTTTTAAACAGGATAACTTTAGCTCAAAAAGACACCATCCGGGGATCAGATGTTGACAACAGGGCTTGTTATGTGTCAGTTACTACTAACATTTAGCTTAAACGTACTCTCTCTCAAACTCTGCTCTCTCTATGATGTTGTTGCTTTTACATTTACCGTTACATATGAAAAGATAAATAACATGCTCGTATCCGCGTGCAGTTGGGTAACATCATGGCAACATCAAAAACTGACGCAACGTCCGGGTACTTAATTGTGGTTTTTCGGGCTTGTTATGGTTCACAACGTCGCGAAGGCTGTTCTGTAGCGGTCTGTCTGTTACCTATCAAACTTTGCAGTATGTAGGTAAGCTGAGATACCCATTAAAAAAACAGCTCGACAACTGAAAACTGTGAATCACCTCAATAGTAGTTGCGTTAACTTAGTACTGCTCTGCATTGTTTCTATCTACAAATTGTTTCAAATCTACAAATTAAGTTGTTTTTCTGGACTCTCTAGCATGCCCTGTGAAGTGAAGCCTCGGTTCGTGGTTCTGTACGGGTCTCAGAAAGGCCAAGCCCAGTCCATAGCAGAAGGGGTAGCTGAGTTGGCAGAGGAGCACGGGCTGGTTGCTGAGCTTAGCTGCTTGAACCACAATGAAAAGGTAGCTATTGCACATTATAACCCTTTTATTTGAGGCAGAGCTGACCCCCTCTTCTGTTGCAGTGATTGCTGACACACAATAACACATCAATAATATCTTAATAGAAGTGATGTTGCCTGATGATGTTTTGGATATTAATGTAATGTATTAATGTGTTTTCACATTGATTAGTGGAAACAACGGTCACTGATTTATCATATAACTGGTTCCAGTACAATTTGGAGAAGGAGAATGCCCCAGTGGTCTTTATTGTGTCTACTACTGGAGATGGGGAACCACCAGACAATGCTCTCCAATTTGTAAGACGCATCAAGAAGAAGAGCCTCTCCACTGACCACTATAAACACCTTTGCTATGCACTTTTAGGTAAATTTTAGGTTGGAGGAAGATTTTTATTTTGCAGTTCATCTGTCAATATGGGGAACTTGATTTGCAAAACACATTTGTGTAAATCATAACAATGCAAAGCACGGCACAGTGTTTACTTTCTGAACAGTTGCTGGCTTGAGAAATCATCATCTGTTTTCCTCTGTCTGCTCCAGCTTTAGGAGACACAAATTATGCAAATTTCTGCAACGGTGGGAAGACAATTGAGCGTCGTCTACAGGAACTTGGAGCCAAACAATTCTATGCGACGGGATATGCAGATGATGGCGTAGGGTACGTTCTGTAAAGAAAATGAAGTATAGACAATCCAACTTTTAGCATTTGGCCTGTAACCTACCCACTCTCTTTCTTTTCTTTTTATCACACTGCTGTGTATGATCTTGTGGACTTTGTTCTCTCCAGGCTGGAGGTGGTTGTGGACCCCTGGCTTGAAGGACTGTGGAAAGCAATCAAAGGAGCCTTATCAAAAATGGCTTCTGATAGGACTGGTTGCTTCAAAGGAGAAGCAGGGGATTCACCAAACGAAACTCCTGATTCATCCATACCAGATGTCCAGCTAAACCTCTTAAGCATCACTGACCACCAGAACTGCGAGTCGGTCAAAGCATCTGTACAAACGGTCTCCAAATTTGCATCTGCTGCTTCATCTTCCGCTTTTGCTACACAGACTGCTGTTACTGATCTCAGGCCAGCTTCTCCTGCAGGGAGCCCTGGGTTGGCATCCCAGTCTTGTGGTACTGCCAGTGTTTTTACATCAGCACCGGAGACACAGACCGGGGATGCTGGAGTTCCCCATGTTGCATTGGCAGCCTCACTGACACGCTCCCTGCCGCCGCTGTCTGAGTCCACTCTTAATGTTCCTGCTCTTCCTTCTCCCTACCTGGATGTCTCTCTTCAGGAGGTGGACGCTATGGAACAGGTGAGGAATGATACGGCCAGAAATAAAACCAGTGTTTGTGCCATATTTCACCCTTCATCTTATAAATGTTTACTTTCAGATTGTTGGACCGCTAAACAAAGAAACTCTTAATGAGGTTCCCGTGTCCAGGGCAGTTCAGCTGACCAGAGGAGATTCAGTGAAGATGGCCCTTCTCTTAGAGCTGGACATCTCTGTAAGCTTGACAGAATAATGTTCATTTTTGACATTTTTCTAAAACTGCTGTATGAATTTAGATAGATTTAGAGTTTTAACTTTAAATGCTTCTTTTTCATGCTTAGGCTTACCCGATGATGACCTATCAGCCAGGGGATTCGTTTGATGTGTTCTGCCCAAACAGGGTCACCGAGGTGGAGGACATGCTCCACAGATTGGGCCTTCATGATCAGAGGAACCACAGAGTACACATTTCTCTACGTAAAGACACTAAGAAAAAAGGTAAAGTGCGCCTGTCAAATCATTTTAACATGTGCCCAATGTACTCTTGAAAAGAACACTGTAACATAGCATTTCTTCCATAATATTTTTATATTTGTGACATTCATATCTACCCTGTTATGATAATTTATCAAACGTTCTTTCCTCTCTGGTTATAGGTGCCCAGGTGCCATCCTACATCCCCCAGAACATTTCTCTGCTGTACCTGCTCACATGGTGTCTAGAGATCAGAAGTGTTCCTAAGAAGGTACCGCATGTCCAAACATTACTCTACAGCTACTTCCTTTGTAAACTGCATGGTGCCAAGACACCTTTTGATGTGACACCCTACTTGTTGTTTTAGTTTATCAGCATAATGAGAGGGAAGACATTTTTTTAAGTGTCATGTTTTCTCCGTCTCGAGCACACTGCTTTTATGTGTGTTGTCTAAGCTTGGAGAAAAGGGTACTGTATTTGATGAAGAAGTGCAATTATATTTTGACACGGGTGTTCCCATTTGTTTTCACAATGCTTTACTTACTGAACAGGCATATACTCAAATAGTGTGTCAGGACAGGGTCTGGACCCCAAAGATTTGCGTTGGTTCATAGTTTGGCAGTGCCTAACTTTTGGCTGGGAATGAGTTTCACCTGATTCTCTAACATTTGCAACATTACTATTACTATACTGACAGTAGCTAACTTGTGTACCTTCCTGCACTCCTTGTCCTGTTTCTAATTTCCATCTCTCAAATTGTTTTTTCCACAAAATTGCACCCTGATTTTTACTCCGCAAGTTAAATTCATTATTTAATAAAAACATTATAGTATAACCACAATGAAAACCATTAATTTCCCTCTGGCATGAGCTGCATCAGTAGTTTACTGCTCTTTGTAAACGGCACGCTGAATGACAAAATGAAGACAATTTGTAAAATGTCAAAATATGGCAGCAATCCAATTGCTTCTTAATAAATACAACATTTTAAGTATTGCTCAGCATGTAGCATTGCTTAAAGCACACAATTACGCAGCACTTACAACACAATATCCCTTGTGGCACACTGCATGCTAACATTTTTTAAAACATGTTCTATTTTGTTTTTAAACATCTAAGAAAATAAAGACATGTTATGCATAAAGATACTGCTTGGTCAGTAGGATGAATTAAGAGACATGAGGGAAACAGTACTCCTGATTTCTGCACTGATTTTATTACAGAAGCTTTTCAACTGTCCGAATCTAATTGATAATGTGCCAGAAAGATATTATATAGTCCATCCTAATTGTAAGAGCTACCATCAGTTCAGTTCCCTGCTGTATATAAGACTCTGTGTTATTAAATTCCTGCACAAAAATTGATTGTTTCAGGTCAAACTGTTGTCTACAGACTTACAAGGCAGTTAGAGTTTTATTTTACAACACCTGTCTGTGTAATCCAAGCAGTTAATTTGTTTTACTAAAGCGTTTACAACACCTATAATCTTTATACTCCATGATTTTTAGCGTAGTGAAAGATAATCACCTCGGCCTCATAGTAAGTACAATTCCCAGTAATATACATAACCACATCAAATACAGAAAGATATACTTGGCATGTCCTGGCTTGCCATTTCTACTGAGACAAATATGAATGTTATTACTGAAGCCATCCAGAGACTGTGCCAGATACAGACACTATTTTTTGACACTAGTCAAATGGTGGTGAAGCGCTGTCTATACAGGATGGATTGGAAGACGGGGATAACAATTCTTCCAGTGCAAGCCACTAATCTCTCCATTCATGCACTCACAAACTAGAATGAATCTCTGAAATTATACAGAACACTTGGGCATGACAAATATCCAGAAGTTGTGATTACTGTATTAGAGTGATTGGTGGTTGGGCAAGAAAGTAAGATCACTCCAGACGTTGTTGAGGAGTTGCATTTTAATGTTTCTTCATGATCCTTTTAAAACCTTTAATTTACATCACAGCCTACAAAAAGATTAACAATAATTGATGAAATACCAGTTAAACAGCAGCTCGTCTTCTGCAAATTTAACAAATTCATTCATTCATTTTGATGAATTTGTTTAAGGATTAAAATAATGCCTCTTTGCCTCTAATTTCTCAGTAGCGTTAAAAGCATTTCAAAACTAAACGACAGTTTTATGGGGAATGAAAGAAAGTGCATTGTGCATGATAAAATGGCTGTACTCCATAACTGGGCTGGTGTTAAGGTCTAAAATCAGGTTTATTGCCAAGCAGATTTACACATACAGGGAATTTGCTTTGGTATTTTGGTGCATAGTAAGTAGAAAAGACAAAGAAAGATAAAGCAAGTACTGCAAGTCAAGAAGCATAAATGGAAAATTGACAATAAGATAAGAAAAAATATTAGGAAAAATAAAATAAAAAATATGTACAATATGACTGTTATTTAAATGATAGAGCAGTACAGGTTTGTGCAAAGGTTCACAGTGTGAAGTGTAAGAGTATTTGCACTGTACAAGATAGTGCATTGTGCGTTAATGTAAAACATAGAGTCAGGTGTGTAGACTTTGCCTTAATTAATGTGTAGTCTACATCTACGGTTTTTATTTACCCAGAAAACTAACAAAGACTTATATTTTATATGGCCTGTGTGCCATGTGGCATGTGTTAAAACATGTATTAAACGCCTCTTCTTTTTACAGTTGTGAATGGAAACCTAAGTCAGAAAAACTGACAAACCAAATCATGACCATGGCTGCTGACGGAGGTGCAGAACAGCTTCAAGTGACTTTACATCTGATTTCTGTCTCCCTGTCTCTCGGTCAGGCATTTCTGCGAGCGCTGGTGGAGCATACTGGGGACAGTGTGCAGAGAAGGAGACTGCAGGAGCTCTGCAGTAGGCAAGGCACTGCAGACTACAACCTGTACGTGAGAGACCCCAGCCTCAGCGTTTTGGAGCTTCTCGCAGCCTTCCCATCCTGCTCGCCTCCTCTCAGCCTCCTCATAGGTGAGAGTGCCTGCTGTTATCTCACTCTCTCACTCAGTCAGTCAGTCAGTCAGTCAGTCAAAAGGTCCAAAATAATCAGGGTTATCAGGTAAAAACTATCCTTGCCTGATGGATTACATAACAGGCTGCACGAGAACCACTCTGAAGTACAAAATCTGATCAAACATCACATTCATTTTTTTAATCATATTTATTTTACTTAATCTTCATGTCACATAGCAAATAGGTACATTTTATGTGTATAACATTTATCCAGTGACTAATGAAAAAACTTAAAACTAATATTCTGGCATATTTTTAAGATGTTTTTCAGTTTGTTTTTTATTGAAATGTATTATTATAATAGATGCATGTTTAATTAAATGTAGGCGTTCATGTTGCCTGAAGCAATTGGGGAATTGCAGTGATTGACACGAGATTGGGATTTAGGCTGCACCTGTACAAAATATCAGTGGAATAAATGACTTCAGAACTGCTTATTTCACTTGTGAAAAGACCTCAGGTTATGTCAAGTCTGTCTTCTGTATTTGTTATTATTCAGGCAGGTTTGTCTGTCTGGATGATTCTCGTCCAGTAGGGGTCACTGCAGCCCCGGTAAAGCAAGCTTTGTGAGCCCACTCTCAAGGCTGATTTTGTCAGAGCATTTAATTATACTGAATGGTCAGACAGTGTACATCAGAGGGCTCCCCAGAGGATCAACACTCATTTCCTTGTCTCATTTTTAAGTACATGTAGTCCCAATATGTTTTTTGTGCCACAGTTTCTGTGAATATAATGGCTATATTGTAGCTGCAAGTCAAGAGATATTTTCTCAGTTTATTCATCATTTCCCTCCCTGCTAATAATATCGATCATTCTTTGCCGCTGTCTGCCATCTATGGCATCCATCCTTTGACCCTTTGAGCCAACTCTTAGTAGAAAACTAACATTTTCTCTCGGATCATTGAGATAGTTGGCCGGTCATTCAGTATAGATCTAATAAGCTTTGACTGAAACTTACCAGACAGTGAAATTAGTTGGCTACAGTTTTACATACAAGTTGAGTTGTCCTCTAAAACAGCTGTGTCACAGCTCTTGGCCTACTCCAGTGTCAGTTATTTTTGCTCTTCTTGCCAACCACAGCACCTTTTTCATTGGCGAACTGATGCAGAAATTGGGAAACACCAAAAACCGTGCCCTCGTGAAAAATGTGGCGTTGGAGGCCCTTCAGGGCAACAGCTGTTATTTGGGGGACAGGGGGCCGTTTACTGGGGAGCCACTGAGCTTTGCAAGGACACAAGCGCGCAGGGTGAGTTTAGATCATAGGTTAATGGTCAACTCTGACTCAGTGTGCCGCTGGTAAAGTGCACTGCTGCATTTTTGCACCGTTCTTGGTTCATTACCCCGACCGAAGGGGAGGTGTTTGCTGATCAGAGTTTATGCTGTTGTACACTAACTATAAATAATGAGGAGAGATGTGTCTGAGCCCAGATGTCTTT
The DNA here is from genome assembly GCA_008360985.2 of Macquaria ambigua. Classification (NCBI taxonomy): domain Eukaryota; kingdom Metazoa; phylum Chordata; class Actinopteri; order Centrarchiformes; family Percichthyidae; genus Macquaria; species Macquaria ambigua. The sequence goes on from VMKM01000203.1 coordinate 127,700, forward strand.
GGTCAAGTGCAGGCTGGGTGTAAAAGTAAATGCTGGGTATAAATTGAGAGAGATACCTGCTTCCCAGAGTCAGCTCTCTTGTTATATGGCCCATTGTTTCACATAACGTGTCAGATGAAAACTTTGGGGTCATAGCCCCAGGGAGCTGAATGCTGTCCATGAGCATCTTTTTCAATTCTCTTTACCGCAGGGCTCAAATGAAATTGTACCAAGTTGCAGTTTTTTTGTTTTGTTTGTTTGGCTCGATTTGTGACCTGCGGAAGAAAGTAAAGCAAACTAAAGTAAAGCGAATGTCTCCCTGTGCTCCCCCTCTGTCCAGAAAAGCTTGAAATTCAAAATGAAGTTTCCTGGTCACAGAGAACGCACTGCATATCACATATAATTCCATCTTTATTCATTTAAGATATAATAAAATGCCATGGAAAACTTTTAAATGGTTTTGGAAAACCATGAGCTTGCAGGTCCTTTTCTCAGAAGTAACTCGAAATTAGCATTTGTAGGCTATTAAAAAAAAAAGAAAAAACCTTCCCAAGGAGAATTCTTCTTAATGCTTTAATGCTAACAACCTCCCTAATTCTCCCCCAACTCCATCTGCAGCCAAAGAAACTATCCATATATCTTAAGAAGTATAACTTTTATGTCCAACCACATTGCTATCTCATTTTTTCCCCCACTAAAATGGTACCTCTGCATATAAATTGCGGCGCAGAGAGACTTTTGAGATGGAATAGATTATATTGTTGTGCAGTATGATCGATGATACCCCTGAAAATGATAATTTCTGAAAACATAGCGGGGACCCCGGTACTGTATTTTTTGGAACAGAGACCTTTTTTTGAAATACATATTTTAAGATGCATCCTCAAGCCACTCACTGCAAAAAAAAAAACAAAAAAACAAAAAAAACAACAACTTTGCACTCAGAGGTTTTAAAAGTGATATATCTACCAGCAGTATCATCATGGTGCAGTGATGTGAGATGATGGATTGATTGTCCTCTGTTTTGGACATGTGCTGTCACTCTGCGGTAGAAAGGCAGGAACTCGAGCACCGTGCAGCTGCAGAGGATTGTGTTAACGTACATGATACACCGTCTGATGGAGAGGTGTGTGTTTCCACTGATGGAAAAGGATTGCTGGATATGTTGTATGTGATGATTTGTCCAAAAAGATTTTGCCCTTACTGCCCTTTTATGAGAAACATGAATTGCAGCGTTGCAGCTTAATCCTAATTAATTCTTAAGATTTATTTAGAAATGACTCACTGTAAGTTGTATCTACTTTACAAGCATATTGATTATAACAAAGCAATTCCAGCGTGTAATCTTGCCTGGCCCCCAGTCCTTAATACATTTTGAGCCTCTATGTCTAAACACTTTTTCAGAATAAAAGTTTTTATTTCCATGTCATGCCAAACATCTGGCCAAAGATGCCGCTATATAAAAAACAAAAATAAAGCTGCAAAAATTAGTTGATTAATCAGTTAGTCGATTGACAGAGCGTTCATCAGCAACTATTTTGTTAAACATTTTAGTCATTTTTCAAGCAAAAGGGCCACCATTCTCTGGTGCTTTCCCTCTATCTTTTGATAGTAAACTGAATATCTTTGGTTTTTGGAGTGTTTTCACTATTTTCTAGCATTTTACAGACAAAATGATTCATAGATGAATAAAGAAAATAATCGGCAGATTCATCTGCAGTGGAAATAATGGTTACTTGTAGCCCCGATCATCTTCCGGTAATGTGTATACAAAACCAAAAGACAAACCTCAGTTATAGTATTCTACGTTCTTTTGAATACCATGTTTTTGTGCAAAACTTCAAACAGGTTGTACACAGAATAGCAGAAGAAAGAAAAGAAATGCTGCAAGCCTAAAGTTTATTATGAGAAAGGGCCAATTTTCTCATCATCTACCAGGCTTTCTCCAAGTACCTGGCTACCTTAAATGTTTTGTGTGTGAATAGCCAAAAACAAAGTCAAACTCATTTTCTATATTATTGAGATGGCACATCTGCTTTTCTTCTTCCAGACTGACATACGGTCTAGTTTCAACATTGAGTGGTAAAATACCAGATCTCTACTGGACACATGAAGATCTTAACTATTTAGATAAATTATAAACAATATCATTTTCTGTACCAAATTCATACTTGATCTAAAAATGACGCAGTAGGCCTTGAGCCTGTTGTTTTATCTTTTAGTATCTGATGGAAATTTTAGTCGAAGGCTTCTGTTTGGGCAAGGCCAAAGTTTTTTTCAAAACCTTCTTTCAAACTTACTTGTAAGTGTTTCATGCATCACCATTAAAAGAAAAAAAAATCCTCAGCTCAAAGAGATGAAATGGACGTCAGAGTGCCGAGCTGTCTTACTAACACCCTGAGCTGTTTAGATGTCAGAGGAATCCAGAAAGAGAGGAGAGAGCAGATTTAGTCCAGCTGTTTGTCTTTCCAAGCAATTTAGCAGAAAAATGTGTTATTGCAAGGCCTCAGCTGGTACATATGGTGCAGCTTTACTTTTCCAGGTTCATCTATCACTGAGATACAAATAAAATGCAAGGGGAGTACATAGCAAGCACATCACACAACTCTCAATTACTCTTTTTGCCCACATCTAATAGTTGGTGGTGGTCATAGGCTTGTAGCATAGCGAATGGCTAATCTTGGTGCTACAGGGTGAAAAGTTATCTCTAACTCTTATAAGTTTTCCTGATTTCTCTGACACATCCTCTCGGATGCAATGCACACTACACATTACCCAAAAGAGGGCACCTTCATGGCTGGCATTGAAATAAGGTCTGCATAAGCAATCTGTTTCCTACTGGCTCCACATCTGGACACTTGGGATTCCATAACCCTGAGTTTGTAATTTCATAAATATAGAAGTGTGTCCTAGAAACAAGACTGTAACCTGGGTGGGGGTTACTGAGGATAGATTGGTAGGTAGGACGTCTCAATGGGCCGAGATGACTTTCACTTATTTTGTCTCCTCTCTGTCATGGGTGTCTGTGTAACAAAATCTTAGCGATACGACGGGATGATTGACAGTTGTGCTTGCCTTTCAGAGCATTTGCCGAAACTGCAGCCCAGGCCTTATTCAGCAGCCAGGTAAGGTGACAGAAAAATAAGAATGCAGCATACATTTTGTACTGCATGAACCTGTGCACAAATGTGTTCTTATAGCATCCTTCATTTGGAATAACAAGTATCCATGAGTACTTCCACATATGTTTAAGCCTTATTCTCTCCACATGATCGTGGAGGCTTCCTAATTTCTACTGGTGTTTCCTAGCTGCAAAATAAGTATACATTAAGAAATTGTACAAAGACATTGATAGTTCATGGAGAAGACTTTAATCATTGATTTTTTTAAAAATCCTTTCCCTATAAAATATCTGCCTACTTTTGGAGTTAAAAAATCCATGAAACTGACCATTTTTCCAGTGATTCTGAACAGATATGGAAATGGTGGCAACAAGCAGTGAATTACATTGACAAACTCTCCTTTTTTATCTTTTTTAATGGTGACTGCAACAGAAATATGACCTTCCTTCCTCTCAATTGTTTAGGTATTTTTAAATACCCCTGATAAATTCTACTCATGGGTCTCTTACACAGCCGTCTTCTTTCAAACTAGATTGTATTCTTAATAATGGCGAAGATAGAAAGGATATTTCTGAAAATCCTCTAGCATTTATTACAGATACATCAGAAAATCTAGACAATGTTAATGGCTTAAATGGCAACTTGATTGCCAAATAGAAATTGGCATGGATGCCATTGGATGTATTGTAGTCCAGAGAAGATGCATAAGATTAACTATGAAATGCTATTTTTATGTGGCATTGTAAGAAGAAAAGAGGTCATTTTGTGCATATAGTTTGGTCTTGTAACCCTCCAACCTCATTTTGGAAATCTGTTGTTTTATCCCTGTGTATGCATCATGATGTATCCCTAAATCCTCCTGTTTATTAGGTACTACTAGACAAAACAGTGGAGTTTGCATGATACAATTGATCTCGCACTATTGGCAGCTAGGAAATGCAATGCTTTCCTCTGGGGATCTGCTATTTTTCCAGCTCCTTCACAGTGGTGGATTGAGCTTTCAAATTATCTGACATGTGATAGGGTTTATTATAACATCAAAGGGAAGCTCCATGAATAATATGTAGTGTGGCATTTTCATATGGATTTTATAGACATTTAGAAACTATTTTAAAAAGAAACAAAAAAACTATCTGAATTAATGATATATAGACGTTATAGTAATAATTCTTATTATTTGAGTATGTATGCGTTTCTGTCTAAAGTTTGTTATGGATTCACTTTGTCAGACCCTGAACATCCATGTTATGTGTGCTTTTTTTTTGGATGGGTACTTGTAGATGTAATTCCCTAATAAGCAACAACAAATTAACAAATGAATGGACCGTAAATATTGTATAGCCTTTAGCTAGCTTAGTTTAAATAGGCTCAAGTGTTCCTTCTTTTCGCCTCACTTTGCCAGTCATTGATTTGCTCCTCCTGTTAAGCTAGTACCCATTAGGTTTGCTTTAAAGCTCATGTGGAACAGCAACATCTAACGCAATGTCAAAACTTCTCCACTCCTCTCATTAGTCCCTCACTTAGCTGCTTATGTATGTGTGTATGTTTGTGCAGAGAGACGGGGGAACAGACAGGAGAGATGGTGGCTATAGTTTATCAGATGATGCAGAGACATTAGAGGCCTGCATTATTGATGCTGTGGTCAATAGAGGTCTCCAGTGGCCCACAGGAACTGGAGAGTGAAGGATGAGAGAGCGTGAGAGTTCTTCAGCCGTCAGTGAAGACTGGAACAGAGAGGAGGGAGAGGCAGTTTTATTGAAGCAAGACAGAGAGAAAGATATTTTTCCTCACTCCTAGCAGTATCTTTTTTAGTCTAGAATGAAGCAGACATCATTTCGTAGATCAGTTATTCCGAACCAGGGCTACTTTTATCCTAAGGGGTACTTCTATAGTTGCCAGGGGTGTGTACAGATTGTGGAGTAGCTCAACAAATTTAAGAAAATTGACATTATGATTTTATAAAAAAAAAAAAAATAAATACATATACATATATCCACATGTTTGTGTCAAGGAGGAAAATAAACACACAAATAGGATTCCAAATTGGTGTGATGTTAACCCTTAGTGTAGGCTATGTATAATAAGCTACCAGCTACAATAGGCTGACTGCACGATACCTCCCACCAACTAGTGGTCAGTTGTAAAACCTGTTGTCATTGAGAGTCCAAAAAATGAGTTATCAGGAGCGAACAGAGAAATTGAAATAATTGGCTAACCAAATGGTTGACATAGTTGACTAAAAGTAATGGATAAACAGTTGAAATAGTTAGCTTAAAATTAAGTTAATAAACAGTTATAGTTAGCTAAAAGTAATGGATAAACAGTTGAAATAGTTAGCTTAAAATTAAGTTAATAAACAGTTATAGTTAGCTAAAAGTAATGGATAAACAATTGAAATAGTTCGCTTAAAGTAACATTAATAGATAAACAGTTATAGTTAGCTAAAAGTAATGGATAAGCAGTTGAAGTAGTTAGCTTAAAGTGGGTTAGGATAAATGTTTGAAATAATTAGCTAAAAGTAATGGCTAAGCAGTTGAAATTGTTAGCTAAAAGGCAGCTTAAAGTAATGGCTAAGCATGTAGTAGTTAGCTAAAAATAATGGTTAAACAGTTGAATTGGGTAAAAGTAATGGATAAATGGTTGAAATAGATACCTAAAAGTAATGGCTAAACAGCTGAAATAGATAACTAAAGTAATGGATAAATGGTCGGCTTTGTTAGCTAAAAATAATAGCTAAACAGTTGAAATAGTTAGCTAAAAGTAAGGATAAGGATAAATAATTATTAACATCCAGTTTAAAATCCATTCAAAAGACCATTATGTAACCTAGAACACAACGGGTGGTGTTGATGAAGGGGTACTTGAGCTCATCTGACAGGGCTGTGGTGGTACGTCAGACTAAAAAGGTTGGGAACCACTGGCGTAGATTATAATTTAGTACATTTCAATGTCATGTCCATATCTGTAATTGGCATTGCATCAAATGTCTATGTGTCCTTGTTACTTTGATCAGCTGTTGTTCAACTAGATTTTTCTGAAGGTGGTTTGTGTGAATCATTTGTAGGAGCATTGTTGTCTGTTGTTGAGAATTTATCTTCCCTCGTAATGCTTGTTCCTTTCTGTACCCTTCTGTTCTCCCTCTGCTTCTGTATGTCACTCTATTTTTCGCTTCATCTCCCTGCTTGTCACTGTCTGTATGCCTTGCACACACACTGTTTCCCTCTGTCGTCCTCCATCTCAAACTCTCTGTGGTCCCGTCTCTATAGCTCCTGTCTTAGGCACCCAGGAAAGCTGCATTTTGTCTTCAACATGGTAGAGTTCCCAGCATGCTCTGGGCGGCCTGTGGGGAGACGAGGCTTGTGTACCAGTTGGCTGTTTGACCTCATCAATCCTGTCCTGGTTTTCCCTGGGAAGGCTGAATCCTCCGGCAGCCCGGCTCTGCCAAAGGTAATGAGTACACTGCAAAATGGAGAGCTGAAACTAGATTGTGCAAATTTGTGAACTCTTGGTCTTGGCTGATATATTTCTTGGTCTTGGCTGATAAGTGCTCATATTTCCAAGTGTTTAGGTGCTGTAATAGTTTTAACCCCCCAGTCATAGGGAGCAAAAAATACATGTACGCCTCCTGGCTGAAATCCTGCTACGCCTTACTTTGCCATCCCTTCTTTGCCTTTGTCTTATTTTTGTTTCAGTAAAAATGCCAAGAGAGCTGGACTGCCCATTCTCCTTCAAATATTACAGTTCAAGAGATTCTTGAGTAAAATAGAAAGCAAAGTGTGGAGCAGAATATCAGATAATTGTGCAATGTGTCTCCAAGAAACTGCAGAACTCGAGGCATTAGGGATTCAATTTCAGTTTCTACTACATGCTTTAGACTGCTCTGGAAACTCAATTTTAATGTGTGAGACACCAAAAAAAAAAGAACAAGCTTTGGGCCAGTTGTGTGTGGTTAATTAAAGAATTAATTTAAATTAAAGCAAGTAAATCCTCTCTACCACAGACTCTATGGATTTCAGTTGGAGCTCATGAGTTTTCCTATTAGTATGTCTTAGAATATTAAGTGGATCAATTTATAGATTAGTAGGCCCACAGTGGTTTCTCAGCATTGTTGTAATTACTCTCATTATTTTAAATGCTTGCTAATGGCCTCTGACCCTAGATCCATGTGAGTTTGAGACCCAACTGCTCCTTTCGGCCTCCCTCTGACCTGTCGGTGCCTTTCATAATGGTCGGACCGGGCACAGGAGTTGCCCCCTTCATTGGATTCCTCCAGCAAAGGTATGGCAAATTTAATAGCACATTACAATATTATCGTGCACCATAATAACTGACAGTTTTAACAAGTAGGAGGAGAGACATGGTGGATATTGAGATCCCCCATTCTGCAAATGTCTCCTTCAAGAGGAATCAAGTGCACGTGGTAAAGTACTTGATCCTGCCAATGTTACACATGTTACAAGATGTGCTGCTGAAATAGGTCAGCTAAATGTTCATGTCAAGCATCAGAAACATGCAGGAAACATGCTGATTGGTGCGCTCTGTGACGCAGATAAAATTCTGCACCCAGTAATGAATATTCACATTGTTCAAGTGATGTTAAATGTGCATCACCTATGCTTATTTTCAAGTAATCTGCAGAGACAATTAAATGAGACCCCGCTCAAAGCCGATAAAAATTGACGTCATGTACATCTCATAAGGCATAATAAATTTAGTGGCGAGGGCTGTGATCACGTCAGGGATTATTTCAGATGCTTCACTCGTCTCTACAGGAATAAATTTGGCCCTCTCCGATGCAGAAGTTTATGACTCGGCCTGTAATGAAGAGCCAGGAGTCAAAGCAGCACATGGAGCATTATTGATTTGAAAGTAAAAAGTTCAGTAGGTGGTGGACACGTTGTTGGAGTACATCATTGCTTGTAATTGACCAAGAGGTGGTGTGAGGATATTGACTGTTAGCTGAGTACGTACGTTCTCACCAGCTTGTTAAACCATTGCTGTAAGTCTTAAATGCTTGAAGAGGGCTATTATTTGGTAGAAAACGTGACATTTTGTTTTAATTTTCTGAGGTTCTGAACTGACGGCTTAATCGAGATCGCAGGACGATGACCTGTCAGAAGGATTTAATGTGACTGAAGCTTCTCTGTTGAACCAGGCCTACAGCCACCATGACTTGTTAGAGAGTGGCGTAAGCCTTTTTAGTCAGACTGACATGTCTAACTCTTGGGTGGCTTTATATAAATGAGGTTGTGCCCCAGTCAACTCCAATTGTCTCTAAATCCCCCGGACGTCTGCTCTGTTGTGGCGGGTGGCGTCAGCGGGTGATTGCTCTGAGAGGTGACACGGCACCGACTGAAGTGATGGCGGTGGTGGATTGTCTGCAGCAGATTCAGGGGGAGGATGAGTGGCCATCTGGGGTGAGAGGTGTTTGCGCCTTTGGGATGTAGGAGTATTTTTTGTTTTTTCGGGCTAACCTAGTTACACCACTCGCAGACAGACTCCTCTTCTTAAGGATCAAGGTTGAGCCAGAGGGACAGTACTCTGGTGCAAGGCAGTGATATGAACATATCAGTCTTACTTTGATCCTTACAGTGGTACCCAAACATTGCTCTCTAAAATCTAGATATCAAAATACACATTCAGGTGTTTTATTAATGGTTCCTTTTGCAGATCTGCTTCAGGCCTTGACTGATTTAGGAAGGCTTTGTTTCATAATACAACAACCACCACCTTCATCAAATACATCCTTATATTTTCAAAATGTATTTGATTAAATTTCATTTTTTTTTGTTTTTCTTTAAAGAGACTCTTCACTGTTCCACCACCAATTCAACTGTCTCCTCAGTCCCTTCTCCCTCTCTGTGTCTCTCATCCTCTCCCCTGCCAGCTGCGTATTGTGCTGGAGCGCTGTAAAAACCCGTCATGGTGCGCGGCATTATACAGAATCTAACTTGAGATTCTAAACAAAGCCTCGACGGCTGACGCTGCATTTTGATAGGAGATAACAATCACCAGTTTGTCAACGGGACACCGTATCTGCCTCGAGGCCCAAGAAGGGTCCTGTTAGCAACATAACAACATGGGAACACTTCGATCTTCCTCCCTCCCTTCCACCCCCACTGTTAATCGATGGCTGTTTTCAAAAGTACTTTGTATGAGTTTGTAGCGCTGGTAACAAGTGGAAGAAGAGGCTGTAAAGGTCAGATGCTCACTTGGTGGTACCAGGAGATTTTAATAAGGCCCCCCAGTAGTCTGGTATTGATTGCTGTGGTTTGCGTGGAAGGATTTTATGGAGAATGTGATTTTCAGTGTCTTTCTATTTAGCTGGGAGCAGTGACAGTTAAACAAATATTGTATTTTAACTGAGTGGTTAGCCTTAATCTCCTTTAACAGCTCTAACAAGCTTTGCTCAGTTTAATATGTAGGTTTGCCAATAGGCATACTTGGCACATTCAGTATGACTACTTTTATTACAAAGTTTGTGTGAACAAATATTGAGCTTCCATATTATCAGTCTAACCAGACAGCTGATTACAATTAGGCTGCAGCATCTTGCCACTCAGCATTGTCCTGTATTATGAAAACATTCTGAATTCAGCATGTTGACTGTATATGGGTGTAATTCTGCAATGTAATTTCAGTGATTAAGCCTCGAGCTGTTGTTGTATTTAGGCTTTTTTTGTTGTTGTTCTTGTTGTATTTTTATGCCTAAAAAGCCACTCAGCACCTCTCACACAGAGCTGCAAAGCAAACGGATGAAAGATATGAGATAGTTGGGATGTTTACCAAGTCTTCACCTCAGCTTTCCTTGCCGTTTCCCCCTCCTGCTGATCATCTGAATGGCACTGAAAGGCAAGCGCTCCTGATTTCGACCCCAAATGGAGTGCTCTGTAGATGCTGCCTTCCCCCTGGGATTGTATTGCAGGCTGTTATAGTGTGGGTATGTGATGTGATGTGATTTGTATTCAGAGAAAGGCGCCGGTGTGGTCTACTCAGAATGGAATCCAGGTTTTTCATATTGGTATTGATCCCTTTAGGGCAGGCGGCGAGAGGAGAGAGAGACGGGCCCACTAAAATGAGTTTACTTGAGGCTGTTTGCAGATCAGAAGAATCTCGTCCAGGATGCTAATGGATGGGATCTGAGCGTTCGGATCAAGTCAGCCAGACAGCTCTGTTACTGGGCCCCATTCACAGACATAAAGTTCAAACAAACTTCGTCTCCAAAGCATTTCTATTAACTGGTCAACTTCTCTTTTAATTAATGAGGGTGAAGCTCTGTTTCAGTATTCGCAATCAGACTTTTGCATTGATTTTATTTTTTCACTAAGGCTAATTAGTGTAGAGCTGCAACTAACGATTGATTAATCTGTTCATTATTTTACAAAATGTCATAAACATGTTAATTCTTGTGTCTATAAAATGTCAGAAAACAGGAAAAAAATGTCCATCACAGTTTTTTAGAGGCCATCTTCACATTGCTTGTTTTGTCCAATCCAAAAGATACTGAATTTACAATGCAATAAAAAAAAGTGCAAATGCTCACATTTGAGAGGCTGAAACCAGCAAATGACATTTTTTGCTCAATTAACTACTTAAACCAGTGATTCTAAAACTTTTTGTCATGCCTCCCTTTAGAAGTAGAAAAAAACATTTTCTGCCCTCTTTGCCCTTGTCAACCAATTTTCCTTTATTCCAACCATTAGCAATAATTAGCAACAAAATTAGCCAAATTTAATGTGTATTGAAATAACCTGTCTTTGGTTTAACAGATAGATTGTGTTTTTTCTGATCTTTCCATCTTGTCCTTGTACATTTAATCTTGCTGTCAGAAAAAATCTTGATGAATTTTGATAGCCTTGCTGGTGAAAGCACTCTTGTTTGTTTCTTGTTCCCACATGAAACAGATTCATTCACCTTTAGTGTCACTCCACATTTTTACTGAAGGGTGAAAGTTTCTCTGTACTTACTTTTTTTTTTTTTTTTTTAAATCTGGTTTGGAGGCCAGTCATGGTCCAATATGCAACTTACACAAGTGTAATGGGAAATCTTGAAACCTCTGGTGCAAACACTGAGAATGGAGTTTTCAGTGAAGTAGGAGAAGTCTTGTGTCAAGTAGTTACACTTTTAAAACAAAGAAATCTTTGCATATTCATAGAGCAGATGTAATTTGAAGATTTGTTTCACTAGGTAATTGAACTGTTGTGTGTAAAAACCATATCAGGCACAAATCGTTATTCAAAGCAGAGTATTTTTATGTTTTTAAAATAATTGGTGATTCATTTTCTGTCGCTCAAACTATTGATTAATTGACTTATCATTTCAGCACTAAATTAGTGTATTAACACTTATGCACAACTCCATCAAGCATAAGAGTTGGCTACCCTTTTCTATGTTGTGACTTCTGGAAAACACAAAGCGTGATTCAGTCTGCTGGTGAATATCAAAGGGTGGGGTTTAGGGGAAGCAGCACCTTATCCTCGGAGTGCAGCAGCGCAGCACAAAGGGCACGGTCTCAATGCCTCTCTGTGGCATTCCTCAGCCCCTCGTCGTGGTTGGTCACTTCAACACCCCTCTCTCTTTTCTCATTCCCCCCCTCCTCCCTCCAGACGGGGCTAACAGATAACGGGGGCTCTTTAGAGAGTCAGCTGACTGATGGCATCATGAAAGGTTGGGGGTCAACTGTTGTTATCTGGGAGAGAGCTGTCACCTTTGCAGCAGGTGTGCGGCACAGATACCGGCATCCTCAGAGCCGCTTTGTGCCGCTGCGTTGCCATTGCCTGCAAAGGATTCTGGGAGTTTTGCCAAACCCCCAAGCCACAAGAGGAATCACTTTTGCAGGAGCAGGTTTTTTTTGCGCTCAAGCACAGTTGGACACACACACGAGTGTATGCGAAACACACCCACACACAAAGCACTCGGCCCTAGATTCATTTTCAGTAACTGTTTATAGTGATGGGATCTATCCTTCTGTTTGGGTGAAATTTAATAATACATATAATGTCCTCGCTGCAGCACGCACAGTCGTTTCCGTGCATTAGGCAATTGCGGCACTCAGTGTACTGTCATTGCAGACAGTGCTTAATGGTGTCACTACTGTTCTTTAACCTCTGCTGCGAGGAAGGACTCCCTCTCCTCCATCTGGTCTGGTCGTCTGTTAGTATTGATTGACCGCTAACATCCTTTGTTTGACTTTCAGAGAGAAGGAGAGGCAGGAGAACCCTGAGGCCACCTTTGGCGAGACCTGGCTGTTCTTTGGTTGTCGCCACAGAGACAGAGACTACCTGTTCAGGTGAGCTGTGTTTTCTTTATTCAGTTCAGTGGTGAATTCACAGAGCCCATACACATATTCTATAGTGATGACCATTTGTGAGTCAGACATACTGTTCTCCATACCCACAGCCCTCTTCACCTTGCCACTCCATATTCCATGTACTGCAATCTGTGACCTGCATATGAACATCTCGCTGTCTGTATACATGATGTAGGTGTTCTTTCTTCAACTGCAGCACTCAGCTCAAGGATATATTGTAAAATGTATGGGAAGAAAAATAACATGCAAAGCTATATTAACCAAGGCCGCATGAGTGAAAAGCGACCAGCATCTTGTGGTGTTGGAATGTAACTGTGACTCAAGGCAGAAAGTTGCATAGAGGTTATGTGATGTTTTTATTATGTTTGGGTTCTGATAGGCATTTATTTTATCAATCCAATTCCATGTTGATAAAATATCCAGATTTGTTAAATGTCTCATGAAATCTTTAAACTCTTTTTATTTATTAACAAAGAGGAATGTTCAAAATGTTTCAGGTAACCTTTTAGCTAAATAGCAATAGTAATATTAAAGCTGCTCTAATAAATATTTGTATATTAAAAATGGATCAAATGACTATGTGTAATGTAAAAGGGGTCACTCATAGTAACAAACTCAGATTTATTTTTATCATTCTACTCTGAAGTTCTCCTCACCTCTATGGAGCATTTTAGTAACTTTCAGCTCATTGTTTTGGTTTAACTGCCCACAACTTTACTGTTTTGGTTCACTCGCACTGCTCTCATCAGAGTAGTTTCTAGGCGTAGCAGGCAACTGTAAAAAAATAAAATAAAAAAAGGTCTAAGAACACGCTATACACTACCTGCTCAGCACCAAACAGCAGACAGAATAGTTAGCGACTAGCCGGTGAACATAGTGTAGCGTTTAGCTGCTGAAGCGCTGAAATATTTTTCTCATGGGGCAGTGGAGACTAAACAGAGCTAAAAGGAGGGTGAATATTGGACATATTTGCCAGCTGGCCAGAAATATTACTCCAAATGAATGCTAGTGTTGCTGGATGTGTAAAAAAAAAAAGTTTGCCAAACTGAAAAGGTGATGATATGTCAATGTTTTGTTCACGACTTGTTTCCGCTGCCCCTAAGGGGCCAAAAAAATCAATCAATGCAGCTTTAAAGTTGTTGAAAGATAAACCTGAATAGATTTGATACGAGATTCGAAAGGATTCAGATTTGACAAGCAAGATGCAGATTTGATAAAATGCAATTGAACCACAACCCAACTGTTTATTACCTGGAGAATCTTTTGGTTTAGTGCTGACACAAGGCTGTATTCTGGACAGGAACTGTGAAAAAACAAATTAAATCCAACTAAATTGTATGACTATTATACTACCTTTCTTGGATTGACCTCTTGATTTGTTGAAGCATTGTAAACTTACATCAACCTCGCGAGTGGATCATTGCTCTGATCAGTTTGTTTTGGCTTTACCCTCTCCTAACTACACACTAATTGATCGACTCTTGCTAGTATCAGCCGCACGCGTGCACTCGATGCTGGTGCGCTGATTGACTTCTTTTGCAGGATTAAATAGTGTGAATGGATTAGCATCCTTAATCACACAAGAATAGATCACAGAGGATGTTGTTTGTTCCCCTTTCGTTCCCTCTATCCCTTAGTTAAATACCAACTCACAGTCAGGTAGTGGGCGGTGTTTGTTCACAGTGTGGGCTTCTCTGATGAACACCCCCACAGTGTTGACCAAAGCGATTAGTCTGTGTTTTATGAGCCACCCGTGAAGAGTTGTACTCAATTTAAATAGGTTAGCAGAATGAGAACAACATACCTGCAGTTGAATTGCCTGCCTGCATTCATCTCTGTTGGATGTCTCTTCAATTTGATGTCTGGCGTTGCCTTGGAATGCAGGAACCTGCTCAGCATAGTTTGTAGCATTTGTCAGTGTCCCAGATTTTTAAAGAAAAGTGCAGCCGAAGTTGCCGCGAGTAGGGGTTGTAATTTGAACTTGCATAAATATAGCATAAACGCCTTTTTATGCTTATAGATATTATAAAATATCGAGACAGGATGTGACCAACTCTCTGACGGTGCTGGTGATTTTCCACCAGCAAAAAAACAAACAATCAGCCGCAGCACTTAACATCCCTGTGAGAGGTTGATGCCAATCTGCCTGCTCGCCACATCAAGCTTGTCCTCCCCTCTCCCCTCTGCTGCACTTATCCCTTTCCCCTCCCTCCGATTTCTCGGCCTCTTTATGGCAAGTGATTTCATGCTGTAGGGGGAAACATAACTGGAAGGCCTGCTGGGTTCACGTTAGGGTCCGGGATATTGCCGCAGGCTGTTATGTTCATAAACACACCGAGGGGTCTGGCAGGTTTTGGCTCTCAGAAACCCTCGGCTGTTGTGTTTTTCTAAGAAGACAACTGTCCTCTGTCATCCGCTGGCTTCTGCTCACACGGCTATCAATCTCAGATGATTCATATTCAGACGTCAAACAAACAAGACTCCGCCATCCTTCTCCTTGTTATTCATGTTGCTGCTCTCATGTTCAAACAGACTCAGTAATCACACGTCTTGGTCAAAAGAATGTGATTTCTTTTAATGACTCTGTCTCCAATCAAAGGGTAGATGGTAAACATTGCAGGAGAAGAAGCAACAATTCTGGATGCTTCACATAGAAAAGAGACAACAATACTCATCTCTCCCTTCAGTATTCACACCGCAGTGTCTGTGTGTTATTGGAAAATGTCTTATTTTAGTCTAGGGGTTACTGCAAAACACAGACCCCTGAGGCGAAGACCTTCACCCATGATCTCGGAGCCACGGCTTGTTATGAGTGTGAGCGTGTGTGTGTGTGTGTGTGTGTGCGGTTGTGTCTGTGTGTGTTTCTGCTCATTCCGGCTGCTTAACTTTAAAGAAGATGCTCTGAGCCACAGTAAACCCTTACTCCCTTACCACCTTCCTCTTTCCTTCCCTTCCAATAGCACCCCAGGCCCTGTTAAAAAAAAAACAAAAAACACTGATGCAGAAGAAGGAGTAGTTGGCAAGCAAACCACAGATAGGGAGCAAGGTTACGCCCAACTGCAAGGCTGGGAGGATTGATTGTAAAAAGATGCTTATAACAGTGACTCAACCTTGCTTATGAAATCCATATTTTCTTTGCACTTCTATCATTAAATAAAATAAATTGGGTGTCTGGCACAGTTTTGCTCAGACCTCTTGCCCATCAGTGTTCTGTTTTATCGAGCTTGACAGTTTTTTTCGTTCTTAGGAAATGTTCTGGGGGTCATATGTCTTGTGAGGCGGTTGAGGCTATTGCTAAATATCTAAAGAGAGTGTTGGGTGTGAAAGATAGACAGTCAGTATGAAAACTCTGCTGAATACTTGGCATTAAGAGGCCAGCAGTTTCTACATTTATTTCTCAGTTACTTCTCTCTCCATAAAATCATGAACAGGTGCTATCCCACAAGGTTGTTCCACCATTCACTATCACATGATCTTTTCTCCGCATCAGCAACTGAATCTTGGCTCTCTTGATTCTAGCTTTGGAAAGACTTTTAACACATTTTTTCACAAATCAGGAACCAGATTACAGGAATAATCTTGTGGGAAATTGGATTTTAAAATTACCTGAAGTGTTTGGGTGTGTCTCTGCAATCCTTCTCCTTGTTCCAGAGAGGAGCTGGAGGCCTTTGTGTCCAGCGGTACCCTGAGCCACCTCAAGGTGTGTTTCTCCAGAGACGACCAGGAAGAGGAGGGGGAGGAGGGGGAGGAGGAGGAGGAGGAGGCAGCCACCTCAGCAGCACGACCCAGATACGTCCAACACAACCTGCTACTCAACAGCCAACACATCACTGACATCCTGCTCAAACAGAACGGTTACCTCTATGTCTGCGGGTAAGACTGACACTGAAAATAAGAATTCAGTAGTAAATTTTATTCGAACCTGAGTTCATCCTGAGTGATATTTGCTCTTGTTCACTCTGCTTTACATTTATCCCAGTGTCCACCTGGCACGGTTGTGTCATGTTCTGGCACTTCTGTATGAATGGACTGCAGAGCAGCTCTTTTCTGCACTCTGGCTATCTTTGCATGCCTGCTCTATTTTTATCAGATCGCCGTGTGTCTCTGAAGCCTTAAATGTACTTGTAAATCCATACAGATGCCCCACAATCGGCAGAAAATGTATATTTCATGTGTGCATTTTACCAGGAGGTCTCTTGAAATACATTATCTCTTTTACAGAGCGAGATCTGGCCAAAATGGCAGTGCGGAGTAGTTAACACGTAGTAGATAATCCATCTTGATGATCAGGTCTGATTGTTGTTTGAAACAGGAGAAAGCATCATTTTGTAAGTTACCTGGGCATAATCGCAAGCAACTTTCTGCTCACAACTTCACTTCTCTAACTTATTTGCTACTGCTGACCTCACACTGATGCAACATCTTGTACAGTCTGTAGCGTTTATGGTGTATAGATACCCCCCCTTTTCCCCGCTTTCCATATCACAACACATTGTTTCTGTCAGTGCAAAGCCAACAAGACAAAGCAAAACGCACATAGGGGTATGTCAACATTTTTATAGCGCACTATCACCTTTCTCCTCTCTCATCTCTGCCTGGCCACTTACCTCACCTTTGAGTAAATGATCTTTGAAATGTCAGAACTGTGTGAATTCCTCAGAGTCAAAGAATAACACGTTAGGTCCACAGGATGATGAATCTCCCCCAATATGCTTCAGCAGCAAGATAGAAATTTCAGCAATTTCCTTCCAGGATGCACTCATAGACTGGCAGCACCAGCTGGTTTTACAAAATACGGGCTTGCCACTGTGCTTAGACACACACGGGACTGTTGTTGCATTGCCAGTTTTCTAATATATTCATACTCTTTTCCTCCCCTAGAGATGCTAAGAACATGGCTAAAGACGTGAACGACACCCTGATGGAGATGATCAAAACAGAGCTCCAGGTGGACCAACTGGATGCCATGAAGAGACTGGCGGGGCTGAGAGAGGAGAAACGCTACTTACAGGACATCTGGGGCTGACAGCGGATGATGATGAGGGCATTTTGCAGCAACCGCTGGGCTTTTTTACACCTTCAAATAAAAAAATAAAAAAATAATCCAGCATGCTCAGCTGTAACCTCTAGAACCGTAAAATTGTGGGATGCTGAAGCCCAGAGTTACTTTACACCACCCGACGCTACCAAGATGGAATGTACCATGCTGACCCGGGGATATCGGTTCACTACATCATCTTGGGCTTTGCTGTTTGAACGCAAATGACCTTGGCCAGGGCAATAGTGCTGGAGATTGGTCCTGCAGTGTGAAAATGCTTTTAGTATAGACAAGCCTCCTCCATTCGTCCTGTCTGGGGGAAAGGCATTTACTTCCTTCGGCTGTGATGGAGTGATTTTGATGAGACTCAGGGTGGAATATCGCTCCAACCTAAATGGAAACAACACAGCAATCTGTAGTTCTTCAACAACACGCACACACAGTAAATTGTTTATTGTCATTCAGGAGGAATGAAACATTTTTTGAGTTATTGAGTTATTTTTGTTTTTGAATGTGCCAAACCACCTCTAAATGCACCACGGTTTTACCTCTGAAGTCATAATTAGTAAAAATTCTCTCTTTTTTTGTTGGTTTGATTGGTTTGTTCCAGTATTATGTAATATCATCATATTTTCATCCAAAATACTGTCGATAGTGTACTTTTTATCCTATTTTGGAGATAATGAAGACAGATTTGAAAAAAGTGACATTTTTGTAAATTAAGTCCTTGGAGATGAGGACAGTTTTCACTGATTTATCATTATACTGTGTTAAATTAGTACAGAGCGCGTGAATCTCAACGATAATGCACAGCTCTAAATGTATCTAACCAACTCTGTTTGTGTCTGACTGCCAGTTTGGAGACAGTGAACTACAACTTGAACAGTGAACCAAGTCCTGCTAACCCGACTAAAATCTCCCTCACTGTGGTTCAAACAAACACAACTGTGCCTTGTGTGATCAGGAATTAAAAGACATTTCAGCGTAAACTATTGTTGCCTACTGCTCTTCTTTTATTGTGCATGCAGGTGTGTTTGTAGATGACCTCACACAAATGCGTTTGAAGTGTGTGATTGTAAGTGAATGAGGGGTGAGTGGAAGTTTTCTTGGCATCTTCAAGGAGGCGATGGAAATCATGTGGGAGCTAATGAACTCTGATGGATTGGGAGTGATTGTTTTATTTAAATTTAAGAGATAATTTGATTGTTCAAGGTGACTTTGGTCAGAAGATGAAGGCGTACTCTGCTAATTGAAGACTTTTTGCAATGGGCTTCTTAGCGCAGCGCAGAGTCCCAGAGAGAGGCTTCTCAGAATTAAATCTTCTAACAGCAGTCTTTTTATTTATCCTCTTGTAGGGAGGGGAGAGAAAAACATGTTTACAATCTCCGCCGCCTGCGCCGTAGATGACACCCCCATTCACTACATTTTTGAGCCGCGTAAACAAAACATTCACTGTCGCTGAAAACAATCCCTGATGGTGAATAATTGGTTTAATACAGTGCAGTGGAAGGTAGAGCTGTCCTTGGGTTTGTCCAGGCGGCGCTGGAGCTGCATCTCCTCGTCCTCTTCTCTCAGTGTCCTGCCGCTTCGCCAAGTCACAGGAGCAGAGGAGGACAAAATCAAAATAATGATGCTGTGTGCACCTAACAGCACCACGGATCTCACCTCACCTCACACACACGATACATTTAATGCAAGACTCCACTTTGTTCTTGGAGAAATGACACCAACTTGCATGTGTACAAGAAGGACCGTTTCATCAAAGTGGCATGGGTGTGATCAATATTAGTGAATAATTTTAGAACCATGAAGTACACTTTGAGCTGTACTTCCCTTATTTACCTACACTATTAACATGCCCTCTTTTCCATAAAAAATGACCCCAACCAACCATAAGACGGAGAGCCTGCCGGCTGCTCATGTCACCCTGTCCAGTGACCACCTAGGACTGATGAAGTTTTAAATTATGTCTTCGTAATTAAAAAGGTTCACAGTGGCGGTTTTGTCCCGCAGCGAAAGCGAAAGACAGAGCTGAGGAGATTGTCAGGAATAAATCAGAGCGCTGGAGGTCAGCGCGACCGCAGAATAGTAGCACCTCCGTGATAGATCCCCCTTGTTAAGAATGGCTTAAATGAAGCAGAAAGATGTGTGCTGAAGATAATGATTGTTATTATGGACGCGTCGAGTGAGCCAAGTGGGGAGATGCACTTTATGTCAATGAGCTCAGAGATATTTAGAAAGACCTGCTTAACATTCGGCTTCTTGGTGCAGAAAGTACAAGTGGTGGTGATGATGAGGAGGGTAACTGGAACCTCCCACACTCTCCCTCCCTGAGCTCTGCAAGGAAGTGCGCCTTAATTAGGCGAGTGAAAATATGTAATTTGGCTTAGGTCTGTGCATATGACTGCAGTTCAGCAACAGCAAGTAGAAACAAAGTCTTTGTCCCTTATGACAAAACTTTGCGATGTTCAACTTTGCAAACATGTATGTAACTGTGTGTGTGTGCACGTTGCAGAGGCAGGGAAGGTAGAGTTCAACTACAAAATGGAAGTTTCCATACAGAAGGAGGGCTCAGTCTCTGTGAAATTTGACCAACTTTACTGGATTACCCGTGAAAGATGACAACACAATTTATCCATCTTTTGCACACTCCCTGTTGTGGATTCCCTACATCGCAGTTTCTGCTGGAAGGATGAAGTTTTCATTCAGTTTGAAAGCATACTGTGGAGAAGCCTTCTTCCAGCTGTCTTGCATTGGTGCAGTCAGCAGACAGCTTCATCTTCTCCTAGTTCTTCTCTCACTTGTGTTTTATCATTAAAAAGGACACTTCCACTCTAGTCTCTGCTGCTCCCAGTCTGCAGTCAATGACCCAGCAATGTCAACTCGGCTCTTTTAATGTGGCATCGATGACAGACCTACTACCACACACACACACACACACACACAGATGCACACAGAGAGCCACAGTCAGCCAGCTCTCCAGAGTCCCAGCTGTGCACAAACACTTTAACTTCAGCATCTGTCAGGAGTGCTGGAGGAAAATCTATGTTTTTCTAAAAAGGCTGCTGTGCTTCTATTGAGTTTCCTGTTTTCGTGTGTGAGATACCAGTGTTGTCCTGGTCTCTGTTTATTGATGGAGCAGGAGAGATACCCCTGCTTCCGATTCGGCAGAACAAGCATTTGTCGTAATTGATGCTGGCAGGAGGAGAAAGTATTCAATAAGAAAGTATTGCTCTCCCGGAAGGGTTTAAAGAAATATTTCTGCTCAATTCAACTGGCCAAGGAAAACAATGCTGTATAAAATATCAGAATAACTTAATCACTGACATTACATGTTACCTGTTTAAGACAGATTCCCCGCACCAGTCAGGTACTGTATGCCCACATGAATTAAGTAGAAACTGCTTGACTCATCAAATGTGTGAATGATGTGTTGCAGCGACGGACGCTCTTTCTGTCTCCATTAGTCAAAGAAATGTAAAAATTGGTTGGGCATTTTTAAACTTACAACGATGGATGAACACTTAGCAGAATTTATAGCCTCCTCAGTCCTCACAGCCATAATGACTTATGCAAATTGGAGGTTAAGTGCTGAGATGAGACTGAAAAAAAATAAAAAGAGGATGCATGTACAACCAAGACGGACGGATGGAAGGATAAACTGTGCACTTGACATTTGTTTTTATTTGTTGTGTGGGATATGCTGAGTGCATGTTACCATGGAGCTCAATCAATACGTCCTACTCTGGAGATATATATATAAAATGCACATGAAGAGGGTATTTGAAGATTAAACTTGTTCTCCACATGCTTTGTCTGTCATAGTGCATTTGTACAATTACTGTGGAGATACATACAAAAACATATTTTGCACAAAGAGACAAGAAAATGACAACAAAATATCAAAATAAAATTCTAAGAAAGAAGACAACCAGAGGATTTAGAGTTTATCACTGTAGTGATGCTTAATTTTTAAGGAATGAGCACAATAAATTGCCATTTCAGTCGTTTTCAGTGTGAATGGGCTTCTAGTCTTTATAAAGGGCATCTAAAAAGGTAATGACAGTGTTTCACCCAAAGTCTTTTCATCGTCCTCTTGATAAAAACTCCACGTGGCACCAGTGACTGTCCTAATCTTACCCAGTGCCTGATAAGCAGCCATGAGCCGTGTGGTGAGTAGGGCTCATCAGTGGCAGATTAATGTCCGGCTGTACACCCTGCACCACGCTGTGAAAGGGATGAACAAAGGGAGGCAGAAAGTAGAATGACATTGTAAAGAGGGAAAGATTAACTGTTAGGACGGGGAAATTGGGTAAAATATAGAGAAGGAGCAGAGACTGAGAGGGGCATATGAAAACAATTTTCCTCTTGAGGAGAGAGAGATGAGCAGATAAGGGTGGTGAGGATAAAATGGTGAACGACAACAGGTACAGGTAGGAGTGCAGCGGGAAAATGTAAGAGGTCCCTGACTCTGAATTTATTACTGTGCAGCGGGAGGTGAACCAGGGTGAGTTACAACATCACCTGACCCTTTTTCAGATTTGACTCCTGTAGAGATGGCCTCAGAGTCACCCCACTACACACACACACACACACACACACACACACATTGGACATTAATAAAAAATAAACTACAAACTGGTGGTTCTCTTGCGTAACAAGGGTCCAAGAGAAATGTAAAAGTTTATACCTTCATCAAACACAGAACGTGGAAAAGAGGTGATGTATAGCCCCTGAGGCAAAAGAAGGCATTAAGGATGTATTTAAAAATGAGCAACTGTTTGTGTGATTAATCATCTTCCCATAACGTGACAACCCATGCGCATGTAATGGGACAGCTGGGATTTCGCTCAGTAATTACTGTTTTATTGAAAAATCTATATGTACGAAGAGCAATTACACAGGTTACAGCATAAACAGTTTGTATTGTAGTATATCAGTGTTCAAGGCAAATCATGCATCAACACAGGAATTATGTTTCCTGTTCATTTGAGAGAATGGGCAATAAATGACTTTGATATGCAGAGATATACACATGTATTAAAAGTGGAGATTAAAAACTGCACAACACCACAGGGAAAACAAACTACTACTACTGCTAATCTACTAATAAAAAACAGACGACTTTTAGTCCACCTGAAATAACCTGCATTATATGTCAAGAAATAGTCTGGCACATAACCCATTGTTAAACCACAACTTGCAGTTTTTACACTTCTGCTTTTGTACAGATTAAATAGAAAAATATGTGTTAATTTGTGAGCTTTAGAGGTGCTGGGAGGCAGATTTTGCTAAGTGTTTCTCCCTGCTTTCAGTCTTTATGCTAAGCTAACAGTCACCTGGCACCAGCTTCATTTACCAGACAAATATGAGAGTGGAATCAATCTTCTCATCTAACTCTCTGCAAGAAAGTGAATATTTCCCAAAATGTTGAACTACCACTTTAAAGTAACACAATTTTTATGGCCCCTTGGGGGCAGCACAACATTGACATGTTGACACTTTATATGTATAAAGTCAATTTATGGCAACCTGACAAATTTAAGTCAAATATTTACTCCCTTCGTTAGATCTGTTTTGGTCTCCACCAACTCTTTAGTGACTCTTTAGCTGCAAAGTACTTCACTGTGTTCAGCTTGCTAGCTAGTCGCTAACTTTATCTGCCGTTTGATTCTGGGCAGGTAGTGTTTGTTTATGAAAACTATTTTGCTGAAAACAGCTGCCTTCTATTACAAGACACAAGACTGAAGAGTGAACCAAAACACTAAAGTTGCACCAAACAGTGAGCTGAAAGATGCTAAAACACTCCATAGAGTTGAGGGGAACTGCAGAGTTGGGTGATAATTCTCTGTGGGTTCATCACTACTGTTATAGTTTAGCAAGCTGGACACAGACACAGGGGTACGGTGAGATAAAGAAGATTTATTGTAGAGAAACAGGAAGATGGAGGTGGAGAAGCGAGGATAACTTGGCTGGCAGAAACAAGGGCAGACGGGCGATGGTGGATGGCAGAGCTGTACCAGGCTGGACGGACAGATGAGGGTGATTGGCGTGGGCAGGCTGGAGCTACCTTGGGGGTTAGCAGGAAGGCATGAGATGAGCTGTAGCTGAGACTGAGAGCAGGCTGAGGGTGCACGGTAGTAGGCTGGCAGGCAGGAGATGATCCACTAAGGCACACGTACAGGAAAAGACAACGAATAATGCAAGGAATCAACATGAGGAAAAGTACTTGGAAACACACTGATACAAGTTCTGACTACCACTGAAGGTGAAGAGGCGGGGTTGAAATACTGCTGGGTTGATGAGTAGATGGACAGCAGGTGGGCAGGTTCAGCAGGTGTGCATGATCAGCAGGGATCCAGGAGCCAGGAGAGTCAGAGAGGGATTGCCACGCCCATACCACAGACACAGGAGACACAGGGAAGGGGGAAACATAAGGAAACACAAGGGAAAATACTGGCTCACGGCCATGGCAACTACGAGCTACTCCTTTCACATTATACACAGTCATTTGATTCATTGTTAATATAAACAAATGTTGATTAGTGCATAATCTACACCCAATCCACTTGATACTTCAAGTAGGTAAAGACATAAACTCACAGGCATACATACAGTACATAACCTTCCAACTCTGCAGATGATCAAATTGACCAAGTGAGGAACTTCTCTCTGAGAGCAACAATGTGAGAAAACCATTTGAGTGTCCTATTACAGAATGCATTACATCAAAGGACCAAACTATTGCACACCCACACACTCAGTTAAGGATCTCATTTTTCCAGAGAACCATTATACTGGAGTTTGATCCAGAGCCAGTGATTAAAAAGAGCTTAAACATGGCAGTTTTCTTTTGGAGCCTTGACGGTGCTACAATACGCCGCCATGGCTGTTGCTAAGTAACTGGTACAGCAACTGATCTTTTCTTCATTGCACTGATATTAGAGAGAGCTTTATTATTTGCAGACTTGCGGTGGTCTGGTGACAGTAATGATGGAAGAAAACAGGACAGACGCTTTTCTAACAGCAGCACTTCAGTGAGGAGTGTCAGCCCACATAAAGTTGCACTTGTAGCTCTAGAGGATGTTTTTTTTTTTTTTTTGTATAAATAAATTGGTAACCTATGGGACAGTCTCACATTGGGAAACAGCAAGCTCATATAGCTGCTGTGAAAATCTGCTGAAGTTATCTTTCAAATGCTCCAAACAATCAGCATACAAAATAAAGTGGGATTCTATTATTTACTTGATGCATGCACATATTATGAGCAAGTTAACTCGACAGAAGATTTTCTCATTTTAGTTTTAATCGCATCTCACACTGCACAATTGTGTTATATATATATTGTTAAAAGCAGAGTGAAAAAAAAGTCCTGATTAATTCATTTATTCCCTGCACTCTAACGCCTCATTGTTCATGCATTTCAAACTTCTGTAGGCTATTGATTATTAAGCTATTGTTCATCAAAATTAAACAGAAGTAAAACTTTAAAAAACGTGCTTTTCTGACCAAAGCAAAGATGGCAGGCGTAATTATTACCCACCTATAGTTGCCATCTTTGTCCATCATTTCCTGCTACCTTATAGGCTTTTTTCACAGCAGACATTTTGACTTGTCATGGCAGGAAAAGTGTTACTTAATAAGTGTTACTTATAACATTAACAATGGCTCCGTTTCAAGTGTCCCAATAAGCCATGGCGGTGTGACAGCGAGCCAGCATGCACAATACCATGAGGACCCTGAAATTGAAGCAGCTAAATGGAACTCGGCCGTCATTATTTCTATTATTTACATCTGTGCCTGTCCTACTGTGACATGTCAAAATGTCTTCTGTGAAAAAGGCCTATGAAGTCAAGAAAAAAAATGATGGCAGTGCTTTGACAGCGGCCCACTTTTAATCCATTTGCAGCCCAAGTGCAATTCAGAATAATCAACAGAGCTTCTATTAACAGTGTATTCGTGACTAAGAAGAAAAGTTCATGTTTATTTAGCCTAATTTAGGCTCATGGTTGCTCAAGTTTTTCTTTTTTATCTGGGAAATGATGTTGTCAGTAATTGTAGACATGCCACAGATAAATGTCTTTGACCTGCAGCAACGTGTAATTACTGTCTCTTGTCTGCACTAAAACTGATCATGGATTATGGATTATGCCTGTTTCACTTGGGTAATCAATAATGATACTACTATTATTTCCACAAAATAATTTAAGACTATAAACACTCCTGAATTGTCTCGTGAATTCACATCAATTCATTTTATGGCTTTTATGATCTTCGAGTGTTCATTTACAGTCAAAAATGAATGGATGAATTTGGGATGTTTATTGCAAATATTTTAGAAAGGCTAGGCCATCCGCTGTTGAGCCAGGCAACCAGCCACAAGCCTTGAGTTGCAATGTAAAAATTCTTATCTCATCCATATTAACTTGTCCAGATGACCAGCTGCGTTATTAAAGGTCCTGCACACTCACGCAGGTGGCTAATTGGCTAACCAGGTGGAGCTTTGCTGGGAATGGACCTCGCTCACAGCAGACATGTTGACATTTCATAACAGGAAAACACAGGTGTAATTAATAACATTGATGATGGCTCCATTCCATTTAGGTAAACCAGTATAACGGCTCCAATATTGTGAATGCTGGCTCCCTGTCATGGCTTACTGGGGCAAATCAATAGAACAGAGCCATTATTTATGTTATTAGTTACACCTGTGCTTTGCCTGCTATGACAAGTCAAAATGTCTACCATGAAAAAATATTTATTACTTGAGTACTAATTATAATAATACTAATAATAAAAGTGTAAGTTGTCCTATCATAGCAGGTGCAATAGAACACCAGCTTTTCCTTGCCAGTGTAGTAAGTGATGATATATTTGGGTCATACTTGAATGCAACAACATGCAAGCTGCAATATCCAGCCCATCAGGATGATTGATTTCTCTAGTCAACACTGATTTCTCTGTCAACATGCCCAGAAGCGACCAATTTTAAGGAGCAGTCACGACTCCACGCAAATATATCACTTCTGGTGTGGCTTCCCTCTCAGTCCACTTGCTCATGTCGGGTTCCTGTACTGTTTTAACTTCAGCAGTAAACTATCATGACACTTTATTACAGTACTTACTTCTTCTGTCCAGTGCAGTGGTTTTAAATCCCGTTCCTCCGTCCCACAGTACTCGCAGTACTGCTGATTTTCTCTCCCACCAGCCAGTTAATTGCAGTTAATTGTGATCACCCGTATCTCCAGGCGTAAAACAGTCCCTGATTGGATAGCTAGAATAAGAACCAGCAAGCTCTGTGCCCAGAGGACCGGGATCCAAGGTTACAGCTCCAGTCACCCCTCTGCTTCTCTTCACTGTACAGCATATCATCAAAACTAATAAATTGAGTGGGCAGGTCATACTACCATCCTTTAGAAAAAGTAATCACAATAATGAAAAGTCGCCTGCTGTATGAGTCTGCAATACATTTCCCTCGAGAGCTGAAGCACATGCTTATGTATGCATGTTTACACACACACCCCGAGACAACTGCTGAAGCCTAAATGTTGCTGTTTATCTGCAGACTGGCGGTGGTTCTGTGATAAATCACCGTCTCTGACAGATATCTTGGGGTTTCATGCAAGCTCATGGATCTCGCCCTGAGAAAAGAAGGGACTGAGTGAGACATTTGAGTGCTGACAATATTTTCAGTAAACCTCAGAGGAGGCAGGGTAACAAGGCTGGAATCAAAAAGTTGAAGTAGACTCCAGTCTGATGGAGAATTGTGTTGTGAAAGGGTATAGTCTGGGGTTAGATAACAAATGTATAATATCTACTTACAGACTTGAGCCTAAAAGTGTAAGAAATGAGAGGTATTTGCTGCTGAGTGCTCTGGTTTAAGACAAGATGAAGTGCTGCTTAAATTGGTGAGACTTTTACAGTGTCTTATTATTCTGATCAAATACCAAAGTACCAGAGGTGTCACAGCAGTGCTATGTAAATGTTTGCATAATAATTCTGCAGATTAATAAAACAAACCACCTTGTAGCAGTCATCATATAAAAATGCAAAGCATTGCACTTTAAAGCAGTACAAGATAAAGACAAAACATTCCTAATCAAGGTCTTCACTCTTCTTGTTCCAGCTTTAATTAGAGAGTACTTCCACATTCTTGTCCTCCCTGATGCTCACATGCTCAGTTTCAGTGGGACTGTATAATGCAATTGTTGTTGTGTCTTGGAAAGCAAACTTTAAGGAGAGAGAGGTGCATGTGCTTTACTGCAAGCAGTGCAGGAGAAAACTCAGGTTTGAAAAAAGTTGGCACCGTCGTACTCAAGACTTGCTGATTTCTGGAGTACTAAACACATGTCATCTTCTTTTAGGGCTGTACTTTATGTAAAGCTACATAAAGCACACAGTCCATGATCCTTGTATCGCATGCAGCCCAGATCTTTATCATATTTCCTTGGCTTTCCCACCATATGTTTCTTGCAGGAGCGGCAGCCTGTGAAAGGGTCCAGGCACTCATCAATCACATCAGAGCACATATTTTAGATAAGAGGCAGTTGCTCTGCCCACTTGTTCGTCTCTCAAGTCTGTTTCAAAGCGTTCAGTTTTTGGATCAAGATTATTTGTGAAAGCAAACAACTCTTGAAAAAACACGTGAAAGTCTGGAGTGACACAGCGGCGAGGAAAATTGCTCCACCTGCCTCTGCATGCCACAAGCCAGCAGCACGTCTCATTTCTTGATTTGACTCACACACACCTGGAGGTTTGATCTGTCTTCTGCTTTCCCACTGCTAACAAACAGCCCTCTCCCATCCATGTTTGTCACACGAGTTCTCCTTTGAATTCACACTGGCAGGAAGAGAACTGCAGAGCACTGACAGTGTAGTTTGCTATCTAAATACGAACTTTTCAAAATATACCATAACATCATTTTTGATAAATATGCTGAATTTGAATAGGTAGTGAATGTTGCAAGCACACTGAAGGCTGATACACTGCCATGCACCATCAGCAGCTTTACTTTACTTACAGCTTAACAAGATAAGTGAACCAGTCAAGCATCAGGAGGGAGAAGTTGGGTAGAATACTACAGAGATTTCACTGCTCAGTGGGTATTAGTAGTCACCTTGGGCTCAGACCTGGCCTGAACAGATTTACCTAATCTAACCCTGTGCGAGTTGGTCCTGTTGTACCATGAAGGATGCAGAGCAGAGGCAGCTAATTATGTATTCCTCGAAATGGTGAAGAATATGAGATGGGAGGGCAGATATGCACACAGTGATATCCAAATAATATGCCACTCAAATACCTGAAACTTGGACCACCCCAGCGGCCTATTTAATAGTCTATTTTAAAATTCAGCTTTACTTCGTTCACGGGGGAAAAGAGGGCAACAGACAGCTCAAACTATAAATATTCTTCCGCTTCCAAACTGGCAAAAATGAATGAAAATTGGACTCTGAGTTTTAATGAAGAATCAAAGATTCAAGGCCCACTGGAGAGGGGAATGAAAAAATAATAATAATAAGGGTTTCATGTTTGCAATTAGGTCTAATGATCATTTGTGCCCTGCTGCATAATGTGGAATAATATTTTGGCAATATTCCAGTGTATGCTCAGTATTTTATCTGCACCAAAAGAAGAGCGCTACTTTAAAAAAATAGCTCAAGCAGTCCACTTGAAGTAACCTCGACCAACCCTTGTCAACATGCTTCGGTCTGCTGAATCAGAAGGAAGAGGAAGTGGTGCCTTGTATTCAGTCAAAATATTCTTTTTTAAATCCCAGCTTAGGTGCAGATGTGTTATAGGACTAATATCTACATGCTAAAAGGCTGTAGTGCATAGAGCTAACTATAGCACAAAGCTAGTTTGGCTAATACTCGCAATTTATGTGGGTCACTCTCAGGTTAATGGAGCTAGATGCCTTTACCCCACAGGACCCAGTCCTCATCTCCAAAAAGTTATTACAACTTGTAAATTGATTTTTTTTTTCTCTGTTTCTCAGACAGCCACGATGCTATATGCCTCCTAACAGTCTCTTGGAGGCAGATATAACCAAAGAGCGTGACCGTGAATTAAGTTTATGCGAGTTAGGCCTGTTGGATCTACAAGGCGCTCCACAACTACAAACAAAGAGATTTGCATAAAAGGGCAAAGAAAATCAAAACTAGGCTACCATGATTCTAATAATACATCAAATAGGTCTGCTGCTGTTAATGAAAAGTCAGGATTTCAACAGAGTCATTATAATTCATCCTGAGAGGAACTTGAATGTGTGCACCAAATTTCATGGCAATCCATACGATAGTTATTGAGACATTTCACTCAAAGCCACAAGTGTCAACTTCATGCTGCTAGATGAAAAGTCAGGGAATCTATCAAAATAATAAAACATGGTAGGCCTGTAATGACAATGCTACAAAAACATAAATGCATTAAAGTCTAACCCCAAAACAAGATACCCAAAATGTTTAAATATTGCTTTAAATAATGTTTGCAACTAAACAAATTCTAAAATCAAATTTGAAAATAGTGACAAAAAAAAGAGAGAAAAATCTAAAAATATCACAACCTTGACATCCTGCGTCCCCACACACATTGTTCTCTTCAATGGAGAGAGAAAGAGAGCGAGTGAGGGGGGTATGCAAGAGAGAGATGGAGACAGGGAGGCTCAACCTTGGTGCGGTCCTGAGAGGGATAATTGCAGGGGCCAGAGATGGAGACTAGGCGACTAATGAGGCAAGTCACTAATTAGCCACCGGTGTCACTGGCCATTCTACTTTCACATACCATAGCATGTGTGTGGGAGTGTGCATGTGTGTGTATGTGTGATAGAGACAGAGGAGTAGACAAAGAGTCTTACCAACATCATTTCAGCAGGTATGCATTATCATCGTCAAATTAACAAAGAAAACATCCAACCTAATTAATACTTGTTAGTTTTCAATTATAAACAGCATCTAATAATGCAAAAATGCCTTCTTTACAGTTAATAGCATAGCAACATAAATTCCTCACAGCAGGTCTCATATTCTGCCACAAGTCTCCAATCATTTATTGGTCCTTTTACCCCCTTGTCCACCATGACACACTGTAATGGGGCTGTAAGAGGCAGGCTTGCTTCCAGCGCCAGCACCCACATCATTTATGCACTGAAACTGCAATGCTACAGCCGGTCTTTAACAAATGTGGTTGGTATGGTCAGTTCCTCCATTTGGAATTCAGTGCCATTGTAGTTAGATGTTTGACATTCATGTCGCACAGCAAAAATGGAAGGTGTCGCCAAATAAAAAGCATTGGCCCCAGGCTTCAGCCATCTCCTGTTTGGTTTTGGAGAGCAGACAGTCTTTAGCCTAACCTGACGCACCAGATGGTTTGTTACACAGAACCATGTGAGAAGAAACCGTTTGGAAAAGGGCAGGCACTTGGCAGGTGATTGGATGAACCATCTGTCTATCACCGTCTATCACTTCAACCAATCAGATCAATGAACCATATGACATAGTAGGAGTCTTGCTGAAGCCAGTCGGGACAAGAGCGAAAATGTATTTTCCATCGAGAAAAGCCTTCAGTGCCGTTCTTTGCACTCCAGTTCTGGTATAACTGATGCTATACCAGCATCGACGCTAACCTCTTTAGGAGCCGCCATTATTGTTTTTGAACGAACAGTCGCTTCCTGCTGTCGTCACACCTAAACCACGCCTGTAGCTTCCAGTAGTTCCTCATAGGACGCTGATTGGTCCCAACCACTGTGGTTCTGCCAGAAGCGCATAACTTGAAGCCTTTAACCCAGCTGCCTCGCAAGGTAATCTTCAGCCATCCCCTCTGGAAACTCTTCCTGCCAGGGTTCAGGTGGTCAGGATCAGTGACACATGCAGCCACCCCTCAATGGGAGCTATTTGTGGCCCTCGAGGCTCTCTCTGGGGAGCCTTTCAAACCCATCGACCGAATCCCCCTCAAGCTGTTGTCTATGAAGACGGCGCTATACTGCTCGCCACAACATCAGCTAAGAGGCTGAGCGACCTTTGTGCTCTCTCGGTTCGTCATCCAAACTGCATGCTCGGAAGGGACCAGAGCAGTGCTGTACTGAGGTGGACCCCAAAGGCATTAGGAGCTATGAAGTGCCAAATTGTCACATACTTGGTGAGGTGGCGCTTAGTGTGAAAAACTTTGGTGTCAGCTTGAGTCATGGGCAGTTACACAGGCCTGACTGTGTTTACTTCATGTCGATGGTAATAGGTCTGCCCCCTGCTCCCTTGTCTCCCTGATCCCATCTCAAACCCAGGTTAAGTATCGCAGTGTTGGTCCTCTCCCTATGGAACCCTGGGTGCAGGAAAAGGAGACTATTTTTCCCCTTCAGCTCCTTATCTAGAGGGCGGAGGAGATGATGAGACTTTACTGTAATTGCTATAGAACAGAAAATTGGAGAGCTGCCAGTCTAATTGCTTCCCATGTCTGCAAGGCTATCAATAGCATTCACTGGGATGAACATGGTTCACCTTTGTTGGGCTACAAGGTTTGTCTACGATATTAGCTGTAAGTGAAAATAATGCTGCTAAAACTCGAACCAAGAGGATATCCCAGAATGAGGAATGCTTTCTATGCCCATTTCCCACCATGTTTTAAAGAAGAGTGCAGTAAATCAGTAGGAATTATACTTCACATTGCAGACAGTATGTAACAGGGTTTTATTGCTATTTTATTCCAGCACTTTGGTACAAAGCCGTAAGAGTTTCTATTTTTTCTTGCATGTATTTCCACTCCCCTGGCACTGCAACCTTTTTAGTACAAAGCTAGAACTTAATGAAATTCACATCACTGCTATTGTCTTAGGATGTATGGCATGATGAAGACGTGAAATAATGAGCTTGGCATTTTCCCTCCAGCCTCTCACACTGAGGTGCTTTGAAATTTATGTCGAGTGTTCTTGATCAAAATTATCTGCCGGCATCCTTTCCATGTCAGCGGTGCGGAAATTGTCCTTCTATTACTTTTCATAGGTAGCGTAGCTCCATCTCATATCACCGTGCCTTGTTGCATAAGCTTTGCCTACGCACAGGAAAACTTTGAGATTGTCCCCCAGACTCCTCAGGCTCTGATTGATTGGAATAGATCTGTGGCGCTTTTACCACTGCTTCCTCTCCTTACCGCTCAGTGTGGCTGTAAAATGAATCTTGAGTGAGTGATACAGAATACTAAACACACTGAAAAGGTCAGTCAATATCTAATTGCTTTGTCAACTCAGTCTTTATTCATATCTTAAATATTTAATATTGTCATTAAAAATTCAGAGGCGGGAGAGTCTAGTTTCAAATCATGAGTTGGTATCGGTGGAAGATCTTATTAAGCATTTTTCATAATGAATGACATCTTTCCTGTCAGTAACAGGCTGCTTAACATGGAAGCTCACACCTCCAGGAGAGATCACCTTGTCTCCAACGTGTGAAATGTAAAACAAAGGAAATGAGAAAATGTTTTATCTTATCATGAGGATAAAAGATAAGAAACCCTGCAGCTGCTGTAGGCATAGTAATTCCACCATTGTCGGCTTCCAACAGGGAAATGTGATAATGTATTTATTTGATGAGATTTGGGTTTTAAAAAGGTTCACTACACTCCTTATCTCACACACTAGAAGGAGAATTTGTCTCAATAGCAGCAGTTTTGGGACTTCGTATTTCTCTCATCCCCAAAGATGATAAATTCACTTCATTTTGAGAGTGAGTTGCCCTCCGTAGTCCTATCAGCTGTGAGACAAATGCGGCACACGCCATTGATGTAGTCCTGGCAGAAGCAGCACCAAGAGTGCAGATAAAACACCATGCTCTGAGTCACGCACTGAAGAGCAAACTTTGTCAAGCTGGATTAACACTCACAAGCTCCCAAGCAGGAAGGCAATTACTTGTGTTAACACTGATATCCACTGTAACGCCCCTTGACGACTGATTTCTCTTTGTGTGTGCCCGTGTGTGTTTATTTGTGTGTGTGTAAAGGAGGGAAGGAGATAAAGCGCTTTCTTCCCTTCTCGCCTAACATGGTGTATATATCCCATAGAGGCTGGAATGCAATAAAGACAAACAAACAGTAATGAGGTGACACTGTGAACGTGTGTATATGTGAGAGAGAGGCTAATTTGCACCTCTTGAGCACTCATGACTTCATTTTAAACTCCATTGCATCTGAACTATTTTCCATGAAGAGCAATGAAACTCCTTTCAATTAAAAGAGAGCGCGGTCAAAACAATGAACAGTAGTGCAAACCAACTGGTAACTGAGGTTTGGAGATCCTTTTTTATTTTATACTCAGGCTTATGCATAGTAAAGGTGGCCTTCAATCTTCAAAAGCTCAGCTTTTTAAGAAGTTTTTAGCCGGAGCTTAATATATCGTTGAGTTTACTGAGCTGGTTTCGAAGCAATATTAAGGCGGTAGAACTGCAATGAAAGTTTTCACCTGATGACAGCAATGTGTTCATTTGTGTTTGTGTTGGGGGGAGTGTATTTATAGTGTTATCGTCTTTACACTTTACACATGGGAGTCGTGCCTGAAAAGGTACCAGACATAAAACTTTTCCCCCAAACTTTCCCCAAACATACTTTCAGCTGCAGGAGTGTTCTTCTTCCGTTACACCCGTCCCAAACTTCTGTGCTCACTTTTTGTCTCATGTTGCTTTTTTACTTCAGAGCCACTCAGATGTTGCTGCTGTGTAGCAAGGTCACCCCTACCACCTTTATTTATCTTTTTAGGCCTCACACTGGCAGACCCCACCCTCACACACCAAAAAATAAAAATAGAAAACCTCCCTGCACCACACATGCATTTATGCACACACCTCATCATCCACTCAATTCACTGCGTGCGCCCTGCCCTGCCCATGCCAGGCTGATTGACAGCTGAAGACTGTGACTGACTTTGGCAGGTTATATTGCTGACGAAGTCTGACAGAGTCTGACAGAGGGAGGGAAAGCAGTGTGTACGTGCATATTAGAGACAGATACAACCACTGAGAAACAGAAATAGGCAGAAATAAAGAAATACAGAAAGAGAGGCAGACAAGAGAAACAAAGAGCACGAAGCAAAAGTGTGAGAGACAGAAAGAGAAGCAGACACAACAAGAGTCAGACAGAAAGAAAAGGAGAAGAAGACAGAAGTACAGAGGCTGAGATAAAAAGCGAGACAGAGAGGATCGAGTGTGCATTGTAAAGACTGCATTGGCTTGTGTGTGTGGTGAATTTCAAGTTGTATGCGTTGGTTGGTGCAGTCAAGGTACAGGAGCTGCTGGCCGTTGAGTGGGTCTCTTCAGAGGAGAATGGGGCGTCTGTGGTCACTGGCTGAATAGCCGATGTGGAACCGCTGGCCCACAGAGCCATTAAACGCTACAAAGCCTCTTAATCAGCCTGTGTCTCCAGGGGATAAAACATGCAACCTCGACCTGGAGTGCCATCAAAGCCCAGTCACAGCAACACAAACACATGGACACACACACACATGCACCCACGCACTAACTGAAAAGCTAATTTTCAAAGTGAACCTAAAGAAAAGCCAATGAGTTGGCTCAAGGTGAGGGTTGAGAGAACAGAAAGTTAGAAAGGACGATGTTTTTTTGTCCTTCTGTTCAGGGCTGTGGGGCCAGGTGGTTGACATTTGCTTTAAGCTTTTTACATGACTGAATTATTAAAAGTTTTTGAATAAATATGGTGAGCAGTTTCATCACCTTGGGATCGGAACCCATCAGTAAGGTTACAAGATGATTTTCAGGGAATTGTGAGATAATTTGTGAAAACATATCCCGCTTGTTTTCTTTTAATTTGGAATGGCTGGTTTCCCAAAGACTGCTGAGTCCCACACCAGCCCACTGCACAGGTACCCCGACCAACCACTGGGAGTCACAAGTGCAGTCACAAGGCATAATCCCTCACTGGCTTCCCACCTCCATCACCAGGCTGATGGGATGCCCCTCCAAGTTGGAAGCTGGACACACCGCTGCAGAGACTTGAATCCAGGTTTCTAAGATGATTCGCAAGTGTTTTTTCCTCTCTACCAGCCAGGTACCATGATACGAAATCTGAGAATATATATTCACCAATATGCACATTTATTCTGTTCCTAATCTTTACAGAAAACCTTTTAGTCAGTTCCCTTTTTTATGTTTCTAGTTCTCCATTTTATGTTTCTAGTTCCCTTTTTTACTGTTTCCAGTTCCCTTTTTTAACATTTCTAGTTCCCCTTTTTATGTTTCTAGTTCCATTTGAATGTTTCTAGCTCGATTTTCCATGTTTCTAGTTCCTTTCTTGTTTCCAGTTCCCTTTTTTATTTTTCTAGTGCCCCTTTTTAGGTTTCCAGTTCTGTGATTTATGTTTCTAGTTCCCTTTTTAAGTGTTTCTTGTTCCATTTTAATGTTTCTACTTACCTGTTTTATGTTTGTAATTCCATTTTTAGTGTTTCCAGTTCCCCTTTTATGTTTCTAGTTCGATTTTATCATGTTTCTAATTCCCTTTTTTAAGTTTCTAGTTTACCATTTATGTTTTTAGGTCCCATATTTATGGTTCCTTTATCTCTTCCTGTTATTTTTGTTTTGTTGTGCAGTATGATGTTCATGATTACACTTGATTGATTTGTTTTGTAATGAGGAAGACTTTGTATAAGCCCCTTGGCTTCCTTCCTCCCCTGCACATATCCATTGACCTCTATTATTGTACATCTTTTACCATAATGTTTTCATTGTGCAAACCAATAAAGACTAAAAAGATAAAGACTTAAGATTTTTAAGAAATATTTAATAAATGTTTTGTGTTTGTTAGTGCAGCAATGTTAGAGTGATAACTTCAAAATGATTAGACACAGAAATTCTCAAAGTTCTCAAAATAAGTTTATTTTTCCAGACAGCTTCATCTGAAAGTACATTCAATACATGTACAGTAATGTATTGGACTATACACATAACATCCCCCACCCCTGCCTGAGGGTTCTAGGAGTCATTATTGTCTACACTGAACAAAATAATCTTACAAAAAAACTCATTGTTTGAAACGAACGGGCTCCCAAAATGCTAAAAATTCCTGTCTGCTGCTGAACACCAGAGCCCATCTCTGTTCTCTTCAGATATTCTCTGTGTTGTATTGATCGCTCGCTGCAGGAAGTCTCCCTGCTTCTCCTCCTGCCTGTATTCATGTCTGAGCTTGGAGATCTTCCTTCACTATTGACGTGTTTAGTTGAAGACAAGGAGCGATGGTGGATATGCCGCAGCTCCAGCTCCACCATGAGATCGAGCAGCTGCTCTGGCTGATTTCTCAACAGTGTTCTTGTAATTGAGATGTTTTTGGAGGCAATGCCTGCACATACAGCTACAAAACTGAATTTAAAAAAATGCGAAAAATCATCACAAGGATTTAGGATTTTATAGACACACCATCCTCACACCTATTCTGCAGCTGGAAATAGACTTCAAGTCTGACAGTATTTGAAGCTGTGGACATGTTTCCTGTTCTGGTCCCATTATTTCCTAATGATGAATCTCTGCTAATGGTTAGTCTCTCCTGTGCTGCTCTGTGGTGCTCACAATGGGCTTCTTGTTAATTGGCCTTTTGACAGTGATGCCCACCCACTGGTGGCCAACTGGGGTTTGATAAATGAGGTGCTCACTTTACTTGCACTCCCTCCATGCTTCGTGTTTTGAGAGTTGAGTGAAGTGGGTGTTTGTTTTCCATAGCACTTTATGAAAGGCGAAGTACGCTTTGATGCACACGACCACTCATAAGAACCACAAGATGAACAACACTTGTTTGTTTGTGAAGGTGTGTGTGTGTGTGTGTGCGTGCTCTCTGTACTGACTGTGGTGTAAAAATCCACCTTAAAATGATTTAACTGTCAAGGCTACTTGCAAACACTTTTGCATTTCTGGGCCTATTTTGTTATTGAGCTTGAGTGGTCAGATGTACACAATATAAGATAATCAAACTTGGATATTATTTTTCCACTGAGCTCGATTGCAGAATATTTCCCAGTTATATAAACCATCAGCTGCAAATGTCAGGTGATTTTTCAAGGCTCAGCTTTTTGCACTTACATTCAGCAATCAAACAAGCACACGTCCATCACCAAGGAGACGGGGATAACAGTTTCTCCACCAA
Source organism: Macquaria ambigua (assembly GCA_008360985.2). Classification (NCBI taxonomy): domain Eukaryota; kingdom Metazoa; phylum Chordata; class Actinopteri; order Centrarchiformes; family Percichthyidae; genus Macquaria; species Macquaria ambigua. The sequence goes on from VMKM01000203.1 coordinate 165,267, forward strand.
CAATACGTTTTTCAGCTTCATTCTGTGAGCAATGGGTCTTACATGAAAACACTGCCAAAGTTTGAACAGTTGTGGTTAATTCACATGAAGTTGCAGTAGATGAGGCAGGTTGAGAGAAATTTGCTGCGTGATTGGGTTTCATTCTGGCCTGAGAGAGTTGAGTCAGTTATATGTCAAAATGTATCTTCCCATAAATGGACAAAGTAATTAATATTGTAGAAATGTGGACGCAAAGCCTGGGTTATTAAAAAGCTGAAATATGGTAGTAACCTCTAGGGGGCACTGAACTACCAAATTAACCTCAGGTCAACATAATTTCCGAGACAGGGTGCACGCCTTCCAACAGACCCACCCTTGTCATTTCAACGCGTATCTCACCGGGGTTGCATTATTTCATATTTTCTGGCATGAGTCCTGCTATAATAGAAAAGACCTCCTCTGTCCTCTCCCTGTGCCCTTGCATATTAAGGAAATATTATTTAAAAATATGCTTTTAAAATGTTGAGTCTGGAAAATGTGAGAAGGAGTAGATCAATTTTTTTTGGCCAAATCTTCTTTTAGCTCTCTCTCTAACTTTGAACTAACTGTTTTGCCTCATAGGCTTGTATTCTTCATTGCTTCCTCCTCCACTCCTGTGTGTCTCTTTCAGTTTACTTTTAATTCCTTCTTGTACTCCACTTTTCTGTGTACACTGTGTTTATTTCCTCACCCGTGCTGCGTCTCGGCCTCTTAATGGATTGATCTAAGTGCTCTCCCGGTGCTTTGCAGCTGCTTGTTGTTCTTTATTGCGGCAGAAGCTTGGCCTTAAAGTGGTGTAGTTTCTTCTCTTGTCCCACAGTGGGGCAACGACTGATGCCCTTGATGAGATGGCCCCGTTGCAGTCAGACTCATTAGCTAGCAGATGTGAGATGTCACCGTATATCACAGCATCAGGCACGAGTGGACACCTTTTTGCCATGGTGTGAATAATATATCAGATTTTGTTTACAGGCTCCTCTCTCTTCAGACATTTTGCAGTCGGCACCAGTCCTCCACTATCTGGCGCTGTACAAACTGAAGAGCCACCAACTCGCCTGAGGACAGATAACACTGCCAGAATACTTCCAGTGTTCTCTATCACCTTGCATTCAAGTTTACAGTTGCCTAACTATGCATGGTGACACCGCCCTCTGCAAGACACACTGGGAGTCGCTGGGTAGGACATGTCACGGTGTGTGATAATATCTCAGAGGACAATCTCAACAACAGAGGAGGTGTGTGTCCTCTGGCCTCCCTCCAAATCCTGTTTGGGTGGGGAAACTGATTAGAGCATCCCTATGTGAAGAGGCCAAATCAGATCATGTTTGCTGCTCCCAGTTTGATTAGGGATTAATTGAAATGGGAACCAAGCCTCCTGGGAGTAGAATGGAAATAACAAGGGTTACAAAGCTTCACACACACTTCACCTCCCTCTCTGTCTCGCTTTATTGCTATCTTTGGTTTGGCTATCTAGCCCTAATACACTCTCATCAAAGGTGGAAGAACAAAACAACTTGCATGGATAGTTATTCACACTAATTGCTCATACTAATAAAGCATGCTGCCGGCTTGCTTAAAATATCCTACATTTGGCTGACTTCAATGCCTGTATGTTTATTTATCTTTGTGTTTCATATAGCACGCCGGACCCTAACAAGAATAATAGAGCTGCAGGTTATCTTTGCCTCAAAACAGAAAGGCTAAACAAAGAGACCACCTTCCACCTTGCTCTTACTACAGCCTCATGCACATCACGTCAAAATGTGGAACAATCGAAAGCTTTACCTGCCATTCCTCATTACATTTGTTTAGGAGTGGGGCTTAGTCAATTAACATGGCCTTAATCTTCATGATGGGAAATGGGTTAACAAAATTATGTTGTTTTGCAGTAGTTCAGCTTTAGTTCAGATGCTATTTTTATACTTATGCTAGTAATTTGCATCTCAACAGACACATTCCACAATCATTATATACCACGATGATAATGTGCATGTAGTAACAAAGAAACAGTATGTAACAATTTTGTAAAGAACAGCGTCGTACTGACTTGAGTTAATATAAGGCTTTGTGTGTTTACATTAAAACTTCATATGAACAGCAGTTGGTGTAAGTGCTCTTCAATAGTCACTGAAGAAGTTGAAACCCCTCTGACCTCCCTTCCCCTCAGCAGGGTGATATTAGTATTGTATGACACTGTGAGAACTGCCTGATGCTCAGCCATTGTAAAAGGCTTGATTGCTGTCGTGCCGTTTGATATGGGTCTACTACCGCCAGGGTTGCTCCATAAATCTCCCTCGTTCAGCTGCTTCTGCTCCTCTCATCCTCTGTTCTCCTTTTGATGGAAGTCATTGACCAGAAACATTAATAAGAAGAAGTGCTTTAGTCACGCCCCATAAAGTTACACTTTGCAGTCGTTAAAGAACACTGGGAGGAAATCATTTGCCGTGTTTTTGATGTGAATTGTTTCAAAGACAACAACAGAGTCTAATGAAAGCCAAGACAAGCAAACAATTTGGTTTTTCTTAAGTGTTCCAAGATGCCAAATGAATGTTTGAAATTTGGTTTTGAGATACAAATGTATCACATTATCGTTCATCATTCATCATGATTGGGTACAGTACTGGTTGCTGGCTGCATGGTTGATGATTTGCCATCTGCAAATTAGCATAGCCAGACATTTGTTGTGTTAAGTATGTGTGTCTTAGTCAGTGAGTCAGTATCTGAGCTTTTATTTGCTGCCTGATATCTTTGGATTTGCATCCTCAATGGAGAGTTTTATTCTGAATGCAGACTGTCAGTATGAATGGAGCTTACATGTATGTATCCTCTCCAAGGATTGTGGTGCTTTATCTACTTGCCCCCATCTGTTTTTTCCCATCTCTGTGCCTTTGTATGTAGTGTATATGTGTGTGTTTGTGTGTATGACTGTGTCCTTGAGGGTGTGCATTAATGCGTGTGTGTTTCTCTTCTTTCTCTCAGGACGAGCAGTCCCATCCGTCTTCTGTGCCCAGTAATGGGGGCTCAGGGTGGCTTACGCTCGGCCCCCTGATCCGTCCTCATTTGGATGGCATTTCGTTACGGGCCAGACACTCTTCCTGTGACACGGAAAGAAACCCAGACTACCCCCCTCCACCTGCCATCCTCTCCACTATTTCTCTTTTCCTTTTCTTTCTCCTTACTCCTATCTCTCTCTTTCTCTCTCACTTTGTCTGACAAAAACAAACACACACACACACATACACACACACATTTTCTTCCCAAATATGCATCTCAGCTTTCACACCACTACCACAGGATGAGGCAAAATGAGGACAAATTGATATGAATCCTAAGGAAAGAAGCCAGGGGGTAAAAAAAAGAAAAGTAGAATAAAAAAGCTAGCGGCATTCACCTGCAAGGCAACTGTAAGCATAAATCCACTGATAAACTGCTGTGGTGTTCGCTCTGTAAGTGCATCCATTCCTCATTATGATGCCCATAATGGACACGCAGGAAGAACTTCTAGGACAACCCAATGTCACACCAGCACCAGATGCAGTGGATCATACTCTTTGAATTTGAGTTTACCATCAATATAGACTCCTAAGAAAATGATGGTAGCAATTGAATTTCAGCTCAGTGGTTGATGCAGGTTGCTTTTCCAAGCTCTGTGGCTCTGACTGATGTTTCCATAGTGGATTTAAAAAGGGGTACGCAATACAAATAAAAGCGAATAGAGTCAACCTGAGAGAAGTGATCTGCCTCGCCTGGCCAGGCGGTGTGCTGCAATGCACGCTGAATACCCTGTGGCTTAAAACAGGAGCTGACAGCAAGCTGAGACAAACCTCATCTCGGTTAAAGGCAATTCCCCTTCATAGTGGTTCTCTAGCCCTGAGCTGCTGGTCCCAAAACAAAGCCAGTCAATCTAATCATGAGAAAAGGTGAGTGGGGAGGGCAGGAGAAAGAAAGAGGTGGAGGGAGGCGCAGAAATGTGTATGTGTGCGTCTGTGCATGAGAGAGAGTGAGTGGGAGATAGGGCTTTGCAACATCAATCCTATGAACTCGGAGGCCCCTGGCTGGCTCTCAGAGGTGTTTATGTGTCTAAAACCCAGAATCATCCTGTCCACTGCTCTCACTATCTGAGAGAAAAACTGTGAGAGATGCTAGCACCTGCTTTTTCTCAGCCCACTCTTAAACCTCTCCTCTGTTTTAGCATTGCAATATGGCTCATTCTTGCATATAGTACCCGCACATATAGTGCATCTACAAAGGTGTATTGGCACGGACCCACACTTTCATCCAGTGAAATTTTATGTACCCGTTAAACTCAAAAGCACATCAGCACATGCACAAAACACACTCACGGAGGCACGCAGTCACGCACATGCACACTCTTTGGTATTCTCTGCAGCGCATGGGAATAAAGGCCCATTGCGGAGGTGTGTGCGGTGAGGTGAGCGCTCAAGTCTAGTCAGCACAACATGGCTTCTCCGAGCTGCTGGATAGCCCTACTGCTGAGCGCTGCAAGTACAGTACATCTCAATTTGTTCTGGGAGGGATCAAATTCTACTGCCTTGCAAATCTTACCAAGCAGCAGGGGAAGCACACAATGAATAAATGGAGAACTGTAGGAAATATAATAGAGCTGTGTTTGAACCACTAGAATCCAATTGGAGCTTGGACATCTGTATCTATAAACTACCTGCGGGGAGTCTGGCCAAGCTGGATGCAAAGGAAATCAATGAGATTCCGGATAATTACAGGCTGCATATCATGCAAAATTGTGTATCATATTGGCATCTCTTTGTAGATGAAAGGCATATGCTCTGTAAACATCACTGTATAGGTAAATAGTAAAAAACATTGTTCTCTTCCAGGATGACAGTTCATACAAGTCTGAAGCCTTATTAATAATCACAACCTTCTTATGGATGTTATTAATTTTTCACTCACAACCAGCCTGAGACAGAAAAGAATAAAGTCCTTAAAGGTCTGGAGAAAGTTGAAGGGCAGAGGTTGAGAAAGGACAACTCTATCCTAATTACCGTCATCACTCACTCTTGCCCTTAATGTATCTGATACTCTTTTCCTGAAATAAAAAGCCTTGTCACTAATAACCGATATCACATAGCTGAGGAGGACAATTTCTTGCTGATATTTGATGATATTTTTTTCTGCTTCAAGGTGATCAGAGGTTAAATGAATCACCATTTGTTTGCAAAAAGGAAAGGGCATGTTGACAAACTAGCATTTAAGTTCGATGGGTTAATGGTTGATTAACATTCATTTTAAAAGGTAAGCTGTTCACATTGTGACCTTTGCATTCACATGGCCAGTCTGGTGTTGAATGGTTCTTGTATTATTTTCATGCAACCAGAATGGGAACACTACTCACTGCTGGGGTACAAGGTTAAAAGAAATTCGGAGGCATCTGTATCTGCTGTAACGTAAGCTTCAAATGTTAGCATGTCCAGGTAACTAGCTAATTAACTACAGTAGTACTTTAGCAATATTTCTAAGGACAAGGGGAATGTAATGAGCAGGCCTATTGAATATAAAAAACAGAATACTGACTATTGAAAGTCTCTGAAAGTCTCCTGTGTTACTTTGCAGATTTTTCTTTTTTGCTGTGTTTTGTTTGGTGTAGTCCTCTCTCTCACTTACTGAGACACCTTGCTGTAGATCAATAGCTCATCACAAGGCCCATTAGCAGAGAGGATGAATCTAATGGGGTGGTGAAATGAAGAGTTGGTTTAATCCGGAGCAGTAAAGCCTGATTCTAATTGTTAGCTGTAAAGAAGTAGAGAAGGATGGGTTACCGGTTGTTTTTGAAATAGGGTATAAATTAACACTGTTTAATCCCCTAAACAGCCTTTGTGATTGACATAACTTTAGATTCACATATGTTCCTGTCAGTGTTATTGTAAAGTTATCCAAGTTTGAAAGAAAAGGATAGCTGTGCGCACCAAGGCTTCATTTTAATCAAAACAGAACTAGACTGCTATCTTTGTGATATTAATGTTTAATTTTGTTATATGATGGCGGTAATCAGTCTTCTCAGGAGCAAATTAGTGTTTTTTAGTGATGTTTTACTCTCACTTATAAGAGCCATTAATACCAGAGTTTTACAAAACATGGTGATTGCTTTCCTGGACCCCGTAATGATCGTGAAGTAAAACAGGTGCCCAGTCATTACACTTCCTCATTCTCCATTGTTTTCTAGTTAAAGGTAATCAATTTTCTTATGAGCATGAATCCCTTAAGTGTTTCACGGCCTATGTCGAGTGCTTTCATTAATCAAACAGACAAACCATACCTCAGAGGGATGCTCGGTCCTCTGTTGTAAATTTTGAAAATGAAAAAAAAAGGCAAAAAAAAAAGAAAGAACTTTATAATGTGTAAAAATGAAATATGTTACAGCATCAGAAGAGGCAATAATAAGAGTAACTCCCTCTGTTTTGTTTTCTCTTGTGCCTGTATCCATCTCCACCACCGCCTCTCCTCTATCTGTCGGCTTCTCTCTTTCTCAAACTTTCTTTTCTGTCTCATCTCCTCCCTTCCTGTGGCTCATGAAGGGATTCATTTGTCATCCAGCAGGTGATGAGTGCAATGTTTTTCACCCTGACCTCTACTCCATCACTAATGAGATATCAGCTATGCTGCTTCATGCTCCCACAACCAAGACTGAGACCTGGGTGAAATAATATTTGAAAACACTTTTTCAGTTTGTTTAAGCCTTCCTAGGTGCCAGATGTGAAGGATTTTCCACATGGGAGACTGTAAAGAATGGTAAACATTTAAGGCTGTCACCCAGACAATAAAGCATATGAAAGAAAATCATCTTTGTCTGTGATTGACAACTTACCTGACACAATATGAATGATGCAGTAAACTCCAGCCACGTGGTGAGCCCAACAGGTAAAAACAAACTAATTGTGCAAATACTGCTTGATTCAGGTTTGATTTAGTCACACACACCAACAGTATTATACACATATAGTTATATAGGGATTTATTAAATAGCAGCTACATCAATCCGAGAACATGCATCGTCAATCCACCACCTACACTTCACACATATTACCTCTCCTGTCCCCTGCCATCAGTGTCTGGAAATGTGCGTCTGTAGGTCTAAAAACTTTCATAGAACCATCACAGTCAGACGTCTTCGCCTAACAGCATGACACACGTCATGTCTTTTGTTAAAATTCTTACCTAACCTGTCACCGTCAGTCTTCATGGTTTTAGTCATTCGCGCTGTACTTGACCGGTCACAGCAAAAAGCAAAACAGCAGGATAGCGTATGCTGTAATGGAATGAAAAATGAACAGCAGCGCCTTGGGGAAATTAAAAAGCTTTTTTTTTTTTTTTGTGTTGGGATATTAGATGTTGGTGGAAATTTAACTTGAACTTTTAAACATTCAAAGGCTTTCTAATAATGAGTACAGGTGCATATTTACACCAACAAGGCCTTCACTCCTTTTACAAAACATGTGAGAATCCTTTTTTAACCTGTGCAAATAAACTGTGTTGAAGAAAGTCTTATCTGAACTGGATGTCAGATGAAATCCAACCTCCAAATAGACCTGAACAGAGAGCACATGTACAGCGGGAGCGTATTCCTGATGAATGTGATCATTTACACCTCTAGGGCTGAAATCAAGTCTTCCCTGAAACAGGAAAGATGTGTGTGCCAGAAATGATCTCATGAAAACATATCTCTCTAACATATCTCACATGTCTGAGTGATGGAAAATAACTAAATACATTTACTTTAGTACTGAAGTACAATTTTGAGATTGTTGTACTTGAATAGTTAAATATTCTGCTACTTTATGCTTTTACTCACTAAATTTCAAAAGGAGATAGTGTGCTTTTTACTCCACTACATTTACCTGAAAGCTATAGTTACAGCTATAACTTTTTGGCCACTTGGGTGCAGCAGAAACAAGGTGTAAACACTGACAAACTCACTCACCAAAATAGGTTGATATGATTATTTACACATCCAGCAGTTACAAAGCAACATTAGCATTCATTTGGAGTCGTGTTTCTGACCACCTGGTGAATGTAAGTTCTCTTGTAGCTCTGTTTTTGGGCTCTACCAACTCCAAATATCTGGCTCTTCAGCTGCTAAATGCCCACTATGTTCACCAGCTACTCACTAACAGTGTCTGTCTGCCATTTGTTGCTGAGCAGGTAGTGTACAGTGTGTGTTTTTTAGAGCTTTTCTGCTAAAAACAGCTGCCTGCTGCGCCTGAAAATGACACTATGAGAAAAAATCCTTCCCATATACATGTTGCCATGGCAGACAGTGTTAAATCCTGACTGAACTGCTATATAGGATTAACATACTGTATTTCAAAGCTGGTGGTGAAATAAGTAATAATGAGGGGGGACTTGGTTCAGGTTAGGTGACTCCTGGAAATGACATCACATATACAGGCTCAAATAAGCAAAGAGCATGAGGTATGTAATCATCTATTTTTCACCCTTGGCAATGAGCAGGATTTAGTTGCAGCCAGGCGATGTACGTCTACAATAACCTTTGTTTAGATAAGAGCTGGCAGGGCCACAGTACATATTCCCAGACCTTGACGCAGGAGCTGAATTTACAGGCTTTACTGTTAACTTGTAAAAGTAACTTTTGTGCTCAGGGCCTGAAACTGTTGGCTCCACCTGGTAACAGCCTTGGAAAGATGAAAGCAAAGAGTCTTCATGTCATGTTGGGTATTGTTTAAAGGAAATTTGCTTATTAGCTTTCTTGCTGAGAGTTAGATGAGAAGGTTGATACCACTCTCTGGCAGCCAGGAGTGTTAAGTAGTAAGTCTAAAGTAAAAGTACATAAGGAAGGTTGAGGGAAACGTCTCACACACTCTGCCACAAACATTAGAAAGAGATGATTCATAACTGCATAGAAGAATTGCTTATTCTCTTGAGGATGACAATAAATGGGATCCTGACTTTGTGGACGCAGAAATAATATCCACAGTGATTCACAGGCATATAGGCACATTTCCCACTTCGTAACTGTCAGCTCTGCGGCGAAATACAAGTCATATCCAATACATTTGGATGTAAAAGTTTCCACAAAGTCAATCTCTTGGTTTGTTTGAAGTTTGGTTTAAAGGGATCCATTTCCATGACTTCCATCGCTGTTTATCTTTTGAAATACTGTTTCAAATATTCTATTTCAGGATTATTATAAAATGAATTTTGCTCGAGGCAATGCTTTGAATATTTTCATTTGATTTGTTATAATAGTATTTACAATAGGTTTGAGATTGTTGGGTATGTTGAATAGATCTGTTGAATGTATATTAGCAGCTCGTGCGTTTTCCCCTCTTTATAATTCTGGTGCTATCAGCAGAAGTGTCGGGTGTTGGACAGAGAGCGGCAGCCAGTGAGAAAGACCTGGACATCAGAGCAGAGAAGTGGCCACTCTAAGAGGAGTACCACTGAGACTCAAGTGCAACTCCAGAAGGTAATTGTAGAGGACCTGGAGAAAGCAAAAACAGGTGGGATAACAAAAAAATGATCCCATAGTTTGACTGGACCCAATCTAAGACCTAGCTTCATTCCAGTGCGGCTTGTGTCTGAATGATGTGTTTGGCGCGAAGTTTCAGGTTAAATAATTTAAAAAGCGCATCTGATGTTTTTATGACTCATATTGCTTAATTAGTGGCACCAATGGGAGTTGAAATTTCTGAATTATATTATATAACTAGACTTACTAAAACTTCTAAACTTCAATTTATGATCAAATTTAAGCTCATTCGAGCAAAAGCTTTCTGAACAATACAAAGTCCTTCACACATAAAGAGGAAGTAGCACAAGTTCCTAGAACCTGCTAACCTTGTCCTTCAAAATACATGAATGTGGGATTCATTTTTAAACTTTCTTTTTCTCTTAGCAAACACCATCACTCATTTTACATCTCCTATTAGTAATATTCACTGTACTTATATTTATTACAAATAAAATGATTAAACATTTCTTGGTTTTCTGTCTGCACACTAAGCGCAAGAAACCAGATTAAACGCTGTGGATTTCAGAGTGACAGCCGATGAAAAGGAAACAGAGGAGCAGAAGATGGAAGCGGTGACTCAGAGAGCGGACCTGAGCGGCACCATGACTGAACTGCAGCTCCAAAACAGTGACATAGAGCAACTGCAGAAAGAGGCTGCGGGTAACATAGACGAATGGCTGGAAGTTAAAAGGTTATGTATCACTTTTTTTTTGTAAAGCCAGTCAGTCACAAAATATAAAGGTAACTATTAATGCCTGTGCCATATTTTTAAAGACCATTTTTAAGCCTAATTTATAAAACATATACATTTCAGAGAGAAATATTGTACTTTATACTCCACTACATTTATCTGACAGATAAAGTTACTAGTAAGGCTGCTTTTCAGATTAAGATTTAAGTGTTTGAAATATGATGCATTATTTTAGATTAAAGAACCAACTGTATATGAAATAGTTAATATTAACTCAACCTACAACGACCAACTACACTACTATATATTAATACATCAATAATGACCCAATAATATAACACTGGCAGGGTCCATTCTGCATAATGGGTGCTTTTTTTGCCACTTTAAGAGACACCTTCCCTTCTACCAAACACCACATCAGTCATCAATAGCCCTTGTGAGTGAATCTAGCGCTGACAGAGCCCTTCTGTTCCAAAAGGTCTGCCCCTGCACAGACACTGAGGAAGCGGAGTAGCGCCAGAGCAGCTGGGCACGCTGAGGAGAATCAAGGCTTGTGGGGGAAGCTGGCAGGGAAAGAAGGAGGAGACATAGTGGGTAATTGGAGCACAGCGATATCCGCCATCTTGGCTCGTTACCTAAATAACAGCTTTGATTGAGGTGAATAGGCCCATAAAGGGTTGTGGTGGAGCTGATAAGCTTCAGTGTGGCTTGGCTGGTGTTGCGAGCCTCTTGGCATCCGCGAGGACTCTTGGCTTCCTGCAGCTGAGACCTGGATCGGCGGGACGGGCACCTGGGATTCCAGATGTCTTGGGGTGGAATCTATAGTGGCATCCCTCAACTGGCATTAATGCCTACGGTGACATTCATCCTTCAGTCTGGCATGACGGAACCGGCTTCCTATCTGCCCACACATATCTGTCTGAGTGAGCGCTGCTGGGAGTTGTGCTTCCTTCTGTCTGGGATGAAGAAAAAGCAGAGTTTGTGCAGGACTGCGGTGCTATTTGGAAACTTGGAGAGTTACACAGACAACGACAGATGCTAATGTAATGAGTGTAGGATTCCGAATATGAAACCCAATTTTCCTAGAAGATGTCAATGAAATGAAAAATATTTTTCTTTAAGCAAGGCAGCACGGGCGTTATGGAGATTAGAGCTGCTTTGAAAAATCTCTCTCATCTGTTTGCTTTGAATACATAGTAACGTTAATCTGGACTGAAGCTGCATTAAGGAATGTTTGCTTAAAAACATAGAAAAATATGTACTTAAGGGGATGCTCTAATGCATTGGGGGGTAGTTAAAGAATCTTCTGTCTGAGTCGGTATATTTACAGCGTGAAAGCAACAACAAATAGAGTGGTAAATCCACAGGGCTTCACCTTGGCCTCAGACGGAAACAGATACCGAGTGAGTGTAAGGTAAGCTACGCCTCCGCGGTGCTATGCTGTGAAAAGTATCTAATTTAAAGTGTCTCTGTGTGTGTGCACAGATAAACATGTGCTAACTGTAACCCCCCCCCGCTCAAGGATTCCACTGCATGACAGGCGTCGGTAATCACTGTTATTTTCCTACTGAAAAAAAACAAAAAAACACAACATTTTATGACAGCTCATAAATTGTTCAGTAGTCTTCAGTCTTCCCTGGGGTTGTAAGTCAACATCTACTTTCATCACTTTTCCCAGCTCATACAAACATAACGCAACAGTACATTCATCACTGGGTTTTCTCCCTGAAAGCATTTTTCAGAGCGCACTGCGCTGACTGCATGGGGTCTCGTCTCAGACTTAGCTATAACTTCTTCTGATTCCCTCCACAACAAATGACTGAATAGTTTTGGCTGGATTAACCGCTGGCACCGAGTATCATCAGCAGCTGGAGTGGCCACTTGTGGTGTGGGGACATCATTTTGGGGCATTTGTATAGTTGTCCCTGCTGATATTACAGTGCAAGGAGGTGCTGAGAGGCCAGTCTAATGCACAGTGATCCATGTGAATGAGAGAGTCTGGTCTCGAGAGGAAAAAGAGGTGTTTAATGGGATGTTCACGCTCTGTTACCTGCCTGACAGGAACAATCTCACTCACCCACCTTGTTTGCCACTCAGAGGCCTCTGTATACAGGCTGCTAATTAACAGAGCTCCTGAATGCTTCATGAGCAAAATGGTTACATGCACAGAGAAGCCTGGCTCTTATTTGGAGAAAGTTATTTATAGTAAATGCATTTTATATTCTAATCACATCATAAGGGTATCAATCAAACAAATACTCAGAAAAATAAGCAATGGGAGCAGAGCTTTCACAGTCTGGATAGGATGTTTATCGGTCAATATTTTTATCAATATTGTCATATACTAGAGCTTATGTTTGGACTCATCATGAGCTTATCCAGGATAATGAGATGTTATGCACATCAACACATTGATGAAATCCTTGAGGATCTCTAGTAATACTTCATATTAATGTAACTGACCTTTTTACATATCTTTCTATTATTGTCAGTTTAGTTGTTTTTGTAAGTTCGTGATTTACCATAATCTTAACTGACTTCGCACTTGCCCAAAGTAAAAAATTTCATCTGATCATTTAATGGTTCTTTCACATGATCCTTTACTCGTGGTTTAATATTTTATGTATTTATATCACAACTTGTAATCTGCACCCAGAGCTCATGCTTAACTCACAAAATTTGATATAATATAGTAAAAAGGCTGCGGACTTTAGTAAAGAAATACGTGTAGTAAAAGAAAGGTTCAATAGGAGAGAAGCCATGCTAGCATCTCTGTGAGGCTGTACTTTGGCACAGCGGTGCTTTGAACTAAATGATAACGTCGTCATGCTAACATGCTCACAATGACAATGCTAACATGCTGTTGTTTAGCAAGTATAATGTTTACCATGTTCACCATCTTAGTTTAGCGTGTTAGCATGCTAACATTTATAAACACAACGTACAGCTGATGGGAATGTCATTAGTTTTGCAGGTATTTGGTCATGAACTAAAGTATTGGACAAATTGAAAGTTTGACCTGATGATGGCGCTAGATGAAAAGTCAGAGGATCACCAAAGTTATTACAGTTCATCTTGAAGGGGACATGAATGTCTGAACCAAATTTCATGGCAATCCATCCAATAGTTGTTGATATATTTCACTACAAACAACAAATGTAAACCTTATGGTGGCGCTAGAGGAAAAATTAGAGGATCATCAAAGTCAGTAGGATTCATTCTCTGGGGAACATGAATGTTTTATGGCAATCCATACATTTAATGTTGAGATATTTCAGTCTGGACCAAAGTGGTTGTCCAACCAACATTGCTGTTGCCATTTCAATAAAACCTTCCACATACGCCCACATAAACAAGATGCAGATTGTAGTACATCTCATCCTGCGAGTCACATCTCATGACACTTTGACTTCTTTATACACATGCAAGCACTCACACAGTCAGTTTCTCTGACAGGCACAAGCCCTGCTCTTGTGACCTTTAGCTGTGACCTTTCGCAGTCCCTAAATGCCACTTTGGGAAAGTCATTTATTGTCCTCGGCCCTGCTGTCAAAGTGGAATGTCACATGTGTCTGACTGACTACGAGCTGCATAGCTCACGTTGCTGGCAAATTCGCAGCGTGATGAAAGCGCCGAAGAAAGCTTCAGCACTACTCTGCTGGCAGTAGATGTGTGTGTGTGTGTGTGCGTGTGTGCAGGAAATATGCATTATGTGTGCATCCATTAATGATTCATCAGTCCAGGTTTGGTGAGGTCAGTGTTGAACAAATGGCTGTTTTATACAAAATTCACATAGTCTGAAAATGCATTTGGAGGAAAACCAATACTGCAGCTGCTCACACCACTTTTCCAACCTTTAACACACACTTACATGTGCATACACACTTGCACATACACTCACTTTTCTCTAGCCTCTACAGTGTATGTGCATATACAACCATCTCTGTGTCAGTTGCTGCATTGCTTTCCCAGGTAGTAAGAATAAAGTCAAGGTAGAGAGATTGATTCTCTGGAGCCAGACAGCGCTGGGCCGTACGTACATTGGGCTGCATCAGCACTCCCCCCCCCCACCTCCCACCAACCAAACAGTGGGGTGATTAATAACACCCCTTCCATTACCCTCTGCACACAGATGGGACGTCAGGTTGAAGGTTGATGGAGAGCAGCACTGTGTGTGGTGTTACACCCCATCATACAGATTAGAGTTTGGACTTCAGACAGCGCCCCCCTCCACCTTTCCCCTGCTGCCTTGCGCGATTTGTATCCTTCAAGTATCCTTCCATTGCCGCCGATGCCATTTGTCACTGCAGGGCCCTGCTGAAGACTCCTTTAAAAAACGAGTGGGGGGAGTCTTCACCCCTGGTTTTGAGTGATTTATGAAGTGCTGGTGTGTGCTCATGGTGCTGTGGTTTTACAGTGTTTTGCTCGAGGAATATCAAAGTCTCCAAAGTTGTCAGAGCAAACCACAGTGGACAGAAGTGTGTCACACTTGCAACTGAGTGCTTTATATTACTGCTTTCACTCCTGCTGAAGCCATATTTTGTTCATTCATGAGAGGCAGAGAGAAAATAAAACTTTATGAGATCAAAGGCATCAAAGCTTAATAAATGAGATTGTAGAAAAAGGAATCTGTGTAACTCACACTCTGACAAGTCTGTTGTGTACGAAGCAGTTTTTAATTTATGCACAGTAACACAAGCAAACATGTAAAAAGAGTTAGTTGCAACTGAACTATTGAATAACCTAATATCTGGTTATACACTCTGAACAGAAATATCTCAACTTGATGAATGGATTTCATCTTATAGTATATGGGTAGCACTCCAGTTGGGGTTCAGGAGAACAGTATTCGCTACGCTCCGTCTGTACAGTAAATGCCATTAACATCCTGCTCTCACAAATACATATTTAACTCAGAAGCCAAAGGAATAGAGAACACTATCAAAATTCAAAAACATCATTTTTTTTTTACAAAAAATATAAAAAGTACGGTGACAAAGACTGAACTTGTTGCAGGCTCATATGAATACTCCCGATTACTTTTCATAAACTTTTTTTCTTTTCAAAAGGAAATGTTTTATTCTTTAAACACTTGAGACATTGAATAAATGTATTTAGAAAAACTACAGACATAGGCTTCAAACTTAACTTCCTGTACAAAACATATGTACCTTTTAAAAGAAAAAGTTCAATCACTGCTAGCTGCTAGAGCCTGTAACGGAAAAAAACAAAAAGAAAAAAGTGGACAAACTTGACCACAGACTTCAAATATCTACAACCTGATTCTAGGACTGTTGGTGGATATTGATCCATCTGGAGATTGCTGCAGCAGTAAATGGTAAAAGCCATCAGGCATCACCACAGGCTTTGTTTTTACAACTTCCAAAACCAGTCCCGAACCTAAGACCAGCAAAAATGCTCCTTGCAAGTCCCCAAACCCTGGAATGCGATCAACCATGCAAAACGAAACAGAACGGCAGAGAAAACACGTCAGATGAAGTCATGCAAAGCGGTTTTGTGGTTATTTCCCATCATTACAAATACAGGTCTTTTATTTTTTTTAGAGGCATCACAGGAAAGTTAAAAGGGATCACAATTCCCACAGTCTTTGAGTTGAGCTCCTATTTTTCCCCTTTTGTCCACATTGGGAAATCCAGTTGTCTGTTTCTCAGCAAGAGTCAAAAATGGAGCTTTCCAAGTGTACCCCAAGGCACCTGAGAGAAAGTGGGCATTTCCCTCTGTTGGCAACACTGTGTGTCTGTGTTTTCATTTCATACCAGCTGCCATAGAGTCTCAGAGTGGGACTGTCCCACGCATGGTGTCACGAATCTCAATACAAAGCACAAAGAAAAGAATACAGTCAAAATGGATGATTAGGGTGGTGTCCCAGCTATGCTATGGAGCCTGAACTGCCGAATCGAGGGTTAATAGTCATCGTAGGTGTTGAGGTCAGTGAAGTATGCGTTGGTATAGGTCTTCCCGGCAAGCTGTGGGTTGAAGTACTTATTTCTTTCCTCCAGAATCAGATTGTTTTTGTTGAAGGCCTGTGGATAAAAAAAAAGAAAAGAAATAGATGGAGGAGAAAGGGAGAGGAGTCAGTACGGACTTGTTTGCAACACATGGATCAAGTGATCATTCAGCCCAGATGGCAAGGTAAAAGCAAATCCATCTAGCCCCCCAAAAAAAAAGAAAAAAAAGAAAAAGGAGCAACACAAATCAATGGGAGGCCGCTCGGTGAATGAAACATACATTTCACAAAGCAAGGTCAAAGCATTTGCAAACAGGCTGGAGAAATGATAAGCCACCACAGGGCTAAATAATTTTGAAGCGCGTCCGTATGCCCACCTCTGTCATCTCTAATACTCAGCATCAGCAGTTTTTATGGCCCTTGGATTGTTGGTCCTCTAGGACAATCTATGCCATAAAAATCAATCAAAAAAAGGGTCTCTTTTCTGTTAAACAATAAGGAAGAGCCATGGGGGCATCTTCTCTGTCCCTGTGTGACACAGTAAACATGGAATGAGCTTCTGATGTGGTGCTTAATACAACATCAGCAATTTGGCAAATGGATGTGTTCACATCCAGTCTGTTGTGGAGTGTGAGAGTGTGTGCTGGGAGTCCCTTGGGGCAGTGTAATTGAACACTTGATGATGCTGCATTTGCAGTTGATGGATGTTTTCAACTGACACTGATAGGGAACGAGTGCGCTGGACAAAAAACTCATATATTTTGCTTCTTTCCCATTATGTGATTTGCACACAAAGAGAATGTAATCAACACTCCCGCAGCCCCGGAGACAGTTATGTGTCTCTGCAGGTGGCCCCATGGCTGCTTTTAAACAGCTGTGCTTGTTAGCGTCATCTACTTTGTCTTCTTGCCTTAAACCTCTTTAATTGGCTGAAGAATGATTACATTTGAGTTTTTGGTGCAGTAAACAAAATTTGCTAAAACTATGAAGTGGCATTAGTGATAGAGGGGCAACAGAGGAGCATAATAAAACGGCATCACAATGAATTTTCTTTCTCAACCCATCAAATCAAACCATCGAGCAAAAACAGAGGACAAAACAAGAAAGACAAACATGAAAAAAACATGCAAATGGAGGCACTTGTTGAAAGAGAAAAATAAGGGGGGATACACTGCCTTCTCACAAGCCGGGATGGAGAAGGGGGGGTCATGATGGCAGGATGAAAGGGTCTGAGCAGGGAAAGAGAAACTAGAGTCTGTACTCCAACCTGCCACACGCAGGAAGTGCCACAGGAAGTGGAAGGGCGGGGCACGGTGGGGAAGAGGAAGTAGTAGTGGTTGGGGTCAAAGAGTTGTTGGGGGGGTCAAGAGGCGGGATGTTGTAGATGTCAAAGGTCAGTGGTTAGTAGAAAATCTCCAGGCCACGCATGGACACCCCCATGTTAGCAGAGAGAGGCTGGTGCATGGCGGGGTCGTCCAAGGGCAAGAGTACCGACACATCTGGCTGCAAGGAGGAGAGGAATGGGCAAGAGTCATCCTCAAAGAAACCCTAAGGCCATATTCTGTTTTACAGGAAGCCTGGAAATATGATAAACTGTACATAAAACTACAGCTTAATGGTGATTTAGGCTTGTGATCATAAACTAGACTGCTGGAAACACTCCAGTTGGCCAAGAAACCAGTAGCTATGATACATTGTGCATACTAATAATGACTAATGTGTCATCAACACCAGGATTTGAGCCAAAAACTCTAAAATACGGCATCAGGTGCTCATCACTCCTCCCTATAAACGCTCAAAGGAGGCATATTATGGTGTTGCACACTTAATGGTTGAAGATTCACTGCAACATCCAAACCGTTTAGGCTCAGCGAGTGAGGGTTGGAGGCTGAATGTGCTTTTGGAAAATTAGACAGTGTTCATTTGTCATGCAGCTCCTTTTGTATTTTCACATGGACTGTCTGTTTTCATATCCGCCTCTATCTGCAACAGAACTAACTGAATTATGCTCTATGCTCCTGACTCTAATTGCATGACAGATGAACGCTCCTCACACCTTTATTCCACAGTGAAATTACATTGGGAGAAGTTTGCTCCGAGCCAAAGGATCTGTTCTCTCTGTGGCAGTTTTACAAAACACTTTCATATCTGTGAAGTAGTTTTGCAAACAGAGATCCAGGTATTCACTTAGTTTATAATATTAAAGACTTCCTCTGACAGAATAGAGGACATCAAGCACAAGCGAAAAGAATTGAAAGAAAAAAACTGCTGATTTATCAGCATTACATTAAAAATAAGCTGACTATAATACCACGCTGAGTATGAGTTTCAGTGTAAAACTTTACCAGTTGACCGTTCGCTAAACCCCTCCCCCGAACAGCGATGGTCCAATCATAGCCCTAGTAATACCTCACGCCCGGCTGGTCTGTCAAGCTTTGAATTTCTCTACATTTTGAAGTGATGCGTATGGGGCTGTAGAAGAGAGAATCTGGCCTGTCCAAAACCAAAAACACAAGAGCAAAAGTGTAAGGAAATGCTGTGTTTGTCTGCCCTAACATAAGCTGCAAACGTTAGCATGTTCGACTATTAGCTTACTACAGAGCGTTACTTCGAAGGCCATGAGTTAGCACATAATTCACTAACTACATCAGCTTGTGGGGTAACACATTATGTTAAAACTAGTGCCTCCACTGTGTAGTATTTCCCCACTGTGTGGAATCCAGTTCTGGATGCTATCAGAATTTAAGCTAACATTAGCGGATCTGTTGTGCTCTTTATTGGATTTGGGGAAGTTGACACACCAGCAACCCCATCCAGCGTTAGTTTGACATGGATCATAAACTGGTGAGGATAGTGACTTAGCCTTACTCTTTTGGTACAATATCGTATGTGCATATTAAAAGTTGTTTAAAATGAGCTGGAAACTTTAAAAAGTCACCCAGAGAAACAAACACATGAACACATGAAGCTAACATTAGTTTAATAAGTTAGCTACAGTAGCAATAGCTAATACAATCTGCCAGCCAGCTAGAAATGAGAAGCCTGCTTTTGTCTACATCTGTTTGAAATCAAGGACCCATTGTTTCAGAAATTACTACAAATTTCAAATTGTAACCTGCCACCATTATTATTGTAAACTGCATATCTGCCGTGCAAGAATGGAAAGCTTGACGTAGCAACAGTAACTACAGTAAAGGGGGGCAGGGCTAAGCAAATGGTCAAGCTTAGCTTCTCTACAACTAATGATTTATGCCGTGTAGCTTTGCAGATCCAATAGCTGCTTAACACAGGAAGACCAATAGGTGCCAAACTTTTAAGTGGCCAGCTAGTGCCAGCTAGTGTAATTTGTAAGATCTGAGTTAAATTCCAATATTGGTATAAAATCATGATACCATATTCATTGCTTCTGAAGCTCCTTTTTAGGGTACAAAAATGCACAGTGTGGTAAAGTGGTTGAAATGCCCTTTAATACAGAGCACTGGGAATCCTTGAAAAAAGCCCAGCTGGAGCATGGAGTAGCTGTGGACAAGCACTAATCACCAGCTCAGCCTGGCAATAAAAGCCTGATGTATCAGTGGATAAGAGGCTGTTTGTACCATGAGAGTAACTGGATCTCTGTCACTGGCTCTGGTGCATCCGACTGTCTGCAATTCAGGATGCAATAATCACACAAAGAACCTGCCTAAGCAGGGAAATGCGCGGATGCAGAGCGCCTTTGCTGATTACCTACCCACGCACCGATTGTGATTGCATTAGTATGTTATGAGAAAGCAGTGTATGACCACTGACACAGAACAAGTCACACACTGAGACACACAGCAGAGGAGCACACGAAGAGAAGATGTATGCACAACTGCCTATCTATTACACGACTAGAGAGTGTCAGTGCACGACAGGAGGTGGTGTGACAGTGAGAGTCATGCAGTAAGAAGTGTATTTAATCACAACTGACACTGGAGGAAGAGGCAAACCGTTGCTCACTGACTTGGAGAGGGAGTGTGACATCAGTTGATTAAGTCAAACAGTAAGGAAATGTTACAAAGTGCTGCTTTGCCTCTACACATCCTGACATCTGTCAAGCGTGACCCGCAGTGAACCCAGTGCAAACCTGCCCACAGACCTTGATGGCTTCCACCGAGTCGTATTTGTCCAGTTTGTTGATGTGGTTGGTGATGCTGGTGTTGAGCGGAGCAGCTGAAATGGGGTGGATGACAGTGGCGTCGTGCGACTGCTGCTGGTAACGCTGGCAGTACGAGTAGACCAGCAGGGTAACCAGGCAGCCGAGGATGGAGCTGCTGAGCCCCACGGCGATCATGTGGAAGAGATTGAAGTCTGGAAGAAGAAAGGGAGGAGGAGGAGGAGGATGGGGGTAATTCTCTGTCAGTTCATACAAGTGGAAGTGGTCATTGAAGCTGTAATTCATATGGTAATGATGGAGTGTTCTGCCATAAAGGCAACCCCTTTGGACTGTTGAAGAAAATAAAGAATATTTGTTGCTTTTTTTTCTCTCTTTCTCTTTGTCTTCTGTTTTTGTGTTCTTACTGTATGCTAGTGGAAACTACTACATATCACAGATGAATGATAACACGTACAGCATGCCCTGTTTACATCTGCCATTAACATGCTACTGTCACCTAGATATTACACATCAGCTATAATTACAGTAAGAATTTTTTCCTCAGCTGTCAAATATAAATACAACCTCTTTTTCCTTCAAAAAAATGCTCATTTACATTTAAATTATTCTGTGTGACTTCCTGTTTTGTCATTTACAGGGGTGTCTGTTGCACATCAAAAATAAAAAAAAGTAAAATTAAAATAAAATAAAAATGTAATGGTATTTTCTGTATTTTTATATACTGCTGTCTCAAACAATTAGCAATTGATAATAGCAGATAATACATGATTTAATTAGTCATTAACATTTATACTGTTCTGGCGTTCATTGTAGATAGCAAGACAGAATTTCATTGTACAGGGAAACATGTTTCCTTACTGTGCATATGACAATAAATAAATAAATTATACTTTTTTAAATAATTCTTCCACAATAAAGCACTGTCCTCTACTGGCTTTTATCTATGTTCAAAACAAATGTATAGGAGAGAACAATAGTTTGTTTTTCTTGCCCTGAGCACCGTGTGCTGCACAACTCCCTCTCAGACTGCATCCAGCCTCCAACAAGCTAAATAATGATAGTAAGAGCAGCCTGTAGCCTGCGTAAGAGGCAGAACTCAGGGAACAAAGCCTCGCTTCTCCTCGTGTGGATTATTGCTGTAGGCGCAGGGTGACTCTTGAAGGCAACTTAGATGAGTCTATCTGCATTTTCATCAACCCAGAGCATTCTCATATCTGGATTGGTGCAGCTGGGCTGTTAAAAGTGATTTTATTGATTCACTCCAACTGTAACTGTGGAAATTAGGTTTTTCAGAACTAGGATTTGACTGTATAGATTAAGTAAATTAAAGTTTGCGATATACCATATGCAGCAAACAGTATACAGCATATATACATAAGACAGCAACATAAGCAGAGATGTTGTCTACTGTGTTGCCCTCAAGATGACGTTATTGTTTTTGGGAAGAAATGATATTTATGGCTTGAGAAGTGCGGTGCATTTTCAAAAAACTAATTTCATACAGCGCATCTTTGACTATCTCCAGATATAATCAGATCGACCTTTTTCTTTAATGTGTCTTGGGTCTGTTTACAGCTGGATGTATATGCCGTTAAGCAGGACTGGAAAGCAAAGATGCTGTACATGTGCAATGCCAGGTGTTATCCTCTCCTCTCTATCTTTCACACACACACACACACACACACACACACACACACACACACACACACACACACTAAAAATTACCTCCACAGCGCCTCTCCTCCTGGCTGGAGCGTGCAATCGAGACTTCTGACAAAGGAGAAGAAACAGCAAAAGGCAGCAGAATTAGGGCCAGCAACCACATACACCCCTGTTAGCATGACAAATTGTACCCTTGAAGGTGAGTGTGGAGATGAAAGCTGTACTCAATATGAAACAGATTATCGTAAAAACTCCACGAGCTAATCGAGGCTGTGGCACCTGGAGTGGTTTATGAAAAGTATCAGCTCTCATTAAAGGAAATGAAGTACAAGACGTTGCTAATGAACCTTAATGGACTACCTTTCCCATTAAAGGGGATGGATGATAAGGTATAAAGGCAAATGGGTGATTCTATAAAGACCTGTGAAGGGTTTTCATGACTATTATATCCCTGCTAATTAATACGGAAAAGTTATAAATTTATGTTTCAATCAAATGTTTATTCTATCTAATAATTAATGATTCTTGAAGTTTATGAATTCCAGGACTCTACCCATGACTATATAACTTTTTCCAAATATATACACACATTTTATAGCAGTTTCAGTGTGATATGATGTAAATAACATAAGCATCCTTTGTTAAAGGGAGGAGTTTTAATGATCTCTGTGTAGCAGATCAATGCTCTAGTGTGTCTCGCATTACTGGCTGTCAATAGGGAGATGCCTATCTAAGCAGATATCAATACTAATGGTGTGTGTGAGATATGTGTGTGTATGTGTATGTACATTTAGGTTTTAGAAGGACTTTCTGAACTTTCTGTCTTTCAGAAAGAGTTTAAACAACTGTTCAAATGACCGTTTGCTAAACCCCTCCCCCAAACACTTATAGTCTTATTGTAGCTTAGCAACTGTAACTAGACATGCTAAAGCGGTGTGCATGTGGCTGTAGCATTTAAAGAGTTTGGAGGGTGTGTTTTTTAATCTTTCCAAAACCAAACATGAGCAAAAGTGTAAGTTAAGGAACAGTGTGTTACGGTTTTTGCTGAAGGAAGGGTTAGTCTGACGTTTTTTGGGAGAGCAGGGGAGGGTCTTGTATTTCTTATGATCTCCTCTTACTCCATACGTCTTTTTTAGTTCAGCCTTCCCTTGCGAGATTTATTACATAAAAGAGAGATCAAGTAGTTACATCAAAAAGACGTCTTATGTGTGCCAGGGGTCATAAGGGTGAGTTTTACATGTGGAAGATCAAGTCAGACGTCTGACCTCATTCACATCAGGCTACAACATCATCTTTGTTTTTAGGCTATTTGTTGTAATTCAGGGTGGGATGAAAATACTGTGGCCCTCAAGCCCTTCAGCAGCCGCAGAGCTGGAGCCTGTCCCCGGTTTGAAAATTTGGTGGGTGTAAACCCATTTATTTAGCAACGCTTTATTCAAAATTAGAGAGTGGCTATATTTTCACCTCTTCATAAATACTTTGTTTTGAGAGCTTGGTGGGAGGGGATTGCATTTTTTGTCAATGTCAAGGGGAGGGTCCAACGAAAATATAAATAAGGCTGAGGAGTTTTTTTAACACAAGAAAGGGTATGCACACACATCCAGACCAAAAAAGGGCAGGTGCTGAGCTGAAATAGAGCAAATCACCAAGTAAACAAATACACGGCTCGCACACTGCAGGCACACTATTCGCTTATTTATTACACCAAGGTGACGTTTTGAGCAGACATCAGACAGTCTGATGAAGAGCATTTTTTTTTTTAATAAAATAAAATATAAAATTAAGCCCCCTTCCCCCCCACGATCATTTTCGTACGGTCCCTTTGCTGCTCCAACATAATCTGCAACTGTTAGCATGCCTTTACAGGGTTCTCGTTTTAAAACCAGTATGCCTGAAACATTAAAAAGTCAAACAACTCATGGAGCTACCACTAGCTTAATTAGATCGCTAGATAAGGCTCTACCAGCAGCAGTTGTCATTTTGACTGCCTCTTTCTGAAATCAAGGAGCCATTGTTTCATAAATTTCAACTGGTAAATCTGCAACTATTATCATTGTAAACTGTGGATGAAACGGACAGCTTGAAAGGCACAGCAAAAGTAAGGGGGGCAGGGGTCAGCGAACAGTTGATTTCCCTGTGTGGAATCAATAAAGTTTATCTCTAACTCCTTTTAGTACCTCACATGTAATTAATTAAGTTGAGCTGACGTTTAAGAAGTTGTTGCACTTGCATTGTTGACAAACAACAGAAAAGCTCCCACACGCTATCTACTTAACACTGCAATTACTCTCATTGGAAGAAATGTTGCATTCTTAAAGGGCAAATTATCACTTAAACAAGGATGCCAGAAAATAGCCAAGAAAAACTGGAAATGCTTGAATGACCGGGTACAGAAAACAACATACAGGAGCCATTTCCCCCTTTCCTTCCAACATAAAACTGCTGGTGTAAGTGCTTTTCACATGGCCTGACAAGACTCCTAGGCTCATAATGAAACTAATATAGCAGCCGGGTTGTTGGACTGAGTAGGGAGACAGCCCTTAAGTGTAGCACCCGGGTTCACGGCCCCGTGTAATCACCTGCTGCACTGAGGAGTCCTTGAGCAAGACACTAATCCCAGCCATCCCCAAAAGTGCTGCCCTGTCGCTGAACCTGACCTCCGACCTGAGACGAGTCCCTTAGAGGGATCAATACCGTATTTCATTATCACAGGATTCTTGGAAATGAACTGAATTACCGCTGTGGGCATATGGTGGTGGGTGGTGCAGAATGAGTGTGTGTGCTCAAAGTTGTGTGTTAAGTGACACAGGAGTGCCCAAGACTTTCCTAAAGAGAAGAAGCAAGAAACAAGAAGTGTGTGTGTGTGTGTGTGATCACCTGGTATAAAATTGGAGTCAGGAGAGCATGGCCTGGTCTCGCTGTTGTTTCCTGAGCACTGGTTTCCAGTGGGAAACAGGACATCGCAGTGACGCACACGCATCTGGGCCCCGTTGGAGTCACAGTGGGACCACTCCGACCAGCTGGACCAGCTCTCTGGAAATGGCAGTGATAGTATATCTCACGGCCTGTCCAGTGTGCGTCCATATATGAGTTGTGTGTGCCCTCAGCTGGATATTAGTCATGCATGAGCGCCCTCTGAGGGGCTGAGAGAGACTAAAGAAAATAAGCAATGAACCTGTGATGGATTGGTGGCCGAGTCAGAGCACTAAGCAGCTTATCACTGAGGTATGTGTGTGTGTTTGTGTGTGTGTGTGTGTGTGTGTGTGTGGCTGTACCTGGGCAGGATTGTGTGTTGCACAGTGCCTCCTCAGTGTGCAGGCCCAGGCAGATGTCCCCTCCGTAAGCTGGCGGGGGGTTGCTGCAGGTGCGCGTCCTCATGTAGTGTCCCCCTCCACACGTCACAGAGCACTTGGACCATGAAGACCAGCATGACCAGCTGCCGTCCACTAAACCGAGAAATATCAGCGTCATATTGTTGAAATGCTGAATGTGAATGCTAAAGAACTGCATGATTATATTAGTATAAACATTTTGTACTTATGTAAATGTAAGGACTGCAGGAAATAGTCACTACATTTACGTTTCTTGTTTTCTAGGAGTATATTCCAAAAAATATGTGCTTTCATGTTTGCTAGGATTTAGGTTCCAGGTCATTTCAAAAGACAATTTCCTCTGAACATCAAGTGATGGGAAGTCATTTCAAACAGCGATGCGTGACGCACAAATATGAAGCAATTTGAATATGTGTGTATGTTTGCGTGTGTGTGCGAGAGAGAGTGTTTTGAAGTGACGGGATGTGTACTTCAGCCAGCTGTTACAGCAAACGCCTGACCCCCCCTCCCCCCCTGAACTCAACAATCTCTCCTCTGATTAATAAAGATAAATGAAGCATTGCAATCCGCCGTTGTTGTTCCTCGCCTCATGTGGTGCCAAGTGGCAAGCAACAGATGGTTAAAAACACGTGAAAATCCATGACTGTACCAGCACGCAGAGAAGACATAAACAGATGAAAAGAGGGAGAGAAGGAGATGTGGGAGAAATGAAAAGAAAGGAGGAAAAAGAGGAATAAAATTGGGGAAATCTTTGGCCATGAATCACACAGAGGCAAATATCCTTCTGGTCAATCATTTGGATAAAACCATACTTCGGTGTGGCAGAGAGATATTCCCCTTTCGGAACCACTTGTGAATTGCTTTTAAAGACCTGATGATGGCTGGCAGCACAGTGCAGGTAATTGAAGTTGCCGATGCTTTTTGTCATCTCAGTGTAATTTCTCTATCACAAAGTGACATGTAAGTCGATTCCTGGCCCTCGATGACGGATCGTCTCATCTCAGGCGCAGACGCAAGAAAAACACGGATTAATTTGTTTCCAAACCAGATGGATTGTAGGCATAACACCTTTTCTCTCCCCTTCTCCTTCACAGTGCAATAACGCATTTAAAAAGCACTGGATTAACCATAGGCGGATTACAATTGGTCTACCGGCACGGTCTGCCTGCCTCAAACTAATATCTCACTTTCAGAGGGGTGCTAATTGAGTATGCATTAGTATTCATTGCTACTCAGGCTGGGTTAAGTCTGTTCCTGAGGGGAACAGGAGTGCAGAGTTGTTCATCAACATGTTGTAGCTATGGCATTATTACAGTCAACAGAATAGGTGTACTACATGTATTAGCATAGTGATGCGGCGCAGGAAAATCAAAGTGCATTCACTCGACAATTTTACTCAGGAGGAACAATTGTGGCAGCCACACAGACGGAGCCCTCCTGAATAAGGCAAATCTGATGCTCTTAGATCCATCCAAAGTCTTCATCTGAGCGTGCAGCTGATAAAAGCTCACCCTATTAGCGACTGTGCTCAAGATGTTGGGAGCTGAATGCATTTGGACTGAATGAATTAACAGGCTGTAAAAATAGTTTCGATGGCCGTTGACTCTCTTGTCTCTTTTGCTCACTTACAGCGTGGCAGCAGCTATGAAGACAGATTGCGGCTGCTGAAGATGATGCGCAGATCCAGGCTTTTAGCGGAAGACCTAAGCCCTACTCCAGGGGGCTTGATTAATAATCATCTGAGACAACGTCCTGCTTGTCTGCTTGGTGCCTGTGCTGGATACCAGGTGTGCTTTATGCCAAACTAAGCACTGGATTTCCATTTAGACAGCTTACTTCTCTTGTCAGACAGGAGTATTCTTTTAATTAGAAAGCTTCTTCTCGTCGTCTTCCACTAGAGGAGTGTTGAAAATGCATTGTCTCAGGGCTTTTCACAACAGAATAAGGCCTCCCATAGCTGGCAGCATAATTACCCAGCAATGTAATTACATACTGGAGCGCCACAGGGATTGTCTCTTTGATTCCTGGTGTAAATTGGGGTCTTCGTCACACCTCTTATCTGCAACTGATTTCTTTTGTGGTTCCTGATGATTTGGTAAGTCATTTTGTCACTGTAATTCTTTATCCATTAATCAAGGAAAACATCGCTTGAGTATGGTATGGAGTGGTGTGTATTTATCTGAGTGAAAAGGAGAGCTGGCAAAGTAATTGACTTCTGGTCTTGTAAATCTTCTTATCTCTGTGTGTCCTCCGTTTATTGTGCCAATAGTGTTTGTGTACAGTATGCGTGTCTTAGCAACTAAGACTGGCTTGTAGCATGTGTATACGCGTGCATTCCTTACCTGGACAAGGGGTGATGTTACACTCCTGATACTCCTGTGCTGGTCCCAGGCAGGTCTGACCTCCGTACTTGGGCTCTGGGTTACTGCAGGTCCTCTTCCGGCTGCGGATTCCCCGGCTGCAGTCTCTGCTGCACTGGGACCAGGAACTCCAGGAAGACCAGCCACCGTTCACCGTGTGGCCTGAGATCCTCCCGAGACGAAGCACCTCTCCTGTTGGGAATTGAGTGGGGACAACAGGACAAATGAGACTATTGTCAAAACAACTTCTACTGTATGTCACGTCTGTGGCATTGGTAGTGTTTCTCAGCATTAAGACAACATTTCCTATGAAACCCTGCTGTTTTCTATAAGAAAGCAGATGAGACTCGTCCTCCCTTCCTGGCATCACTGTGTGCATTTGTTCTGATGAGCAACAACAGCTCAACCGCAGCTCTTAATAACAGCGGCATTACTACAAAGCTTTTATAGTATCTCTAAAAGCTTTGGCTTGATTTGTGCTGAAGGAGCAGTGCCCACCTCATGTTTTGTGTTGTTATTAAGTAATTTTGTGCTGCGAAGCAATTCAACATATTTCATTAAAAATCAACTGGTGGAACACCATGTGAATACAGTGTAGAGGCTCAGAGGCGCTGTCAATCAAGCTCTGTCTGTGTACTAAATGATAATGAAATTATTCTGACGTCTTGGGCAAATAGAAACACAAACGCCAAGTCATTCAAGATCATTTTTATTAGCCATGGTAGTGGCATGGCTCTAGCTGCCTGCATGTTAGCATGCTGGTGTTAGCATTTAGCTCAAAGCACCCCTGTGTCTAAGTACAGCTTCACAGAGTGTCTAGCATGGCTGTAGACTTACTCTCTTACTCTTGTTTGTTTAACTTGTTTTATTTCAAATATTGTACTAGTGGTACTATTGCCACAGAGCATAAAAAGTCAGAGTAAAAAAAATCACGCAAGAGAATGGAGCAGCAGATAGATAAATCCAGTACTTAGACAGACAGATAGATAGATGCCACACTGATGTTGTCAGAAATCAGCTACACAAACGTAATCCATCATTTAATTCTTCACAGACCTCTTGTCATTCTCTAAAGATGGATACAGTGAGAGCTGAGGGCGTCCTGTCAACACGCGAACGCGCTCCCTCATCAAACAACATCAGCTGACTAATCTGTGTACTCTCATCCGGAATGAGTCGAACAGAGGATTCCTAATGAAATATGAAACCGTAATTTCTATTAAACTATAATTAGCGCATGCATTAATCAGCGCCGTGGAAATGAGCAGAACGAGCAGAGAGAGAAAGCTTCTGGCCTTTTTGAATGAAAAGAGTGAACTCATCTGTTTGAGTGAGCGATAATCACCTCCAATGAAATTACAGTCACTGTATCCAAGCACTTCTCTGATGATTCACTCTTTCAACAAACTGGGTTATTATCTACTTTTTCAGATAACAATGGAAGACTTCATTTTGTGTCTGTGCTGCTTCTGCTTCGTGTCATTCTGCACTCTGTCTCATTCTGCTCTTTCGGTCTCTCTCTCTTTACCTTTAAAGGAAAGAGGGGAGAGCCTTTTTTGTGTTGTTGAAACAGATAGCAGAATCACATCTGGATCCTGAGTCTTAACCACTTTTTTGTCTGATTCTCCTTTAAATCTCTTGAGTTATCTTTTTTTATGATAACTATCTCATCTATTTTCCTCACTGCCTCTCTCTATCCTTCTCTTCCCCTCTGTCTATCTTTCCCATTAACCTTCTCTTGCTTATTGCTTCCGTCTCGCTCCCCCCTGTCCTCCAACCTGGCCTCGTTGTTTTGTCAGCATGCTCTTTTCGCTGACAGTTAGCGTGGCACGGCTGCTTTGTATTCTCAGGGAGAGGACAGTGTGTTTACCTAGCCCAAATCCTCGACCTCTTCATAACTACGGCCGACCTTGGCAGTGCACAGGCCGCCTCACCCTGGCATCAAGCTGGCGTGAGTGTTGACAGGCCCGTCGAGGCTCCCGCTCTTTATCGATTCTGAGCAGGCAGTGGCACGGACAGTCCCGCCTGCCACTGTGACCCATAGTCTTTATCAAGCCCTCTGTAGCCCAAGAGACTGGACTGCTGTTCTGCTCTAAAGGCAATGAGTGCTTTATAATCATCCCTCTCATACATGCAAACAATGAAAAGTGCATACACATTACAAGAGCCTATCTGCCCTGTGTGTGTCCATGCACACACTAATACAGGTATGTACAAATGCAAACTTGGACACTTAATTACGCTAGTGCCTACTATACACACACAGCACTCTGCTCACTTGGCTTGCTCAAGCTTTGGCCTACACTGTGTGTATTGTTAATGCTACTTCACAGGGTCTGCCCACCCGTCGCCAAAACAAACAGCGTGGTGCCCTCCCTCTCAAATAGGTAGCGACTGGATCTATCGATCTGCACAAGAACCACACACAGCCGGTGAGAATTAATCCTCGCTCTCCTGACGAGCTGCGCTGAGCTAAAACTAAGAAGGACACAGTGCAACATCCAATAGTCCCCACTGCAAAGAAAGTAGGACATGAAAAAAGTTCCCTCCTCCCTCCCATTGCTCAACCTTACACCCTGCTCAAAGGCAGAATACACTGTAAACAAACTTATGAACTTCTGTGTCTGCGTGAGAGAGAATATAGACGTATGCATGTGTGGGAAAAAGAGGCTCTGTGAGGCCACATAGACACGCAATGCTGTGCAATCTAATGTAATGTACAGGCAACTGTAAAGGCACTCAAACAGAGAAAGAAGTGAGAAGAAAGGAAGTAAGAAAAAGAGAGATAGAGGCGGAGACGGAGACGAGATGACATCTGCAAACCGGAGAGACAACTCCGCTTTGAGACAGACAGATGTGAGAGACGGAGAGGTGGAAAAATCGCTAACCTTCAGCACTGAAGAGAGAGGCACTGGCATGTGTGAACAAAGTTTGATCGACATAAGAGTAACACTGGACCACACTGAGAGCGAAAAAAAAAAGTGGAGAAGTGCTTCTTCCAGGCTGTCCTACATTCAGAACTGCACATTTACTCCACATTACTCTTCCTCCCTCCTCCTCCTCCTTTACATTCCCTATCAGATCGACATTGTCTCCCTGTGGAGGAACCGATTTCTTTGAATGTGTGTGTTTGCACATACACTCCATATTTACATCTAAAAAAATGTATGGCTGTTTTTGGTCATGCCATGTAAAACCATAAAATTAGGGTCTCTGGTCTCTTACACTGGCACAGCATGACAGTACTCCCCAAGCTGTCCTGAGGTCTGCCAAGCGATGGTCAACCCAGAAACCCTCCAGAGGAATATCCTCACGGAAGAGCTAATTAAAAGTTTGTAAGGGCGCAATTAAAACCCCAACTCTGAAGAGCATGAGGGATCAGTGCACATGGACAGAAACACAGATGCACAAGTAACCAAGAACAAGGGTATACATGCTAGTACAGGGAGTTAGTGAATGTTATGGGATGTTTCATGAATTCACTTGAGGCGAGGCTTGAGAGTTTGACACGTTTTTTTAAAAAGGAGGATTAAAGGCCCAACCTGCACCTTCAGACTGTGGTGTCCTCTGCTGAAATACACTTATAGGTTTGATTGCAGGATTGCAGAGATTTATTGGACTGAAGGGGTTTTATTCACAGTCTGTCTGCAAGACTGTCTGGGCTTATAAGGATACAAGGACTGAAAGGACAACCTTAGACCTACTACTAGCATGAGCCATATTTGTTTATTTTGTGGCGTTTGCAGGGTTTAATGTTAAAAGGGATTTGCAGTAGGTTAAACTCCAGTTTATGGTTTCATTTCTTGGCCATTACCTTCAAATCACATACTGTTTCCATCACTGCCAACATCTGACATCAGAAGTTTCAGTCAGCTGCCAAACAGCAACCTTTCAATGCAACAAAACACCCAAACTCATGTTATTGTTCTCACAACGTCCGTGTTTGCTTATTGTTTATCTGGTGAGTTTGATTTTCTGACAACGCAACTCAGCATGACATGATTTTCAGCTTGTGGCTTACAATTTGCCCCGCGCCATCAAGGAGAGTGTTGAAAAAGGTCCCTGCTGCTCCAAACTGCAACAATAACACACCTTTGACAAGAAAATTAAGGCAACTAAATGCTTACTGTGATGGATTACCTTCCACATGCAGGTTTCAAGTCACCACACGTTGATTTGTACGCTGTGGTGAAGTGAACTGAAACCAGCAACTGGTTGGAAGGTGGAATATCAGCCTTAAACTTTATGGTATGTTTTAGAAAATTGTTGTAATGTAAAACGCATTTAAATATGCAAAGCACTGGTGCTCGAAGTGTTTTTTAAACCAAATGTCTAACATACATTTGTAACTTTCTGAAGTATTTTTTTCTTGGTACATTTGCACATGAGCTCTCATGACCAGCTTTTAGTTTAAGTGAACACAGCAGAAAAAACAAATATCAAGAGGGGAAATTCAAGACCAGTTTCTCTCCATTTATCCCTCTTGCCAATACAATCACTGGTAACACAGAATACCAGCTGGTACTGCTGGCTGCATTGGTGGGCTTCAAGTGCATGTTTGTCCTAATTGTAGGTGCTTTCAAAAGAATGACTCCAACAACTCCAACAACCTGAAATTGCCAACAAACAGTATTGATTTTTTTTTTCCACCCAAGGAAACTTGCTTTCATCAAAGAAACAGCCATTTCCTACTCCCTGGTAATTTGAAGTATGGCCGCACTGCTCTCTAATCTGAGCAGTCTGATTGGTCAAAAAAAAAGCATCAAAGCGGAAAGTGAACCAATGTCGGAGAAGACAGGCGAAGACACGCTCATGACTAAGTTAGAATATGTGAGGCCAGAAACCTTTCTTGGTGTGTTGTTAATCTTAATTGTTGAAACCTGATTAGAAGGCACTGTCAAAACCGTCTGTTAAGATGTTTTTAAGAGCCCAGAGCCATAATTTCACACAGGCATGTTGAGCAAGGAGTGGCTTTGTGCCAACAAAGTAGATATTTTTCTGACAGGCAGTTGTGTTTTTTCATCGCCTACGCTGGTTTGCTAATTTGTTGACTCTATGTCACCAAAATCTGTGCCACTCTGAGTGCCATACTGGGGGCAAAGGTGAAACAGGCAGGGTGTCATTGGCAGTCCAATGGTACCCTGCAAATTTGGTGTGAAGGATAATTGCGATAAGGTTGTGAACTCCATCTGACAGAGGGCATGCATGGGTTGTGTACTTAACTGAAGCATAACAGATAGAGAGAGACATATAGGGAGAGATCTTGTCATCAACAGCTCAGTAAGAGCTACAGTGTTTAATTTATTGCAACATAATCTAAGTGTAATTGCACATATGGTAATTGTGCACATCATTGTTTTTCAAAATAAAGCCCCACCCTCACACGTACCTACTATTAATGAAGATTTGGCAGAGGTTCACCAAGGAAGATATTTTCTTTTTTATCATTGTAAGTCTGTGATTCTGACTTTCAGACTTACTATTACGCAACCCACCACCATCTCCCTTTTTGGGTGATTCAACTGAGAGCTTCCATTTTCCACCTACTGGCTTTACTCCACCTCCACCATCACCAGCGTCTAGACTCCAGGGGAATCAGGTCCTGTCTTCTAACTTCATGGGCCTTTATTTTATGAACATGCTT
Organism: Macquaria ambigua; assembly: GCA_008360985.2. Lineage (NCBI taxonomy): Eukaryota > Metazoa > Chordata > Actinopteri > Centrarchiformes > Percichthyidae > Macquaria > Macquaria ambigua. The sequence goes on from VMKM01000203.1 coordinate 198,588, forward strand.
CACAGTGATGGAGTCTAATCACCAAAGACCTTCTCTATCTCAATAAATACTCTTATATATTGCATTTCCAGATGATCCCTCCTTATTGAAATACATGATGTGTGATAATTCAAATGTGAGGAGAAAAGTGCACTGTCACGTCCATGCCCTAACCTTCATTTAGCAAATTAAAGAATACATGTTAATCTCAATGAAAATATTACCTTTAAAATTTAGATCTAAATTTACATATACATGTATTATATTATCGCAGTTTCCTATATAAACAGGCACCTCAGGGACCAGACGTGTGTAGTACAACTTAACTCAATTGTGTGTTCACATATTGGCTAAATTAGCTCTGTTTCTTTCTTGACAAACAATGAGATGTTCACAGAAAAAGAGAGTGCTGACTGTTTGGAGAGAGAGCTGGACAGAAAAACAGAAAGACAATAAGGATACTGGAATGGCTGTCATCCGTCAGAGGCATCCCTCAGCACTGTCCTGTGTCTACTCAGTGTCTGCTCATGACATCCGTGCAGGAGAAACTAATCTGTCGCCCATGAGAAGGCCCTGGCCTTGATATCAGATCAGCTGAAGTGAAACACATCAAGCTGCTGACATGCCACTGTTTCTCCCTGGGAAAAAAAATGAAGCCATCACTCACCGACAAAAGCCAGCAAAATTACAAACTCACAACCTTCTACAGAAATGTCTTTCATCTTTCCAGTGCTTTCTTTTCCCTCAGTGTGACTGCTTCTCTCTTTGTGAGATACAAATAGAAAAAAAACTGTAATGAATGCCTGATTTCAAAGTCTTTTTAAACTTGATATTACTACTGCTGCATCATAAAACTAGCATGACTGAACTTTCAACTCATTCCCATTATGTAGAGATATTGATTAAATCAGACAGGCATATCTGTTTCATAGACATATGGCTTCACAGAAATCATCGTTTAAACTGTTGGTTTGTGCGGTGGGCTGGCCTATGGCAACCGAGACAAAGTGACTAATAACTGAGCAGTTTTTTAGTTGGAGGCTGACTAATGATAAGACAGGTAGCTGGTTTCCATCCTGGCAACAGTGGGAGGGTGAATTCCAGCTGTATGCAGACTACTGCATGCTGGCTTGTAATTGTCTGTTCACAAACCCCCTCCCCCGAACAGCGAGCGTCCACTCATAGCTTAGCACGGAAGGCCTGTCAGGCTTTGGATTTCTCAACATGCTGAAACGGTGTGCATGGGGCTATAGTAACAGCGATACTTGGTATTTAAAGAGTTTTTGGAGGGTGGTGTATTTGTTCTAGCCTTTTTAAAACCAAAAACATTTGTGAGGAATGGAATAAACAGTGTGTTTATCTGCCCTAACGTAAGCTGCAATTGTTAGCATTTCTGGCTACTATCTTACCACCTACAGTAGTAATTGAGTGTTACTTCCAAAAGCCATGGAGCACATTATTAACTATGTAACTTTGTCAGGTTACATTAAAAAAAGGCCCAGTTCACAACTAGCACATCCAATGTGTAGTATTTTCCCACTGTGTGGAAGCTGGTCCTGGGTGCTACGATATCAGAGTTTATGGTAACATTAGCTCTGTCCTGCTCTTTATGGATTTGGGGAAGTTTACACTCCAGCAACCCCAGCCAATGTTACTTGAGATTGCATTATATTGACGCTAAAAAGAAAACATACAAAGCTAAGCAGCCAAACAGGGTTATGTACAATCAAATACCGTTTGATCATATATTTTCCCTCATTATACATACAGCATAGGACTAACTAACTCTACACTGCAATACAAAAACAATGCTGCTCCTTTATTTCCGTGCTTTCTATATGCATCATCAACTGGTGAGGATGCTGACATTTTGTCTGGAACATGAAGCTTTAGCTTCAGTCTTTTAGCACGCTATCATGTAGCCATCAAGTGCATATTGAAGACCCCTTTTACAGGATTCTTGTTTTAAAACGAGTTAGCTGGAAACATAAAAAAATCAGCTGGAGACAGCGTTTTCAACCAATTTGTGGAGCTACCATTAGCTTAATTAGCAAGCTAGTTACAGCTGATAAATTCTGCCAATGACAGTAGCCACTTCGGCTGACAAAACTGACAGTCACCGGCTAGAAATGCTTTTGTCTGTGTCTGAAATAAAGGACAAATTGTTTCATAAATTACTAAGAATCTCCAATGGCACATCTGCCACCCATTATCCTTGTAAACTGCATATGGGCCATATGTGAATATAATGCTTGACAGTCAAAGCAACAGTATGAAGGGGGGCGGGGCTTAACATGGTCATTTGCATCTATAATAACATTAATTCTGCTGAGGTCTCCTTGAGCAAGATCCTGAGCCTTTGGTATGCTACACTGTGACACTGTTCTGCCATCTATAGAGAAACACATAATGTGATTAGGGCAGTGAGCAGGATGGAGAATATGCAAAAACCATCTGCCTTGTGTAAACCACCTAGTATTATTAATTATGTATTAATGCATAAGTATTATATGAAGACATGCTGTATTACTGAGTGAAGACAAGAGTCAGAAAAAGGAAAGCAATGTTTTATAAATTGCCTGTAGGATTTTCCTTCATGGACGTTTAAAAATACATGTCTATACAGGCAATTATGCAAATGATCAAATGTTTGGTTTTTCATTCAGGCATGTGAGATGTGATAAAAAGGAAAAATGGTAACAAATGCTACAAGACTAATCACTGGGCGTACATGACAAGAGAGGTCTTTAAATCACTACAGATCTTAAGTAATTAACTCATCGCTATCATTAAGCTATAATCACTGATACGAAACAAGTCAGTATGTTATATAAAAGCTCATTGTAAATGCTTGGTTAAATCATATATTCATAATTTATCTCTCATAATAAAGACAGATAGAGATCTTAATATGAGAGACACTGACACAAAAGGAAAAAGATATGCTGGGGGGAGGTCGGGAAAGTCGCTAACATATCTCAAACAACAATTTATTCTCTCCATTGATGGGGGGATTAATTCTCCATATCTGTGCGTCACAGACGAGACTTCCAGGTGTGTCAATAACATGCGCCGCGTTTCTGAATACAATCCAAATCGTCAAATGTCAGGTATATAGATAACTCCGAGGCAAAGCTGCAAACATGGTGACATTCTGCCCGATCAGGAGGAGACGAAGTTCAAGATCTCAGACAACATGGCAGAGTGGGTCTTTTTATTGAGTGGCTGGGAAGCGAGATCAGTGTGACACCGAGACGGCAAAGTCTTCTTTTGAAGTTCATGCATCGGTTTCAAATGAGAAAACCAAAAGGAGGACAGCTTTGGGTGTAGGGAGAGTGTAAATTCACTTGAAAGTCTCTACTCACTTGGTACTTAATCTGTTTAAAAGGAGAATGTTTTTGTTGTTTGCATACACAATCTGCACATATTTTACCTCGCTGACTTGTATTGAGACGTTGAGACATATGAAAATTTATTTAAAAAAATAAAATTAATTATCATTTTCATATACATTCATATGCAGTGTTGGCAGTAACACATTATGTTTTACAATAATTGTATTACTTTTTTTTAGTAACGAGTATCAAAAGGGATTACAAATCCCAGTAATCTTCATTACTTCGACAATTTGGGGGTTTGTTTGCTGTCTTACTGGTAGTTTAATGGAGGGTTGATTTCAAGGACAGACTGCTGCGGGATGTGTTAGCTTAGCGCAAGTGTGGGAAGGTGTGGGGGGGTGGATAGTCTCTACTAAAATAAGAGACATGTGTCTTTCTGTAACTCAAAAGTTTCTTTTTTAGCTGCCTGTTAGCCACTGCTAGCTTTGCCTACATTCAGTTAGTAAGCCTATAGTTGAAGGCGGGACTTCTTTGGAGTGCTCATGCTGTCAGTCACAGGGGCTAAGCTAATGTAATGCTGTTGGCTGGCTGCTCGTTAAACCTTTAACTACACGTGTTAAATACAGAAGATGTGACGTGTGGGTGTGGAAGATTTGGAGCTGTTTAAAGGCACCTGTTTAAAGGGGTGATTATTGAAAGTAAAGTAACAAGTAATGCCATTAATTACTTTTACTTTTGGGTATTTAGTAAGCTAATGTAATTATTTTTCAATGAGTAATTGATTATATTTCAACTAACCTGCCCAACACTGTTCATATGGCAACCTGTTTTGTAACGGCTTACAACAGAAAAGTGTGGGGCTCTAATCGAAACTAAGCCGCCTGATGCAAATAGTAAATCTTTATCAGGTGACACACCATTCCTTTTGGGTGCTCTTTATCTCGGAGGGATCTCGGTGTCCTTTGCCCCAGTAGTGGACATCAATACACACCACCGCTGTGGCAGTAATTATCCTGCAACGGCCTCTTGCTTTAAGCAAAGTTAACTGCTGTCCCAGGGGCTCAGGCACCCCATGCATCTATGAGAGGTGGATGGTGGGAGGATATTGGAAAAATGTCATGTACACGCACATCTACGTGCACGCACACACACACACACACACACACACACACACACACACACACAAACAGATGCACATATCCACCCACCCGCAAAACTGGCAAACGTGCACGTCAAAGCCGCCCCCACACACACACCCACAAATACACACACCAGCGTTCTTCAGATGGATGGCAAGTTTGATAATGGTTGAAATGAAGAAGTGGATCACTGGAGTCCATCCTCTTTTTTGACAGTTATGACCTAAAACTCCTCAGAGAAGTGAATCATATTGAAGTCTGGAGATGAACAATCAACGCGGGACAAGAGGAGAGCAGCGCACGTACACCTCAATAGGCCTTGTTTTCACTCAAGCTGTACACTACAACTAGAGGGAAACTGTTTGGTTTTTTTTAAGAAAGAAGAAATTGTTTCATATTGTACCTTGAAGTTTTCTCCTTCAAACGTGCACGGTTGTGCTTTGATAAAAAGAAGAACCACGTCTTTGAGTGAGCCAGTTTTGATGTTGAAAAGAAATGTGTTTCACTGAACATTTATAAAAAATAAACACATTTTTTGATTTCATATATAATCACCATTTTACTCACAAGGCCATGCTTTGAGGCAATGTAGACCAGCAATATTGCGATGTTAATTACTTATCTAGTTAAAATGCCAATATCAGTGGAATATAAAGTGCAATAGTATCATGACAAATCACTGCTGTTGATAATCTTTGGCACTGAGTGTATAATGAAGTCTGTCTCTATTAACAGGGAAATTATAAGCTCCCCTCCAGAATAAAAAAAAGCGTCTAAATGTAACCTGCAGCACTGCTGGTACATAATTTGCACCTTAATAAGCTGAGGTAACAATGTTTCTCACTTTTCCTGATGACAGATTTGATGAAAACAACATCCATGTTTGTACATGGTTGTTGAAGGGGTTTAAAGCTTGTACTGCGCAGCTCATACATCACCATCTGCCTGCGGTAGCCTATAGGCTGCTTACATCCTACAACACAGACTGACACATAGCCAAAAGTGACAGCTGAACCCTCAGCCTTTGCTTTTCAACTGGTTTAATTAACAATGAAGCTAATCTGATGTCAGGCTTCTGGTGGTGACAACCTCTAATGAAACACGCAGTGTCTGTTACTTCCTCCTGCTAATCAGAAACAAGACGGACCTATTAAAGCTCAACTCTTTGTTCTCTAATGTCTTGGATGTGTGGCTGCCGCTCCTCTTAAGGCTTTGAGTCTGCAGTCAGGTTTTCTCTGTGCCTGCCAGCGCACGTTTAAAACCCTTCAGGAACATTTAAGCGTCGGCTTCAAAGTGTGAAGAGAACAAGTTGTACCAACTGACAGCACAGGAGGACAGACGGAGATTAATAATCAGAAATGAGGAGGAAGAGAGAGATCAAAAGAGAGAAAAGCCCACTGATAGTTAACATTAGGGCTAACCCCGGCGATTACCGCAGCGTGTGGCATGTGAGTGGTGTAGCGACAGACCACCCAGAGTCACAGATGAACTCAAAGTGAAGGGAGGCCGCCGCAGCTTACTCTAAAGCAGGAAAAAAAAACCTGCTTTTCCCTCTGAGGGAAAGAGCAACACCATAAACAAACTTTAACTGCTGCATCTGTATCTGAAGCCTCTTTGCTGTGGTGTGGTGCCACCCCGCCTGTCTCCCCTCTAATATGGATTCTTCCACTTGACAACATAAACAACTTGTCAATTAGCAGCCTGTTTGTCCAAACGTTTACAGCATTTAATTCACCAGGGGTGTGGCTGACTGAGACTGTGTGGTGCGCCGACTAAGGCAAAGGGGAATAGCTGGGATGATGGATAAAGAGTGTGTTTGTGCTTCTTTGCGAGACTGTAATTTGAGTTTGTGCATGCATCTGTGTGTGTTTGTGTCTTCTGTGTGGACGAGTGTGAAAGATAGCGTGAGAGAGCTAAAATGAGTTGCTGTACTCCTGATCGGCTTTGTGGATTGGAAGTTCATTAACATGTCTGATGCTTTGATCTGCTGATAAAGTCGAGGAGGATGGGGCCATGAACACGAGAGCTGATTAAGATAGCGCCCCTTTAACTTTTACAGGACAGAGAGGGGAGGAAAGTTTGAAGAGGCAAGAAAGAAAGATCTAATGAACAACAGAGGCACAGAAAGAAGGAATGGCTTGAGGCGAGGAGGCCAATAACTAGCCTGCAGAGACGCAGAAAGCCAGTTGGAGTGAGATAACACAGAAGCATCCAGAGGCTGAGATAGCTGGAAAGAGACCATCTGTCTCTTCCACTCTGCACTCACCGTCAGTGGAGCAGCCGGTGGATCCGTCGCTGGAGCAGTAGCGCATCTCGATCCTCTGCCTGCCTACCTCGAGCAGGCTGGGATCTGGGATGCGAGCTTTGCAAGTGTAGCGGAAGCGCTGCTCATAGTGCCCGCCGTTGTCGGAGATGTTGACGGGCGTCCAGGGAGTCCAGGGTGTGGTCTTCTTCAGGTCGGGACACGGCAGGGTGTTGCACGACTGGTACTCCTGCAATCGCAGAGACAGAAAACATTTCATGGCAAGCACGTTTGCAGCCAGGTGAATTTGCCACGTCTAGAGTAGGAAGAGATAATCACAAATCATTAAAGCAATAATTAAACACGACACGCTCAGACAGGAATTTCTGGTGTATTTCCAAAGCATAATAATGGACAGGACAATGGCTTTTGAAATTCTCAGCAGTGACTAATATGATAATAAAAAGCTTATTTTATGAGGAAATAAACAGCCATTTCAAAGCTTTCATCATCATTCATCCTTGAAAGCCTCTTGATTCCAGTTCTGGCTGGTTTACTGTACTGTATGTTGCACTCATCCCCCCAAAACACCCCTTACAATCCAACCAAGCCCTGTTTGCCTGGCCCCAACACAGCCTGCCATTCTGTCTGCACGCACAGACTAAGGATACATTCCCATTAGACCACTTGCCGAACATGGCAAGAGGCAAACAAACCAGGCAGAAAAGGTCATTGATCAAGTTTAATTTATAACCAAGGGGAAAGGACGGAGGAGAGGAGGAGGGGTGATGGAGAAGTTGATAGAGAAAGAGCCGAAGAAGTGGATGGGGAAAGAAAAAAGAAGGCAATAATGGCAACTCTTTCTCCCATCTGCATCTGCCTTTGAGAGCCGGGCAGTAAAAATGAAAAACGCAGCACTGAAGCTCTAACAGTATGATATGTGAGTCTCATTCAGATGTGTCATAAGTATATATTTTGCCTCCACTTCTCTCAGCCAGCTCCTATTTGGACTGGTGGCTGAAGAAAAAGAGTCTGCTTCTTCTGTGGTGTTTATATTTGATGATATGATTCAAGAAGATAATAGGTGGGTAATAGGCAGTCCAGACTGCTTTTTGTGCCCGGCTAAATAAATAAGGAAGTGGAGGTAGTGATATGTCTGGAGAAAATGACACCACAGAAGAGAGGGTGAGATGGCTGCCATTTTCCTCACACTTGTTTGTTTATGCTGAATAGCCTGTGAGTGACTGCCAGACCTTGACAAAATAAGATAAGTTCCTTTCTGCACATCCGTCAGCCTGTCACATGGGATAGGCCGACAGGTCAGCTGAGTAGAGGAGCACTATATACATTATATAGTATGCAGGTCTATTCTTCACCATCTTACCTCCTCTTTTATGCTCTCTCTTGGTCTCACTTTCCATCCATCTATCTATCTCTATATTTCTTTCACTCCCTTTTTCACACACTGTTCATAACGCGCTTTGTGTCAGCTCTCTCTCTTTTTGCCGTTGTATCTCCGCTTCATCTCTCTCTGTCTCTCCCTATCCACCCTCGTTTCTGTCTGCTCCTCCTCCTCTCCCTCGCTCCGCCTGCCTCTCTTCCCCCGGGGTACCAAGGTTAAAAACACAGGGAGGATTTAGATTCTGTTAGGGCCGCGTGATGAATGAGGGTGTCACCTCCACCGCACTTCCTGCCTCTCTCCATCTAGCGCAGTAATCATCTCCAGACATTAATATTTAACATCATCACGCATCGCAGACTAGCCCACAATCTGTGATTATCAGCCAATAATAAAAAGGAAGAAAAAAAACACAAAAAATGTCCACCTCAGTGTCTCGCCGCCGCCTGCGGTGACAAAAAAAGCAACACATGGTTTGAATGGGGGGGCAAACGATCTGTGGGTGTTTGTTGTGTGAGTTGTTGATGGTGGCCAAACACAGTAAATATTTAATGAGGCTTGTCTGGTAAGCGTTTTTTTCCTGTACTCTCTTAGGATTAGTGTTGATGCAGAGGGCTAAGGAGATAATTACTGGGTTTAAAGCTAAACCTCATTCAAGGTCTCCGAAGGCAACTACAGCTATAGTATATGCAGCTTACAGCAAGGTGGTCAGTATATGTAACAAAGATGCCCCATTGACTGAACAAACATCAAAAGCTCTGTGGCTTGTTGAGAAGATCCATGCACTGGAACTTTACATAAATATTTTCAAAGTAGACCCAGGGTTTTCAAATGGGGGGTCCCATTTTATTAAATTTTTTCGTTTTGTTGTGAAGTTATGGATACTTTTACCTCTTCAGGCCTCTAAAATCCTTCAAATGAAACAACCTGAAAAGGAAAAATGACTCTTTGGTTGAGCTGCTCATTAAGGCCGTAACCTGTGACGTGGCGTGACAAGCAGACATTACTTCAGTTTAAGGTGTCACAAGTCAAAAAGGTTGGTAACGTTTAGTTAAGCTTAATATGAACTTAGAGACAGCAGTTTATTTGATGAATAAAAATGAGATCTGAGGACTACCTGAAAAACAGATTTATTTTGAAAGAGTGCAGTGAAGAATGATATCATGTCGCTTTCTCTGCTGTTTTACATTACGGGTTAATGAGATATAATAATTCAAACGATTCTGATATTTGCATGAATCTGGATGGCAGGAGGAGAAAAAGATGACTGCAGGGGAAAGGGAAGAGGAAATGTGGCCACAACTGAACAGAAACCACCTGTCAATCATGGAACGTACAACTTGTCGGGTATTATTCTTTACTTATTTATTTATGTGAAGGGAACAGGCATTTGTTGAAGACTGTGTGTTTGGTGAACGTATTTTGTTGTTGAAAGTTTGTTGTCTTTTATTTTGAAAATTCAACAAAAATAGCTGAATAATAATAATTATGCTGGCAGCAATGCCAATAAACTCATTGTATAAACTGGGATGGTGATAATGTGACGTAATGCCATGAAGATATGGTGCTGGTCCCCAGTACCACCTGAGGGTCCATGATATGAAAAAAAGGTTGAAGACCCCCTGCTGTTGTCTATTACATCCAATAGCAAATGTTGAAGGACAGTTTATTGTCTTTTCCTGCTACGCATGAGAATAAAAAATCTGGCATAATAACAAAAACACTTCTCCTGCTTTAAGGGTGGCAATTTTTATAACATTTTCAATAATGCATTAAAGATGGACCCGAGGATGTGAAATAAATATCAGTATAGCTCTGCCCATAAAAATCCTTAACCCTAACACACACATACACCCACAAGCAAATGAAATAACTCCATTCAAATGACATTTACTGAGCCAGAGCAGGGAATAGGTCATCTTAGGCATATATTAAATGTTGGCCATGTAAATGCAAAGAACAAAAAGGAGCCATACTGTATTTGAATTAAACTTTGATTCACTGCTGAAACATTTAGACAAAAGTAGCTGATCGAAATGAGCTATTTAAATGTCTCATCTCATTCTTTCCAGTTGATATGGCGAGCTAATAAAACAAAGTAATAAACCTACAAGAAAACAACAACAACAAAAAAACAGAAACAGGCAAACATTTCCTGCACTCTTCACTCAGCCACACTCTTGTCTCAATTGCAGAGAAATTAAGCGAAAGTGAAAACATGGCGGAAAGCAGTCGAATGTGACAAGTGGCATGTGGAACACAAAATTGGATTCAATTAGTCCGCTGATTTTGACTCATATCCGCACCACCCCCTGGCGAGAGCAGTGATATGCATTATGAGGCAAATGGAGAGCAGCGATTTTATGCTGTGCAACACCTTTAACAGGCAGCTGCTCGGAGACGGGCAGCGCTGTAATGTGTTTCTGGCTGGAGCTCAGGAGAGCTGGGTGGGAGGACGCCTGATAGCATCTTTACTGCCTCACACAAACAAGCTGTCTGGTTGGTCAATATGGAAGTGGTGGTCGGGCTGTTTGTGTGTGTGTGTATGTGCAAGAGTGTGTGTGTGCATGTGTCACGTTGACTACAGAGTCAAAGTTTGACTTTAGGCTGGCACTTTGGCACTGATTTGTGTGTGTGTGTGTGTGTGAAGCGCGTGCGTGTTTATAAGTTTATGCATGGCTGAGTTATGGATTCAGGCAGCTCCTATCTCATTCCGTCTCCATCCACAGACCTTTCTGCTTATTTTTTAGGTGTTATGGGCTGAGGGGATACAAGTTGAGGAGGAAGAAGGGCAAAGAAAGAGAGAGAGAGAGAGTGTGTCAGCATAGTGTCAGAGTGCTGGGGAAGTATAAGCCTTCAGCCTCTTCATTTTTATTGAAGAATGTATGAATGTAGAGTGGAGGGTGAAATACATTGTATGTCTTTACTATCTGTGTGTGTGTGTGTGTGTGTTTGGAGGGGAGAGAGTGTGTGTATGTGTGTGTAGGTACAAAAGGCTCTCTGTGGTGTCTGGCCAGCTGTGGGGGGTGAATAATAAGGAGTCGTGCCTCTCCAGCCTCCTACCATCATTACACTCATTATACTTCTTATTGGACTGGGAGAGTTGTGAGTGTGTATGCGAGAGAGAAAGTGGGAGGGAGAGGAAAGCATGCGTGTTGGTGTATATAAGGATGCCTACGTATACACACTAGTACCCCGACGTTTAAGTGAATGGTCCAGATGTGAGATGTGAGAGTGACTAATCCTCTCCAGTGCCTACAGCTTTATCTATTGTGGTCTATTGAGTCCACTGAGACGGAGGCCTAATGTTCCTCAAGTCTCCATGACACATCAGTTCAATTAGCAGCGCCGACCAAAACACACTTTGTCAAACACTGACTTCTCTCTCTCTCTCTCTCTGTCTCCCCACCAGTCTGACTCCATAATGAAGCCTGCTGTCGGCCAGGAGCAGGTCTCCTGGCTGCACACCAGCGCGCACACGCACACGCACACACACACACACACACACACACACACACACACACACACACACACGCACACACACAATGACTAAAACTCAGCAATACAAAAACACACAAGTGTGTTCACACATCAGGCTGCCTACACAAACACTAGTTACTTAACTTTCATTTCACAGCCCAGCTGCACAACTGAACTCCTCGCAGGTAAATAGAACAGCTCTCAGTGTCATTAAGCAGCTCTGTGCATCGTCTGTTCTGCATGGCCCATATTTGACTTATTTAACTCTGAGAGGGAGAGTCAAGATGTGCATTTCAGCTGAGAAGAATGGTCCTTTTTGATCCTTGGATGTGAGAGATATTTGATGTACTGTACTGTATAAAGTAGGAATTAACACAGCGAATGATATCCTTCTTTCATCTAACACTAGGAATAAAAAGAGAATACCAGCACGCCATTTACAGTCGAGTAGTAGCTCTTTACATTTGGCTATATCTAGTTTAAATTTTTCTCTTATATGTTTTTACAATATATATTGCAATTATAAATGCCTAATCTGCTATCAAATATGCAAATCATTAGTTAAGATGTCTTAACTAATGATTTGCAGGAGTATGTGACACTGAATTTCACATTGCAACATTTAGACAAATCTAGCAGCTGATTTATGTGTTGCACTCTCAAGCACTGCGGCCATTTCTGTGGAGGCAACAGTTCAACTTAACGCATTTACACCAACAGTGGAAGCAGAGGTTTTTGGGTTGATCCCCCCCGACAGATGAAGGTACTCTGTGTGAGTGTGAAAGTTATTTAGTCTCAAAGCGCTAGTCTGAAATTGGCTTCGGGAAAAAAGAAATAACATTAAGGTACCGCTTCTTTCCGACCTCCAGGGTCTGGATGAGAAAGTGTTGTGTGGAGGTGCTAGCTAGTTAAAGCCAGCAGGAATTACTGTAGCCTATGATTTAAATCGAACTCAAATCAAAGTCCATGATTCTTTGCCTTGTAATCAGGAGAAATGCATCATTTAATAAAATTCGGTAATACACAATTCTCTAAACGTGGAATTTCTGCCAGCAAACGTAGTATCATGCTAGCAAAGAGATTTAGCGGTCCATGCCACTCAGAATGCAAAACATTAGGATTTAATGGAGATTTATGAGTAAAATTGATTTCATGGAGGAGAGGCTTGCTGATCACAACACAGAAAAGACATCTAGCTCACTGTTACTGGACTATATTTCATGGAAAAAGTTTTGTAGCTTATATCCTGTATTTTAATGGCATTTGATGACTATATTTTCAACACATAACCAGTTCTACAGGATCTGCAAAAGCACTTAAAAAGTGAAATCCTTTACTTACATTACTGTGTTGTATGCAGGTTTACAAGTGAGGTGCTACCGTACTACTGGTGGCTTGTCTACTTCCGCCTAATTCGTATGTTATCTGTTAAGGGAATTATTTCCTGGAGGCAATGTTCAGGTCACATGCATGACAGTAAGACGAATATGTAATGAGCACACTAAAACGTAAACTCAAAATACCATAAAGTAACCAGGAAGCAGAGACTCCGACCAAGCAAGTCTGTGGAGGTTTTTCTCTGTTCATTTTTGCTTCTAAAGATCAAAAAATGAGTCCTCATAGCTGATAACTAAGCTGGCTGTAGCAACATTAATAATAACAGTAAATGGGCATCCTTTTTTCTCTTTTATGCTCATGAAAAACGATTCCTTGCTAATCAACTCGGCATTAACTCCTCAGTCAGCCTTGATAATCAGCATATGGGTTTCAACGTGGTGTGTGACCTGCATCAAAAGGGTTGATATAGAGAATTATTTTCTTTTAGCAACACTACAGTTTACCTTCGAAAATGTTCGTTTTAATAATCCTCGTTCACAGAATACCTAACCTTTACTGAATTATGACGCATTGCTTCATTGTTTGGGGAAAAAAAAGTGTTTTTCTTCTAATTTATCCAAGGTTGCCTGACTGAGCACAAATCCTCTTTTTTAGAGTCCTTGAGTCACCACACAGGATAAGATGGGGTTAAGTACAGTACTCGCGGTACAGTACATCACCACCGGGCCACCAGAGCCTTGCTTGTTTATTTCCAGCCCACATTTTGCAAGCTCCTCTGGGGATTCGAACCTGTAATGCAGATACAGTGAAACGAGAGAGATGGAGCAGCGCTGCATGGACCAGGGCTCAGACTGATGAAGTTGCAGTCATGTGGCCTTTTGCATCAGCAAAATGAGGCACAGAGCACCTCAGGACTAAATACCTCCATGATGATAAGACTGCTGAGGCTTAAGGCAATGACATACAGGGCAACATTAGGGCAGATTTAATGGAAATAAAGCACCTAGAGAGTTTGCTCCTTTAACTATGCATGTGGCAACATTTTGTTTTTAAGGTAGCAGGGTTACATAGAGAGTAGAGACACTTTTGTTTAAACTGAAGTGTCCTTGACCTGAATCTCTACTAGCTTCACTTGAGCTATTCTGTATCTGACTCTGTGCTGTGAGCTCCCTGTGGAGGGGGTATAAGCGTAGAAAATTTTGCTTCAGGGATCAATAGAGAATCACAAAAAAGTAACAAAAAACTGAATAGATTTTTTTGCTCAGCGATTCACTTTACAGCATGTTTGAAGTGAGTGTTGACCTGAGACTGGTATCATCAACTTCTCAACCATCAACCATCTTTTTATACTTTTCAAAATAAGTTCCAAAAGTTAGAATTTCTTGCAAAGTCTCCGCCTGACTTCTCTGTAACACACCAAGCAGATGTTAGCTCATCGCTGTCGATTAATGTCTGGCAAACGCCTGGAGCTGACCACAGGTGGCTGCGGCGATATCGATCCTGACAGGTAAACATGAATGCACACACGTACAAACATACACAGTGTTCATCTTTTCAGGTCTCAGCAGGGTGTCTGGTCTAAAAAAGTAGCTGTGATGACAGAAGCTGCAACGTGTGTGTGTGATTATGTGTGTGGTCTCCTTCTGTTTAATTAAACATGGATCTGTCCGGGGGTAGAGAACACAGACAGATGGCACATAAAAAACGAACTCCATCACACTTTTCACTTTTTTGGGGGGGGGGTCCTTGATGAAATTATCATCCTTGATCTTCAAGTGCTGAATACAAATTTATATTATTAAATTTATTGGAAAGGTGCATGGCATTTCAAATGCTGTTTCCTGTCTTGAACACTTGAGCTTTACTTCTTAGGGGCGGTAAGTGCATTGAAGCAACTGTTATACATTAACAGCTGTGTCATTAAGCGCCCTATCAGAGTTGTAAATGAAAGGCAGCAAATGTTTCTTTGATCTGGGTAAATATTCAGCTATAATACAAGTTAGCCAAGCTGTCCAAATAAAGTCCTCGCCGGGGAAAGAGAAGGTGTCTGTGAAGTCTGCATGTAATTACAACTCTGGTGGCTGAGATGGCCCCAATTAAGTCCATGTCGCAATGTTTTCGAAGACACGGAGTCGATGAGGAAACAAAACAAAACAGGAAGGGACAACAAGTGAAAGTCCAAGAGCAATAGTGAAAAAGGAAGAAGGAGAGGGAATGGGTGAAATAGAGAGTATTGGGTTTATACAAGGTGCTCTTTTGACCTTTCCCACTGACCCTGCTAAGCTCTCTCTAGTATGTCACTTCCAAGTCTGTAATCACTACGAAACTGTCCCCTCCCCTGACACCAATCAAAACTATCTCTAACATCTCCTGCGCAGTGAGCCTGAGCTCGTCTCCAAACATCAAAAATACCCACAACTACAGACAGTCAAAGACAGGTTTTCCCATTTGGAAACAGCAGTGACGAAGTGCTCGGATTCCCTCGTGCTCGTCACAAGTTTAGTTTACGCCCCTTTCTAACTGAGTTCCTCTAGGAATGCCGCTGCATTCCCAGGATGCCTCAGTGAGGATAATGGTCGCTGCGCAGTGACAGAAATAAGACAGCTGTGTGTGAGAAGGAAAGTAGGTAGGTACACGTAGCGGTAGATGATATGTGTGACTGCTAAATTGCTACTTAATGGGAGGTCAGTCTTTTCATTTGGGTGTTCTGCAGCTACTAATGTCTCATGGGCAATTATCAGCTACTATATATGCTCTTGAGGTTGCAAGGTCTTGTGTGGGATGTTTCATAATGCGGGCAGTGTATTATTTAGCTTCACAACGGGCCATTATACAACCTGTGGGATGTGCTTTTTCAGATAAATGGGATTTGGGTCGTTGAATTCTTTTTCAGCGTTTGGCAGAATTAAAAAAAAGCATCAAATGTGAACCAAAATCCCTTTAATTTTACACAGTCAGTGTCTGTGTCCAATCATTTATTCCACATACATACAGATACTGTGAAAACGCACATATTTACATAAATGCACATACAGTATAAAAGATGTGGTGTGTGTGTAATTCTCATTATAATCTTAAATCTAAACCAGCCATTTAAAGACGTTAGGTTTAAGGATCAGCTTTTTCCTTCCAAACCATCCAAAACTCAATTTTTCTACCAAAATGACAAAACAAAACAGACCCTCAAACAAAAACACATTTCAAAGATCCCATGCATCCACAAGACCCTGACCCATATTCTTTAATCCATTTCCAAGAGGGACACGAGAAGCTACAGCTATCATGTTCATTCTCTCTTATTTTTAACAGGACTGTGGATGAGGGTGTGTGTGTGTGTGTGTGTGTGTGTGTGTGTGTGTGTGTGTGAAAATAGCACCCGAAATAACACGAGCGTCACATCATTCTGTCAACAAGGAGAACGCTCGTATTTCAACATTTCCTTGCATCATCCGTGCTTTGGAGAAGGCTTTGTTGCAGAAAATAAGCCTATTCATATGTGGAGTGATTACTGTGTGTGTGTGGTATTAAATAGGTCTTGGTAATAAATCTGATGGCTGCTGCCACCGTATAAATATAGCCAGGGGATTTGGTCATGTTAGATGTTCCAGTTTCATCACCGCTGACTGTTCATCGCATCAAATGGCTTAGGCTGAGTTCCTAAACAATGAATAGACGGCTATAAGGATGGTGCATGCGAGGGCTATTCTGTTGCGTGACATACCTGACCACACCCGGGACAGTCGTTGCCGTTCTCACAGGTTCTGCGTCGTGACTGGATGCCTCCGCCACAAGGCACGTTGCAGCGTTCCCATGCTGACCAGGCCGACCAGTAGACATGCGGTGGGCAGGGCAGGTGTTCATTACAGTACCTGGGAAGGAAGAGCAAAGACCGCAGGGGATCAGAATGTAACTTTATTCAATAAGATAAGTCGGTAACTCTTTACTTCAAACCCCCCTATTTAGCATTTATAAGCAGTATGTATGGTATATGTATGGTATGGTAATGGTATATGACACACTACTGTGTAATGTAGTTGTAAGCAGATATAAATGTTGTATTTGTTAACAAGTATAACTCCTCCTGTTGCAATAATATAAAATATGTCTTCATAGGAGAAGATATAATTGCTGACAAATATTGTACATTCATGAACACTTAAAAGTGTCCTCATACATAAGTACAACTACATTATAGTGTGTTATGAACAATTTATTAAAATGTTTCCGATAAACTTTCATTGAGAACAAGATCTAGCTTTTTGGACAGTGACCTGAGAACAACCACACAACCAGCAAACAAGACACAACAAATATAAAGTCAGACAACCAACTATCAAGTAATAATTAATAAAATACAATTACAACAGTCACTAAAAACATAAATAAAGCCTTAAAATCTCCAAGGAGAATGAAAAGAATCTAGCTTGAGCGCAGCAAGCTGTAAGCAGTTATGGAACAACATTACACACCTGATAAATGTAAGTCTAATATTCACACTCCTTTTAACTGCTTTTGTCTCCGCCAACTCCTGAGGGAAATATGTTGCTCTTTAGCTGCTAAACGCTCCGCAGTGTTCACCAGCTTGTCTCTAACTTTGTCTGTCTGCTGTTTGGTGCCAGGCAGGTAGTGTACAGTGGGTTTATCAGAGTTTTTTGGTTTTGAAAACAGCTGCCTGCCTGCTGCTGCTAGAAAGGAGGTTGATGAGAGGGGTGAACCTGAAGCAAAACGTTAAAGTAGCGTGCCCGAAAATCAAAACAAGGAGCTGAAAGAGGCTAAAAGCACTCTGTAGAGCTGAGGGTAACTGTAGAGCCAGGTAACACGTATCTGTGGATTTGTCACTATGAGTGATGCCTTTCACATTAAACATACTTATCTGATCCATTGTTATTATAAAATAAAATGATAAGTGCAGCTTTAAGTACTGTAATTACTGGATTGTGCTCTGTAGTTACAAGCTTTAAATGATAGAAGAGATATGAGGTAGTTTGCAAGCTTTGACAATAGAGCTTAACTTATACTGGGTACATACAGCTGGATCATGTATGACAGTGTCTTTTGATGTGTCTGTGGAAAATGGAATAGCTATTTTATCTGACAGAGCGCTACACTCATATGTGAAGGCCACTGAAGACATTACACCACTTTTGAAACCTTGCCACTGAACTGAAATAGCTACAAAGAGTTCATACCACAAGGCAGGGATGTCTGAAAATAGCATGTAAACTCCCCTTAAAACAAACTTTAACAAACCCTGCGTATCCCTTTGATGTGGCCATGGAGTGCAGAGAGAACACGATGCAACTGCGAACCAGAACATGTGATTGAATCATGCCACCAGAGTAAAGGTCTGTAGCATGTTTCTGTGCATGGCGTAATGGCCAGTGTTGCATAAAACTACATCTAAAAAAATCCATCTCAAATCTTAATGAACGTGCATATGCATTTTGCATAATTCATTGACACAGCCTATTAAGAAGGCCACAAAGATGCATGCATCATCTCTAATTACATCGTTTTACAAGACAGGATTACTGCGATGTCTAAAATACTTAATTACACAATCCTCATTATACAATAACGACAGACGATTGCCAGGCTTATTAGAGCCATATAATTTATTTTATAACTTTTACGCATACTATAAAATTGCTTTTATTGCTGTTTTGTTGTGTTTTTGGCACATGACTGCCTTTTGAGGAAAACTCAGCCTTCTTGTGCTAAAATAACTTTACACCCTTCCCCCAGAGGCTCACGCTGGGTATTTCCATTGTACTATTCCCAAAAACTCTGCTGCTGTTCATGGCAAATCAAAAGCTACATTCTGTATACCCTGGTTGTAAAAAAAAAAAAATCCACACTTTTCCACTTTTACTAATCTGCACGCTTGTAGTGGGATGATACAGCGGGGAAGGGGAGTGTGGAGAAGTGAGTGAGAGTGTGGAGTACAATCTCACACACACACACACACACACACACACACACACACACACACACACACACACACACACACACAGACACTCATGCACATGTATGCAGACACAAAATACCCCTGCTGCACCACAGCACAATGAAAAACTGCTGCGATCAATATGAAGCAGATTTAGAGCTTCAAAATCATCATCATACGTGCTTTAATCATTTCAGACATTTCGGTGGCTTTAGTCCGTCTTATCCTTTTCTCTTCTCTTTAAAAACACAGAGCTGATCGGACTAAAACAAGGCTAATTACTCGCTATAGGCTGAGTAAGCAGTGTGGACGATGTCAGTATGCTAAGGGAAATACCGACAGAAGGTTCATAAATGCAGGCATTAACCAGCCAGATTTAAGCCCATAGCGCCGCCGTGCACGGTCGGTTTCAGAACATTTGCTTTATCTTTAAAAGCTCTGCCTGCTGCAAACAATCAGGGCCAGACTTATGGGAAGCCTGCTGGCTAAAAGACACAGAAAAGAGGTGAAAGAAGAGGTTCAGTTTTGGCCTTTGAATCGTTTTTTTAGCATTTGTAAATATGCGTGGCTACGTACATATGAGCTCACACCATATGCATTCATGTTTGAACATACTGTAAGTCTTGTGCATTAATCCGAACAGGGCACTCGAGGCAACATGGGAAGAACAAAGTGAGTAGTGAGGTTCATTGCAGACGCCTAACACCTCTGAAAGGAGGCCTGTGCCCCATAAAATAAAAGGCTTTCAAGGCATTAAAAGAATTGTTCAGTGAGCAAAAGCTGATAAAGTGCCAGTCCTTTTCATGCTATGCGGATTAAAGCTTGTACAGAAGACTTGGTGTGGTGGAAGTTTTTGGACACCGTTACACAGGTTGAACATCCAGCAAGAAGTTTTCCCCTTTTTTCTCCAAGAATTGGCAATATACACGCCTGACACACCTGGATATGCTCATATTGAACACACACACGCAAACATTTTCCAGCATCCCTATCCTATCTATTTCTCCCTCAGGCAGACTCAAACTGACACAGCATAATTCATCTGTTAACACAATTCTCTCTCTATCACTCTGCCTTACTCTCTTTCTGTCTCTCTATCTCGCACACACAAATACTCCTCTCCTCTCACTCCTCCCTTACAAAGATCCTTTTCCAGCCCTCACAGCTGGCTCCTAACTGGCCTAAGGTGTTTTAAATAGCTGAACAGAGCAAGTACTGAGAGCAGGAAGGGAAGATGAAACAAAGGAGATTAAAGCTCGGTGAAAGAAAGAGAAGGGGTGGCAAAACCTGCTTCTGGCCTCCCGTGATCTTCAGTGCCAGCCAGCGTTTTTATTTTTTGGTGTGGTTCGTGAGTAACTGGGCTGTGCCAGTCACTCCGTATATTTTCCTCAGAGCTCCTGGTGGAGCAGTCCTTGTGAAAAGGACTGCTCCACCAGGAGCATCAGTGAGTGAGAAAAGGGAAGGTGGGAGGTTAGAGGAGGAAGAGAGGAAATGAAAAAGTGCAGAAAAAGGAGAAAAAAAAAGATGTAATAAAAGGGTCATCCTTGAAGGCCATATCCAATTACTTGTCCATCGCAATGCTGTTTCTGTTGCCGTGGTAACGATTGGCAACAATTTATTTCTCCATTTTCCTCCCCCGTAGCCTCTGAACTGTATTTATTTGCACTTTTTCTGCCTCCACGTCTGGTTAACGGCAGTAGTTGGATGAAAAATATCCGCATAATGCCTTGCTGGGTAACACAGACACTACAGACACGGACGAAGAAGGCCTCAGTTCATTAAGAGTCAGTTCATTAAGTCTTTATTAAGATGGAATTGAAATAATGTAATATAGCCACTGTCGTCTCATTTTCAAACACCATGGAAGCTGTCACAGCTTTCCTCAGTCGTTTTCTGATTTGGCAACTGAACTAAAGTCTGAGATAACTGGGACAAATTGAGAGACGAATAAAACTTTAACTTTAAGGAATACTCATCTCCTGACCTTTTCTACCTGGGCTGCTTTGTATGTCTCTTTGTGCTTCTTCACACACTATCTTCTTGAAAAACAGATTTTTTTTTTCAGGCCTTGAAGGTTGCTTAGAAACCACACAAACATCTTTAAAAAGGCGATTATTCTACGCCAAAGCCTCCAAAGCTTCAAAACGCAGACTCTGTCTGTGTGTGAAAGCCAGATAATTACCCAAGCACAGGCCTATCCCACTCATTCCTTAATTGGCTGTCACAAAGTTGGACAGAAGTGAGGAAAAAAAAGAAAAGAAAAAGTCACAGTCAAAGTCATACTTCCTAACTTCAGGTTGCAAATTATGGAACAAGATGTTTTTTTTCTATTTTCAACATGCACAGAAATCCAAACACTCATGTGCGGCACGTATTCGCTATAATCAGTACATGTGGATGAATGTATAAACATGTAAGCGTGTGTGTGTGTGTGTATGTTTTCTACCTCTCCTCACGGTTCTGGCCCACACACACTCGTCCGCCGTGGCGAGGGGTCGGGTTGCTGCAGGAGCGCTGACGGACCTGGAAGCCGATGCCGCAGCTGGTGCTGCAGGGAGACCAGGAAGTCCAGGGAGTCCACGCTCCGTTTCTATGGAGACGGAGAGCGACATCAATCTAAGCAACTTTGGCCACTGATGGAGAGGTGACGGTAGGTGGAAGAACACAACATCACAACAACAAGATTACATGAGCCATGAATCATGTTTTTCAGAATTTGAGGGTATAAATGAATCTAATTAAGAACATGTAGCGACACTAAAGAAATACTGTACATCTTTTTAGTCATAGAAGATGTTTTTATACTTTCTTCTGCCAGATTCTGCTGTCTTTTTTGTTCAAGAATGAATAAGGGAATGGATAGAGAAGTCATTCCTCATCATTGGTTTCAGAGAAGAAGGGCAAGACCTCTAGATACTGCACTAAGATGGTACTTGGTGTCTTGGTTGCCAAATCATCAATAATGGGAAATACACGTATTTACACAATAAGGAGAAAATCAATATTGAATCGATGGTGAATGGTACAAACTAGCATTCATAAAGAGTGAATACTGCTCTCGTGCTAAGTTAATGGAAGTGTATCTATATACAAACATACAGTGCATAGCATTGTTTATCAGCTACTCTAAGTGTCACACTGTATCTACATCGTATGACCTGCTCGGATTGAGTTAAGCAGGGAGGCCAAGAAATTCTTATGAACCTAGTGCTGAAACATAGAGTGGATAAATCGATTAAGTGAGCAATAGAAAATGAATCAATGACTCTGAATTAATAGCTCAAGAGATGAATAAATAAAATATACAAAGCATTTCTGTCTTACAGCTTTCAAATACGACGATTAGCTGCGTTTTTTCTGTTTCTGTTTCAGTGTAAATTTAATATCTTTGGGTTTTTTACTGTTTGAACTAATTCATTTTAATTTGGGCTCTATAACTTGTGATAAGCACTTATCATTACTTTCAGACATTAATTAGACTAAAAGATGAGGTGATGATTAATGAAAATAATCCTTAGCTGCTTCCTCTTATCAACTCACACGTTGTATCTTTCATGCAAGGATATGTTCACAAGCCCTGTTTAGCAGGACTGATGTGCAGAAGCAGCATCTGAGTTAATTTTTAACTCTGAGTGTTAAAATTTGTAATATGTCAGCCGAGTGAGTGAAAAAACACAACACCCAATCAACACTTGCTAGTCCCAAATAACTAAGACTGAATATGCAACACGGAACAATTAACTATGTGTGGTGTGAGGATGCAGGGAATTAATTAGCACATTTTAATATCCACCCCCTTACTTCTTTGTCACTCTTTTCCTGTTGACAAAGACAGAAGAAAGATTTACAGATGTGTTGGTGCTGCATCACCAAAGAACGTACCTGGAGCAGTTGGCGACCTCCACGCTGATGCCATGGCACTGCTGGCCACCACACTGAGGGGCGGGGTTATTACAGGCTCGGGTCCGACACAGACAGGACCCCGCGCTGCCTCCATCGTTATGACTGCATGTGGACCAGCCAGACCAGGCACCAAAGCCTCCATCGACTGTCACGTTACGGATCTGTTACCATTGAAAAGGGCCAAAAATAAAACATTTAAGAGTAATGGCTTTTCTCAGAAACTGGTCATTCCATTAGACTGAGCCTCTCAGGGATGTGTTGCTCTGGGAAACGCAGCCCACAGCTACGGTGGATACAAACAGAAATCAATTTTCCTCAAATTGATGCAAAAATAACTGCATTACATCATCTGCAGCACATCCAAAATTGTGCAGTTATACGGACATAAATGTGCTGTAAACACGGGGAAGATATATGAAAATTGTCTCAGGATATGATGAGATTCCAGAATAGCAGAAGAGCCAAATCAATGCTCTGAATGGACACATTCAAAGGACAGAAATATGAGGAAATAAAAGCGGCAGCATAAATAGATATCTGAAGCAAAACAGAATGAAACAGGAAGGCTCCGATATTACAGGAGCTATGAATTACGAGTGATGTCCTGAGAATATGAGCTAAATACAAAAAAAGCATCGGTGTGAGATTCAGAGCTGCAGATGATATGAGCCATGTCGCCGCTACATTTCAGGGTGATTTAAAAATGCAAAGAGCACTTTCATACAGGGAGAAAAGAGAGCGTGATCATCAGCTGCTCTGGCAGAAGCAGAAATAACGTCTGCCCTCCACTCCTGTTGGTAATTGAACTCTGCCGTGAGCCTAAATGGGGGATGCTTGGCTAAGACAGACAACATTTGCATCAATGGGCTGCCTAGAAAGTAAACAACTAGAAAGAGACAGACAATATCGCATCTCTTTCACCAATCATTTACAGCAGAGACTATAAATAATATGGTACATGTATATTATCTGTTTTATGCTGTGTATTTGTCCCTAAAAGATAATTATAAATAAATAAAACAATCTTTATACTGGTAAAAAAAATACATGTGTAATTTCTTTCATTATAATAAGAAAACAGAAAGGAAAGGACACCAGAAACAGGATGACAGATCAATTCTGAAGGATGATGAAAAGCACTCATGTTTTTGTGGATTATAAGAGAAATCATTTCTTTTTCACAGGCTGAAATTACAACAGCTGTCTCTTTTTTTTATTCTAAAGAATACTGTTACATCATGTTTTTAGAGTGGGGGTTGATTAAAATGAAAACTTTTAGGCAAAGTGGGTTCCTTACAAAAACATTTATTAAGTAGAAAGTTCCTCTTTACTTGAGTAAAGTAAGACTAAGACTTGTACCTTCTCTAAAACCGCAGAGAAACTAATATTGTTTCCATATAGACGTGGAACTGTGGTGCCAGATGGCGTTTGTGAATAGGTTGGTAAAGCGTATCTCCTGTCTCTGCCTACACAACGCAACTCAGTGTGCAAACCCTTGACTGGCCTCCAGCTCCAGACTTCCAGACATTCTGCCAGTTTAGCCTTTTTCAAAACTGTTAATGGACTCACAGGGAGTGAAACACTAACTGTTATAAAAAGACAACTTCTTGTTTTTCAGCTTTCACATCTTGGCATCGAATTGTCGCAAGCAGACAATTTTACCATTCTGGCTTCACAAGCCCCATTGTATAGCCATTTCTCTCTGCCAGCACACAAAGTTATTACCGCCAAAGTTAATTCATGCTCACTCTAAATGGATTGGACCTGGTTAGACCAAGGTTAAGTGAGTAAATACATATTCCATTACTGGTGTGGGCAGTGGTATGTGGCCAAATGAAAATACATCAAAACTAAAGGATTGTTTCCTACAGCTACACTGCTGCTGCAAACGTGGATATTATCTCGGATTAAATCCTCCATTTAAAGTAATAGTTTAGAGACAGTAATTAACACACTGTATGCTTAATAAATTGTTTGTTTAATGCGTATAAAGTTATAAGTTGTGGTTTTATGGGAAGTTTTATATGAGCAATGACTTCATTGGCCACTGCTAAACAAGCAACATGCTAATTAGTGAGCTTTAGAAGTGCTGGTAGGTGTTTCACCCTGTTTTCCAGGCTTTATGCTAAGCTAAGCTAAACGTCTCCTGGCACCAGCTTCACATTTGCCGTACAGATATGAGAGTGGTGTCGATCTTCTCATCTAACTTTTGGCAAGAGAGCGAAACAAAATATTTCCCAAAATGTTTAACTATTCCTTTAAAATATAAGCAGTACAGCTAGGCTAACTAGTTTCAGGCTGAGATAGCTTAAATGAAAGTATGACTATGTTTGATGTAGTAATGACTACAGAAATACCCTGATTCTCACTCTCCAGCATAAGAGAAAAAATGTTGAGTTGCAGCCAATAGTGACTTTGGCGAAATTATAATGTTTGTGCCTGTTTATGCACATATGCATGCATGACTGTGTGTGTCTATGCAGGCTATATATCTGAATGCATATGTGGAGGCAGTGTTGGCCAAGTTTCTGCCAGAGCTCTGCTGACAGATGCCACTGGGCGCTCAGTGGCTTGAGTGCCAAATATTGCTCTGAACATGAAGCCACATAAAAGGGTACGGAGGCACACAGCACTCTCCACTGTGACTGGCTTGAAAATGATGTCTGCTAACTGCTGAAAAAAAAGCAGAGCTGTGCTGAAATTGATAGGCTTACCGTGCCCTAATACTGCTCTACAAATTTGGTGCACATTCAAATAAATGGAAGAGCTGTTTTGCTAATGAACAAGCAGTCAGTGGTGAATGATTGAGGCTGCGCTCTAGATCATTCCCGGGGTACACGTCACTCCCTTAAAGTCAAGTTGTTCAGTCCCGAGATGCCTTTCTCTGGCGAGGATATGTTTCTCGGGCTGCTTTTAGGGGCTGTTGCTCGTGAGCTGTGAGTGTATGGAGAGAATACAGAGCAGGCTGCAGCTTTCAGAGGAGAGGAGCACAGATGAATGTGAGTATTAAATTCACGTGGAGAGGAGAGTGAGCATGGAGGCCGCGGAAAGGATAATTGTGTTTTGCACCAACTTTAAAGTTTTAAAGTGGAGACAGCAAAGGAAGCAAGTAACAAGCAAGTCAACTACAATGAGGTATGTGCAGATCAAGCGGCAGCTCAGTGATACTCACAGGGCATTTGCTGATGCTCTGCTCCCATTGGCTCATTCTGACACTTTCCTCCAGGGTGGTGCATTTCTTCAACAACAGGTCCCAACCACAGTATGGGTCCCTGGCCCCCACACACGCTCTGGAAGGACAAAGAGAATAAAGTTCACTTTTAATGGGTTTTTATGAACCTGTCATATGTGAATACAGATAGCTCTGCACCATGACAGGATATGAAATCAAACATCAGGTTTAGACATTAAAAAAAAAAAGAGAGAGAGGTGATTATGGAGGACGCTGGAAGATAAGGTGGTGAGGAGAAATGATGGATGGAAAAACTGGAAATGGGAGAGATAAGATGGGAGAGGAAGGTAGGTAGGTAGAATGGGAAACAGGAAAGAAGCAATTGGGGAGAAAGCAAGAGAGAAGTGTAGAGGCTGAAAAAGAAGAGAAGGAGGAGAGAAGCTGCTCAAGTGACAGAGAAGAGGAGAGAGATAAGAACAGCAGGAGAAAAATGTTAATTTTGTTTATTTATGAAAGTAGAGTATTGCGATGCTTAACAATGCTTACATTGCATCAGCATCCTAAAATTATGTCTTAACACAATGTGCTGACTGATTTCTCAGGTAATCTTCAGCCAAGCACCAGGATTACAGTTTTGTGTCCGGATGCACACACACATACGTTTCAGACTCAAATAGCTTATCAGCCTAAACAAATATTCACTGTGAGGATACTGTAGTAACGATAGCTGGATCTGTCTCTGCCGTATCTTGCTTCAGGTGGTTTATTGAGTGCAATAAAAAGCCTGATGTTACTCTTTTCATGCAAATACGCGTCTGCGGTGACAGCACAATGACATATCTCGGAGCCACAAGCATCAACGCAGCCTGACATGCCCCTAGTGAACTGTAACCAAAGTTGTCCGTGGGTTTCATGACAATGAACGCAGACACAAACACAAAGTGCGCAAGGACACAAGATCATATGCATCCATCCATATGAAAATGCAGAAAGGCAAACACTCTGCGCTTGCTTGCACACACACTAACGCACACACACACACACAAGGTTGCTGACGTAGCGTCTGGGTGGCTAACAAAAAACAGAGAGTTATGAACTGTTAGGACAAGGATATCAGGGGTGACGACAGCAGTACAAAATCAAGGGGAGACAGAACAAGCTAATACCTGTCTTTCAGAAGGCCTTAAGGGCCTTGCGGATTGTGCACCACCCATCTGTGAGTCACACACACACACACACACACACACACACACACAGCCAAACAGAGAGACTGCCTTCTAATATTTCAAACAGGTAAACCTCAAAGAAAATGTCAGTGATGAACCCTGTAACTCTCCCTGTACTGTAGCTGCCAGTCTGTGTGCATGGTTTTATTTCTTTTATCTGTTTGGTTTTTTTCTGACTCTCTCACTCTCACGCTTAAAAAAAAAAGAAAAAGCTGTGAAAGAGGTGATGAAGTGCTGTAATGGCTGCAGCATATATCACAGAGCCACAGCTGTAACATGAAGCCTTAACTCTTCTGTGTATTCCAATAACAGCTCATTGTGCGAGAGATAAGGAATGCAGGTGTGATTCCTTTTCTGCATGCGCTGATGGATGGGATCCCAATCTTATGGTGAGTCTTCACACCCCGGCCTCTGTCTCTGGGTTTTCTTTGCCAATATTTATGCCTTGACGGAGCGTCTTCCAGACAGACAGAAACTCAATACACTATATCTGCTAAACACACACACACAGAGCTGTACGCGAGGCAGAAAACGCACGGTTCAATGACAACCAGAGGAAGATAGTGAGACAGACAGACAGAGGGCAGCCGTGGCCACCTCCAGTGGCTCAGACAAAAGCTGATTTACAGGGTTTTAAATCTCAGCAAAGGCCCCTGACCAACACACAGGCCTGGCCCTCTCAGATAAAGAGCATCTTTTGAAAGAGGGAGCTTTAAAACTTCGTTGTGTGCATATTTGCTTTTGACAGTTTCCATTGAGATTAATGGTTTGTGCATGTACTCACTCTCTGCTCTTGTGGTAGCTGCATCTCTTGAGCGGGATCTTGATGACCTGGTCTCTTACACCCACATAAAGCTCGCTGCGGCTGTGCAGGATCAGCAGGCTTCGGATCGGCTGCCTCTTCCTGAGAGGGAACAACTCGATCTCCTCCAATAGGCAGCTCCCCGTGGACTGATTGAGAGGGGAAAGCACTTTCCTGATAGTACCGTAATCTGGAAGAGAAAGAGCGGGGAAGAGAGGATTTGGTCACAAAGAGGAAGGAGGGTGTTTATCTGGAGAGGAGGGGTATGAATAGCAGGGAGTTTGAAGAGGGAAAAACAACAAAAAATATATCCTGGATGAGCAAAACTGCACACAAGCCGATGTGAACTCAGCGTGAACCACACAACAATCACTTCCTACCAGAGAGGCCCTGAAATAAGACTGTCAAAGAGACTGGTGGTGGCTGGCGTGCCAAGCTTGGTTATGCCATCAACATGCAGTGCTGTAGGTGCAACCAGGGAATTGGTATGGCACCTGAATACATGATTTCTGGCCTACTTTTCTTTGGGGGGGGAATTCCAGGGGAAGAAACCACTTTGTAGTTCTGAGAGAGAAGAGCGTGGAAATCCATGTCATTGTGAATACGTCCTGACCTTTATTTTATGTAAGGTAGGCCCCGTGAGATGAATTTAGGGGCAGATTTTCTTTTGGGAGAGCTAAAACAAACATCATCTATTATACATGAAATCCCCTGGGTGAAGAGAAAGTAATTAGGTGCACAGTGATGCTAAGGAAAGAAGGGTGAATTGCTAATAGATAGTTTCAAAGTAAGGAATGTAATGCCCCAAGCAGTGTGGGGCAGTAAAGCATTACTTGGTAATGTCTTACAGTAATGTGATTGCTGGCCCCTCATAACTCTGAAGTTGTCTTATTTACATGTTGTGTCTTCTTAGCTAGCTTGCTAACATTAGCCACTGGTAAGCTACATTCAGGAGTCACCTGGTTTTGTTCATAGTTGGAAGGTGTGTGAGCTCCGAAGCTTCACTGTGAGGACTGGACTTCTGGAGAGGTGTCTGCTAACTGTGGCTAACGTTAAGCTAGTTGTTGATGCTCAGTAAATACCTCCAACATGCTTGTTAAATCATATACATGTAGTAGTTTGTATCATGTTACTCTTGTGTATTAATACAGTATTACATTACATTATAATATATATACAGTATAATATAATAATATAAAAGATGTAATATATCTCATCCTCTATCATACTATGCTACATATGTTGTGTAATGTTAGTATTGCTGACTTGCTGCTACTAATCACACCACTATGTCACTTGCTTAGAGACGGTACTGCATCACTGGTCATGGGTATGTATATTGCTTGTCTTGTAATTTTGACTTAACCTAACCTATTTTAGTTTATATTCTTTGATTAATTATTATTTTTCATTTACTTTTTTTAATGTTTAATGTTTCTTTCTTACTTTTTCTCTATTCATTTGTACTTACTTCTCTGTCTTTAGGCTGCTGCAACACCCAAATGCACCCCTGGTAATCAATAAAGGCTTATCTTATCTTATAATGTCTCCTTTTCTAATTCTACACATGTTGAAATAATTACTCTTGCTGTTGACTAATTACAAAAGTAATGCAATTCAATTAGTGATATCTAATGAGTAAGTGATTATACAGTTGCCCAACACTGGCCCCAAGTCTGTTTGTTTTTTTTAAAGGCATGTATCTTCACTAACTCTACGCTCCACAACTGGTTAAAAAATTGGTACTTGGTGAACCAGGAACTTTGAAAATCTTTTGCATTTAAGTGAATTCTGTTCACATTAACTGCAAGAGAAAAATGCTGCTGCAGGGCTGAAATGACTAATGAGGGCTGCATAACAAGGGAGGTGAAATCTGCTGCAAGCCACATGTTTGAATAAAAGAACCCAACACCTTGACATATTTGGACCCCCAGTTGGAGCTATCAGGTTTTCCACAACGGCCCCAATCAGCAGAGTGCGTTTAAGCGTTAATAATAGCATGTGATTAGGTACAATATGTGTGCTACCCAATGGCCTTGGCAGTGTTTCAGATGTTTTCATTAGAGTCTGGTTAGTGTCTGGGGAACTTGCAGTGTGGGCAGCTCTGGTCCGACGCTACATTGATCACAGCACCATGCAAACAATGAGAGGGGAGTTTTTGAGGGAGATGCCAAGCGCAGAGCCAGTGAACTGGAACAGGTTGTGCGTGTGTGTGTGTGTGTGCTTGTGTGCTTGCATGTGTGATATCCTAAAATAACACTTATGCTACAACAGGATGATCATGTTGACATTTCCCAGTGGGCCCATGGTACATTAGCACAGTGAAGTGGGTCACTACGTTCAAATTCTGCTCAGTACACCCGTTCATAATCCATATTGTCTATATCATAATGCAGAACAGACACCTAACGCTGGCGTGTATCTGGGGTCTTGCTGATACTGTTTCTCAGCAGTTTGCCAAGTCTAACATCACATATGGTCACACCATTATGATCAAACAGTCTACTGATAAGCAATCAGTGTCATGCAGTTCAGACAGGGAAAACGTGGAAGGGTTAAATCAGAGCTGTATGTGTGTGTTATTAATTACCCGTCTGTCTTCTTTTGACTCATGGCTGTTGGCTGTTTCATGGTGTCTGCGATCTCCTAGTGAGCGATTGCATGGGAGTGATATGTGGTGCGATGCATGTGGAGTACATGTGGAGGTAAAGAATGATCAAACCTGTGTCAGAAGACTAAGCTTTGATGTCTCCTCAGAACTACAGATCTATTGTTTTCATTATTCTTCTTGCAGGCACTTCAAGGGCTTAAAGCTCCTGAACTTGGTATAATATTTTAAGTATGTTTCTATAACAATCTAGGTTAGGTATTATTTATTAAGAGTTTAAACTATGCTAATCTGCTTCTCCAAGACCCCATAGGTGTCATTTGACAACATAGGCAAACCCCATGACTGCCATCATATTTTGAATCCATTATGG
Organism: Macquaria ambigua; assembly: GCA_008360985.2. Classification (NCBI taxonomy): domain Eukaryota; kingdom Metazoa; phylum Chordata; class Actinopteri; order Centrarchiformes; family Percichthyidae; genus Macquaria; species Macquaria ambigua. Next base: position 229,534 of record VMKM01000203.1, read on the forward strand.
CTAAATCCTGATTAGTCTAAGGAAGTATGTGACACCAGCTTTTTCCCACCCACTTCCACCCACATTAAACCTGACAAAAATACAGAAACCTCTCCTGTGAAATAACCAAAAAAGAAAATGATGTGTTTATTATGTAGGACCCCATCACTCATATTAAGAAGGTGATTGAGAACATATATTTTCACTGTCATTAAGAAGGCACAAAAATCAATGTAGTAAAATGTACAGTATGTAGACACAAGTACTGTACATGCATGAAAAACAGAACGAAACATGCACTCGTGCACAGAACAAGTCTCAAAAGTCACACACAGTGCCAAGAACCCACCAGTAGCCAAGTATATGATGTGAAACAGCATGTCTTTCCCCTGCACCACATCCACCGCCACGTGAGTGAATCGCACGTTGTCCTCCATGAAGTAGGGCACAGCAACCACAGGTTGGACCACCTCATGCATCAGCAAAAACTTTTGAGCGTCCTGCAGGTTTCTTTCAGTCAGGTTCACGTAGGAGCCAGAGTCAATGGTGCCGCACTGTGGAGGTGGGGAAGACAGAGAGGAAAAGTTTGACTGACTACATTAATAAAAGCCAAGCTCTTTGGGATGGCAAGCTACGTTAATAAGCAAGTTTTTTGGTCCAGAAGTACTGCCAGAGATGGGAAAAGAGAGGAAGTGAATGATTAAATGAACAAGGCTTTAAAGTCGATTGCTGCCTCATTGTGATGGTATGCTATCCTCACAACCTTAAGGCTTTGTAGTCAATACATCGCAGCTGATGGAGGAAGAGTGAATGAATGTTTGACTGAGCAAGTAGTTATCTCTTTTATTAGATTCTTCCTCATATGCATATATATTGCTGGTGAGTTTCATTGGTACCCCAACACTAATGTTTCTGATTGTTAATTTTTTTTTAACCTAAAAAATAAGCTAATATCTTAAAAAACATTTTCATCTTCAGATCTTCATTATTGCTATTCATAATATTACAGAAAAATAATTCATTCTCTAAATGCTGCATTATCATGCAAACAAAAGCCTCCCCAAAAAATAAAGTATCAAAATGACTTGCAGCCAAAATGTTAGGATGTGCTTAGAAAACAGTCCAGTTGCAATAACAGAAGTATCTCACATAAATAGGTAGATTTCATAGTCACAGATTAATTTGGTTTTATCAGGCATTGTTGACTCTAAGTTCTCATTCTGTGTCCCAGTAGAGTTTTCCTACCGAAGCAGAGTCAGTGCCACAGCACTTGGTTATAATGTGAAATATGTAATATGTAAGTTATTTCCCTGAGTTCATTTATTAAAAGGAGTTCAATAAAGGGAACTGTCTCCAAATGGGGAAGAGGGAAAAAAAAAAAAAGAGGGAAATATTAAGGAGTGGAAAGTATTTTTGTCATACTGGAAGTTGCAAAATATAAATGTATGTGTTTTTAACAATAAAATGTGTTCATTTCTTTAGTTTTAATTACATCATTTTAACTATATTTCTTTTTTCTGGGAAACAAAATAATGATGTTTGGCGTTTTGAAATATTGCTTTCCAAGCTGAAAGTGGTTCCAACCAGCATTACATAGAATATTATACACTGCTATCAGAGGCAGGATGTATTATCATGACCCACTGTAGCACTAATAGCATGCTAAAAACTAAAAATCTTTTTGTAGCATGTTGTCGCTGTCCAGTGAAAACCATGCATTTCCAAATTTAATGATTTAGATTTTTTTTTAGATAAACTGTGAAGGATTAAGTGTGTGTATCTCCTACTTAATTAAAAAACCCACTGGATTACCTGAAAAGTGTGCTGTCACAAAGCTGAAAACAGGGCGGCTTTTTTTTAGCTCATGAAAAGTTGACGTTTTGGAGATACGTGGTTTTCACAGGACAGTGACAATGCTCATGCTCTTTAAGGCTGAAATGTAGTGCTGTTTTTCCACCAAGCAGAACGGGACAGGGCGAGGCATCAAGCCAGTCCAGCTGAGGCAGAGCTGGATGAGTAAAGCTAACCGTGCATGTCCTTTTCAGTAACAGAGGTCCCGGGCTGGGGTCAGGATTGTGGATTGAGGCCCCATCCACAAAGAATAGGCCTACTCCAAGACGCAGAGCAGAGAAAACAAAAATAAGCCATGCTCGACAATTACACTAACCCAAATGACTGGTACTGTTTCTGTATTGAACATAGTATCACAGATGCACTGCACGAATTTGCTCCAGGCTAACAGTGCACAGCCTCGTCATACTTAGCTGAGACTGGACCTTGGGTGGCGATTAGTTCCTGTTGACTAGCTACAGTAGCAACAGCACGGACACTTTATACAGATCAATCCCTGGCCTTCCCTGGGCTGACAGATGAGAATCATGGTGGGCTTCCCCGGGATGGGCAACGGATCAGTGCCCTCGCCACATCAGGAGATGGGAAATTAAAGCCCTGAAGGACAGGGCAATGCAACACTGCGTGTTCGTGCTTGTGTGCCTTGAATGTGTAGCGTGTGTGGTGTGGGCTATATAATAACATATGTCTAACGTTTCTTTTTGTGGTTTGTCCTTGCATTGCGTGCATGTGTGTGAATCCCAAATTGTCTCAGTGTCTGCGTGATCGCATTACTGCCACAGCGAGACAAAGTTAGGCACTGACCAGCGAGGGTCTATGACATCAGTGAATGTACAGGGAGATGGATGTGGTGATTTCCTCAGTAAAGTCAAGGTGAGGGACAGAAACATCATTTGGCTGAGGGCCCATCCAACACTCAGCTGTCCCGCTCGTCATCAGTGTGCTGTGCTCTGCCAGGATGATAAGTGCCACTGAGAAATATGGTTGTATTACAGCGTGTTTTTGCCAAATGGGCTTTTGTTTACCACATCCCGATAAGATCTGATTATAATATTTTGTCGGTTTTGGCTCCCAATGATCATACATAATGTTAAAAGAAAAGCATAGAAAACTGACACCTCTTTTTTGTTGCACTTGAATTGAATTTTGATTACAAAACTTTCCATCAGCATTTGGCTCGGACTAACTTAACATATTTTCCTACATATGGAGCTTAACAATGAATGTGTTTTTACAGTAAGCAATTACAGTGTGACAGAAAACCTATACAACACAGAGACGGTATTAGCTCCTAACGCCCAGCGAACATGACTCATAGCCTGGATAAACTCACCAGGATCAATCCGTGTGGTTCAAATAAATGGGGGGATTTTGTCTGCAGACAGACAGGGAATTTAGCTCTCAATCAATGACCAGTGTGCGTGTGGAGTGATGAGTTCACAGTCATAATTATCCCTATTTGGCAGCAATCTACAACCTTCTCTTTTTGTGGGTGTATTTGTGTACAGTAGATACGTACGTGGCCAGTGTCTGTTACAGGATTGGTCTCCTGTAGGTGTATGTTTGTGCATGTACACGAGTGTCGGTGTGTGTGCACAAAGGACTGGGGGGAAAAAAACGCGCAGGCCATAAATCCTGCGCTCGTAAATCTAATCCTCCAACATTGACAAATGCTTGATGAAGATGTCACTGAAACCTAGATAAAGTGTGCATCGGTCCAGCAGTGAGGAGCAGCCATTGTGCCTGAGCTTAAGTGGAGGGATGTGGATGGAGAGGAAGAACTGATCCTGGTTTATCCTTCAGAAACACAGCCTTATAAAAGCATATGGTATATAGAAACCTCTCTGCGATGTACCTACAGTATGCTGAACAGGATAAATCTGTGGTCAGCACTGACCAGATAGAGGAAATTGGTTTTCTTGTAGGTAAGTGAATCCCAGACATGTAGATATATATACGCATGACGACAGTGAGAAGCTTTCTGCGTTACAGATTCATGCGTATGTATTTTTCTTTGTAAACTGTCACAGGCAGCATTTTTTCTGCATGAGCATGCCATTATAGATAATGTGTGTGCAACTTCTCGATAGCAGGCATTGCGAATGCGTCATGCATCTGCTGGCTTGACGGAAACACGATCGAGGGCCTGTGATGGGAAACGTGTGGAAGTGAGGCGTGTGTCACTCATTGGCAGCCAGACCTCAGAGGGAATTCAATCCCTCACGGAGAGCTGCGTGGATTAGCTCCCCCACTATCTGCTAAGCCCGCTCCAACTGAGAGCCACTTCTGCTAATAAAACATTCCCTCTGTGTCATCAGTATATAGCAGCGCCTAAAAATTGGAATAAGGTGCCCCGACACTGCTCGGTTTGCCCCTCCGGGTTTTAGGACGGAGTATAAACATAAAGTGCCACTTGTGCAAAACAAGGACAGTTTATTAGAAAGAGACTACAGTTCACAGAACGAGGCTATGAAACATCTTAAAGGAATGATTGTGCCATTGTAAAAATCACTGGATTTTACAACGAGCGGTCGTAATGTGTGTGTGCATGAGCAGAGAGGGATGATTGAAAGAGAGAGGAAATTAATGAGAGTGAAGAGCTTGGTGGGACTCTGAGGCAGGCTCATCAGGGTGAACACACATTTATTTATCAGGACACACGCATACACACCACATGCATCCATTTCCTTAGGCACGCACACAGCCACACATATTGTTTGGCTGATTGGGCAGCGTGTTGGGTCTAAACCACCTCAAGCATGAACAAATGATCATTAAGGATTCGCTCTGAACTTCAACTCATGCCCACACATCATGTTTTTAGCCATGCTACCGGCGGTAGTAATGCTGATGTTGGTGTGTTGGTCGGTCCAAGATTTTGGTCCAGACTGAAATATCTCTGCCATGACGTTTTGTACAGACATTCATGGAATCATGGAGGATGAATCTGACTGACTTTAGTGATCCCCTGACTTTTCCTCTGGCGCCTACAGTAGGTTGACATATTTGTTCTGAACAATATAATTTTTACTGAAATGTAAAACGTGAAACTACAACTATTGGATGGATTGCCACCAAATGTGGTTCAAATATTCATGACCCCCTCAGGGTATTATAGAATTCGAGTAACTTTATTGATCCCCTGGCTTTTTCCTCTATCGCCATCATGGACATCAGCTGTACTTTGTGTTTAATGCTAATTAGAAAATGTTAGCATGCTAAAACCCTAAATTAAGATGGTGTACATGGCAAACATCATACCTGCTAAACATCAGCATGTTGTCATTTTAAGCATGTTAGCATGTTGACGTTAGCATTTTGCTCAAAGCACTTTGTCTTTGTTTCTGTGCTGTTATGTGTATAATATAATTTGTATAGTTTTGTTACCTGAAAGTCTGGATTGGGGTTGGGGTAGGGCAGCCACGCTGACCGTGAGTTCTCCTGGTACTTGAAGGGCCCGTTGAAAACCTGTGATATGGCACTGAGATTGAAGGCACACACCGCAGATGCAGCAATGCTGTTTCTGAAAGTCAGAAGAAAAAAAAAGGGAAGAGAGACCAAACAAAGGGGGATGAGAGGATGGAGGGGATGATGGATGAGAGAAGGAGAAACAGGGGGAAGTATTGGAAGAAAGGAATTTAGAAAAGGACACCACAACATTAGCAGAAACCTCTTTTTTCCAACGTTTGTTGGTACTTGTAAAGCTGACCTCTGTATGTTTGTATTGCTCTCAGCCAACAATACAAATCAAACACCGGACAGACAGATGCAGACGCCGGCGTAAATGATCATCATTATTGGATTATAAATCCAGCAATAGGACACAATTAAGCTGTTCGGCTTGTCTGATTAACTGTACAGATCTCGGGCCTGAAATACAGCTTTGACTTTTTAAGCTGTCAGTTTCAACAAGTACCGGTCTCCTCCCTCCGAAGAGAAAGTAAAGAATGAGAGTATTAACTCTCAACTCAAACTGTGAGACTTGGGCGATGTGAATTATAATCCAATGCGGCTGTTCATTAAACTCTGTGCCTGCAGGGGGAAATGTTTCCAATACCCTTCAAAAGACTTCTTTTTCAGCAATGTGAAGGCATTGACCATAAAGAATAGATTACTCAGCTTTTAATAATGGTCTGTGCGTGCGTGTGTGCGTGCATGTGTGTGTGTTTGTGAAAATAGAAAATAATAGTTTTCATCCATGGATGCATCCCATCTCTTACATCCCCCTTGCGCATGATACAGTGTGCACTTTTAATACGTGATGATAAGCTTCTTTCATGGGATTTAAATGTGAGATGGCACTGGGATGAGTGATCCTGTTTGTAGCTGGTTTGAGTGTTTATGGGAGGAGATTTCTACTGGAAATTCAATTTACAATGCACTTGGCCATGTAAACATCATTGTCATACAGTGTATCAGTCAATTTTATATAGTCAGTGTTCATGGTACAAAAAGGTCACATGCCAAGTTAATGCAGATGCAGGCGAAGTGTGTTTGCTTACTCAAATGACAATGTGATGCCAAAAACACTGAATTATACATGAAGCTATTCTGTGGGTGCATTAAAAACAACAAAGAGTAAAAGAAAAATCTGATGATATGTATTGGTATTTTTCATCTGATATCAACATGCTGTGAGCTGGAACTCACTTTGATTCATCCTTCACAATGCAAATTAAACAGACTATCAAATATACCAATGGAACTGCGGTGATTGTGGAAAATAACTTAAACTTTTAAATTATTTAAAAAATTTGAATCAAATGTCTTGATAATTGACTTAATCTGATTATTTACAAAGGCTGGATTTCTTTCAAAGAAGTTGTATGCAAATTGCAACAGAAAATAATAAAAATAAGGACTTGGGGAAATCAGAACAACTTGTAAAAAAATGTGCAAACAATCATGGCAGAAAGGAAAAGCAATTTGTCAACAAATACATTTTGTAAATGCAAAATTGAAATGTGTTTGTTGAATAAGTAATAACATGAAAGGTTAAAATTGAAACACACTGTTTAAAAATACAAATAATAAAGCATAAATCAAACCTCTGTCTTGTTTTAAGCTAAGCAGCTAAACAGGGTTATATTAGAATGAAACAGGACAAATCTTATCATACACTAACACTAGGACTAACCGGTCTACACTGCAATACACAAACAATGCAGTTTCTTTATTTCCATGTTTTCTACGTGGATCATCAACTGGAGGAGGATGCAGACTTTTTGCCTGGGACTCGTTTTTTAGATATCCATATCATGTATATAGCCATCAAGTGCATATTGTTTTAAAACATCAGCAGGGAAAAGCCAGCTGGAGACAGCGTTTTCAATCAACTCTCAGATGTAACGCCTAATTTTCTAGCGTCGTTATTTCAGCCGGCAAAATCGCCGGTCACCGGCTAGAAATGTGAAGCTGCTTTTGTCTGAAATCAAGGACCAATTGTTTAAAAAATTACTAAGAATTTTTGCCACCATTATTAACGTCAACTTCAAACGAGTCTAGAATGAGTATGCAGGTGTAGCAACAGCAACTAAGGGGGTCTGCGTTTAGCTAACGGTCATTTGTGGATGTAAATTCTGTTGGAAAGATGTCATACATGTTGTAAGTATGAAGGAAGTAAGGTATTTGTTGTTATTGTCATTTAGTAAAATCTCATGTTACTCACACGTTGGTAGTGAAAATGCCGTAGAGTAGCTCCAGCTCAGGCAGGTAAAATGTTCCCTGCAGCTCGTTGTAGTTGAAGGGGATTTCGCCTGGTCGGGAGCAGTTCAGCCTGGCCTTCATGAAGGTGGTCCACGTGTCCTCCAGGAGGAAGCGGCCGCCGATGTCATTTTTACAGACACGCCCTGCGCGGGAGAATACCGTCCGGCCACAGTCATGCTCCACCGCGTTTTCCCGGAAGAAGAAGTAGGTGAAGTTGCCGATGTCGTAGGAGGAGACGAAGTTCGGTTCTGTCAAAAGAGAGATGAGGAAAATGAGTGGGAGAAAGGAGACGTAGGAAGAAAAATTGAAAAGATCTAAGATAAAGATGAAGTGCAGAGAGAGGAAGAAGAAATACCGAAAGAACAATATTTAAGGCTGTGGGAGTAAGAGCGAGTGGGAGAGCAAATGGGTATGTGCTATGACTGATTGACTCGCAGTGTGTGTGAGCGTGAGGCCCACACAACAGCAGGTGATCAGGATTAATAACTACAGGCCATGTTATTAATGGCGTTGTGTTGTAATAAGAAAACTCATTTTTCACTACCCAAGCCGAAAGGTTAGGATGAGGAATGACCAAAACAGGTGTAGTGTGATAGCTCTCACCCTATCTGAAACACGCGACCTCCACGACACTGTCACACAGCTAAGGCGTTCATCTTTATGTATGACATTATTGGATCTAAACCGCACACTTTATTCTCACTGACAGTGATTTAATTCACCTTTAAATGAAAGTGTTCCCCCCCTCCTCATTTCAACCCTCTTCTCCTCTGCACCTTTGGAGGGCAGTGCAGGGGGAGACAGAGGAAAAAAATCAATTCGCCATAAAATTAGTTATTAAACCTTTTCCCAGAAGGTTGCTGCAAAGCGATGTATGTGGTGGCTTTTAATTTATTTTTTCAATTTAGCTTAAATGTGAATCAGATAAAAGTCACTTGCTGACAAGATACTGATTGACCCGCTCCTCTGTAGGCTGGACACCTTAAGCTGTCTGAAGTTCTCCAATCTGCACTGAGAAGGTTTATGTTTGAAGTGGGTCTGAGCTTTCAGGGAAAAAGACATTGATTTCTGAAGAATTCACAATTTTATGCCTCCTCAAAGAAAGAGTGAGATAAATATAAAGATTTTCTAGCTGCTAACTTTAGAAATAATTGTTTTTACTGATAAAAGGCAATAGAACAATTACGAAGAGAGGATCTTCTTTTTCAGCATTCGCTACACTACGTTGCGGCACAGTGGTGATTTGAGTGGGAATGCAATCCTTCAACCAAGAGAGACAGATTCCAACTCCCATGTTAGATAAGCATCTGCCATGGTTAAGTTTTCTCGAGCAAAACACTGAATCCCCACCAGATGCAGTGCTGATGTTCAATAGCTTTGACGGGGGAAAAGCAAAAAGACAATTTTCTCTTTCATTGTGTTTCTTTCTTTTTAAAATGAATTTATCTTTTTACACACATTTACATAAAGTGTCACATCTCTATCTGGACCTCGTGAACTTTGGCACCCCCTACCATTCAGCCACTTGGAGTTGTACTGGGCAGTGCGCAGTGGTGGCAGGCCGCCCAGGCTGCGGTAGATGGCGGGGTCTCGCCCAGAGAAGTCCATGGCCGTGGCGGCGTACAGCTCCCCGCTGGAGGTGATGAGGGCAGTGGAGTTGTGGAGGGGGTTGTAGGGACACCGAGCCATCCCGCTGATCTGATCGTGGATCTCTGTCAAATTTGTCAGCTGCAATATAGAAAAAGAACAGGATGAGGTAGGGGACGAAAGTGTAAGGTTTATGATGGAAAGAGGAAAAATTGGCGTTGACAGGACGCAGATGGGAAAATGATTTTGATTGTTTGTAACAGGAGTAACCCTTGTGTTAAGAAACTAAAACAATAAGACGCAATATACTTGGCAATAAGATGCTTTTTCTTATTATTTCTAAATAATAAATCATTGTAAAAAAACCTGCATTAAAAATACGGAGTATCAAAGGGCAACATTAAAATGCCGGAGAAGTCTGGTAATGTTTTGTTTGTTCCTGCCAATATGCAAATGGTGCAGACTAAAAAAAAAAAGCTTCATCTCATTATGTTTTGTTTGGTTTACATCTACTGCAAAACACATTCAAAGATATATGTGAGCAAAACCTTCAGGAGCAGGAAACATAATCAGAGAATACATTTAGAATCGTTAGCAGCATAAAACACACAAACAGAGCAGCTGCCTCCAGTCCAATGTTAAGAAACCACCTGTTAAGAAAGCAATACAATTCCTAAAGCAGGCTTCTTAAATAAAGTTACTCTTGGCTGCAGTGTTTCCTTGGTTTGGTTTCTGATGTCTCTACAGGACAACCAGCTGTTTGTCTGCTTATAACATTATTATACCACATCTTTGAGAAGCCTCTCTGAGTTCAAAAGAGGCTTGATGTGAGATGCAGTCTTTCCTCGCTCTCTGCCTTTGAATATGAGGCCAAATCCGACTCCCCGCTTTTTAAAAATACTTTACAGCATGACCCTGGCTTAGCCCTGACACACTGCACTGGTTCCTAGTTAAAAAAAAATAAATAAATACAAGCCATAGCACAGTGACTCAGCCTTGAATACCAAAAAAGGAGTAATGCATTTTTTAAATCCAATATGTAATTATATTTTATGGTGCAAAAGTAAACACAGTATACGGGGATTAGCTCATGGTTTGTACTTTCATCCAAGTTCATCTAAGTTCTGAGGGCAAATGCATGACGCAAAGCAGAAAGATTGCACTAATCTCAGGTTTTGAAATCTACAAATGATAATTAAAATGATTCTATTTGCAATTACTTTTCCATCAATCAGGGTTCCACATTTTTGACTCCTCTCTGGTTGCAGAGGACCTCCGGTGACAGCACAAGTCTCGAAAGATTCACAGCTCAATCACTAATCTCTCCTCACGCATTTTCACGGACTGAATAATCCGTGGACAGCTCTTCCCCACAGGAGGCCAGACTCCATTCAGCACATGTGTTGGGGATACGGGCAACTTCTTTCGCCAATTTCCTGGAGCCGGTCGATTTGGATCAAGGGTTCTGTTAATTCCTGCCACCTCTGCTCCACCCAAACCACAACAAAACAGAGCAGCCCTGTCTGAGATGAAGGCCCGGTATTGACGAGGCTCTTTCTGTGGGCCAGAATAGCCATTTTTTTTAAGGTCAATTGGGTCATTTAGAAAAACAAGAGGAGGAGTGATAAATAGACTGCAGTGCATCCGTTGCATTTTGAGGAGGTGGAGTGAAAGTCGTCTCTATAGTGCACCCAGCAGCTGTGCGAGTAGGACACTGAAGTGACTTTGAATGCCTCTGATTGAGACTTTTTAGAAAGAGACAGCTCACAGCTTAGACAGACTGCTGTGAGAGCCAGTTGGATGCTATGCACGATACTACTGAGACACTATTGTGGCTATGCAGAGAATATTTAACTACCCACTATGACAGGAAATCTAGCCACAAGCTTTATATAAGTATGGTTTGAGATCTGGTAGTAGACAGGATTTTCAATGATATTCCACTGTGGACGGCTGGCAAATGACACATCCTAGCAGCTATCTGTCATGTGAGTGTAAACAGAATGAAAGAGCTGACACAAAAAAGTCTGTTGTTGTGCATAACCTCTTTGTCTTTTATCCTACAAAACATTTTAAGTATAAGAATCTGTGGAGACTGCAGACCTTTAAAGTCTTTGTTACATTTATTTTAGTATTGAAAAATGTGCTTTTTAAAATGGTTTTATATGTAGACATTGTTGTGGCTTCTGTTCTCGTTAATGGCTTATCATTAAAAATAAGGTCCCTCCCAAAAAAACTCTCATCGCCATGATCTCTCTCGTTACCACCATCATCGTCGTCATCATCAGACTAAAAGTCAGGGAAATTTACAGCTGTTTAGTCTATAACCTCCGAGCACTTATTAAACTAATAGAATATTCTGCTCCTTCTCTGTTCATCCATCACAGCTGATAGTAAATCTGTCTGAGCGTGATTCCACTGCTGTTGCTGTGCCCAACCAGTGTTTCACATTAACGCACGTTCAGTGGGTAAATATGACAGCACCTGATGAAATACTGCTATAATAATGTCATGACATTTCAACTATATGTATTTTCACAGCGGTAAACAGTCATTATGAGCCTGTGACCTTTGGATGCAGTGCTTTTGGACAAAAACAAATGTCATCGTACTAGTAAACTCCTGCCTCCTCCTCCTCTGAAATCCCACAGACAGAGACGCAGATGTGTTGGTCTATACTTAACTTCAGTGGGTACTTGTCACCAACAATAGTTGATAAAAAAAAGTTTCTTAGCTGACACTTCGGTTATCGAGAAACATAGGTATTAGCACAGTGCACTTTTGTAATAAAAATGAAAGGGTAGCAGCAAGTTACAAACCGGTGGTTAACGAAAGAGCAACTCAAACTGAAAAGTCTGACTAAACATCCCTTTAAAACATGGGATTAAGAGATGGAAGGAATTTGTGGAAGCATGAGAGAGAGAGGAGTGAAAACATTGCACAGCACCAGAATTAAATTAGAAAAAGAAAAGACAACATGGTACAAAGAATAGAAGCTAAACAACTGCAGTGACTCATGAAGAAGGGCAAAGCAGCACAGATGAGACAAGGATATGTTTACGTGTAGGCCAATGCCTTGATTATCGGGAGTAATGAGCTTAAGGCAATATTTTGATTGCGACGTTTAACAAGTTTGAGGTAACACGACTTCTTAAATAAGCGAGCTTAATAAGATTCATCTTATAATTAGTCTACATCCCTGACTGCACAACAAAGGAGGCGAGAACAGCCACAAGAGCTCATACAGTAAATTCTGTGATATCAAGATCACGACTCAATCACACCTTAATTAAATGTGTTAATTAACCTTGACCTTTCCTTCTGACATTGTCAATTCAATCAATAACACTTCAATCTTCATATTTGCAAAGTTATCAGGCTTACCCTGTTTGAAATATCACTGTTATTCAAGGATAATGACTTATTAAGACGTGTTACTGGGGTAACAGGTGTCCTTTTTCAGTAAGAACTGAGAATCAGAAAGAAACATGCATGCAACATGGATTCTTGAGGGGCTGCTACGACCTGCAAGGTGAGTGTCACGCCACTGACAAAGACAGTCAAATGGATCAGAAAGGCTAGTTTTCGGTAGCCTTGTTAGTTTGTCTAATTGTACTGAAAGAAGTTAATCAGTGAAGAAACACATAACACCACTAAAAAATTAGTAAAACTCTCCAGCAAAGGGAAAGGCGCTTGTCAATTAACATTTCTTTATTCTCATCTTTCCACAATTTATTATCTCAGAGTTTTCGCTCAAATTCTTTAAAGCGAGACTATGTAACTTTTGACAAAAACTTCAGTTAATGAAGATAATGTAGTTCAAAGACAAAAAATGTAATTTTCAAATATCAATTACAACTGACATATATTGTTTCTGACATAAAAAATAATAAAACAACATAGTTAAACCCACAGCCAGTGGGGTTTATATTGCTAGGCTGGGAGCAAACATGCTAGCAGATTAGCTTGCTAGCGGTAGCTAGTGCTAGCTCGACCATTGCCTTTAGTTTGTAGCTGTCCCTCAAGTGTCTCCCACAAATTAATGTGCAAAATGACTTGCTGACTTTACTTGGATCAGACAAGGGAGTTTACATGGTAATTTAAATAGAAAAAGAAGCCTTAATTGGGTTAAGAATAATTAGCATTCGTGTAATTCTAGTCAAAACAAAAGCAGCCTGGTAGAAACAAACAGATAAATGAGTCTACAAAGAGAAACTCTGCTGTTGTTCATACCGTTCGGTTGGTGCAGATGGGGGTGAAGGCGTTGGTTCCACAGGTAAACAGCCTGTTCCCATTCACCAGCAGCACCCTGATGTAGTTCTGGCACTCCTCCTGTGGAAACACACCAGCAAACACACACACAGTTAGCAGTTAGCAGAAGCGCCATTATCTATCCATTGACAAGCAGCAGCATTAGGCAGAGGGACAAAATTACACTTTATGCCAATAAATGAGACAAACACCTGCAACCACGGGAGGGCTTCTTTAAAACGTGGCCAAGCTTGACAGAGTCAAATCAAGGCTAATGCCCACATGGCTTAGCCATGTCACATCTTAATTCAACAGGGACCAGATTTGGAGAGGGATCCGAATGAGGTGGAGAACAGATAAATGCAGCAGGCATGGGAGAGGACCACTCAGGATTAGTTTAGAAAATTGCCTTGGCTTTGTTGACTAGTCAAAAAGTGAAATAAAGTGTAGCCTCTCACATGCTTCATTCAAGCATGTTTCTTTTTAGCCTGCTCTCTACATTAATCAATTCAAACCACTTTTCTCTAAATGATGGTGAAGTACACGCTCGCCACTCTTTTCGTGGCTCGCTCCTCCTCTGAGGGTTTGGCCTGGGTTTCTAGCAAACCACTCAGCACTTGGTTAAAAGCGCACGGCAAATAAAGTGGGACAGGCGGAGTGAATGATTGATTGAATGATTGATTGCCGCCAAACGTCTTGAACTCTCAACATCGCCGTCAGGCTTTCATGCAGCTTTGCTGGGGATTTCCATCAACAAAACTCATAGCAAATGTAACTACAACAGTCAGTATTCATGTCAGAGAGCGGCATTTGTTTTTGTCCTAGGACAAGGTAATAAACTGATACAGTCCCCTCCATCTGAAAGGGGCCACGGCTGGGTTGGTGAGGGCCCCTCGTAGAAATTTAAAACCTTGTAAATCTGCTATTGTCTAAGCCACTCGAGGTGCCCACGGCGACCCTCCCTCCCCCTCATCCCCCTCTCAAAGGTCTGATTTAGGAGTGGAGGGCACCGTAGGAGAGATGAAGGGAGGAAGGAAGGGAAGGGCTTTTATTTCCCCCTATCAAGATGGAGGTTGACTCGTAAAACAACTCGTTTCCTGGTGCTAAGCACAGCCTAAGTATGTGTGTATGTGTGCGTGTGTGTGTGTAGTAACGCTTGTTATGTATGCCTATATATCTGTGCTGTTTGTACAGCTTGTTGTGTACTGTATGCTTGTGTATATGTGTGCGCATGGGTGCAGGAGGGGGTGGGTGGGTTGTGAGGGGTCTGCATAATTCAATTCTTCTCTGCAGTTTGTTTACCGTAAATAACGCCATATTAAATATTTGCCCAGCCTCACAGTCTTGACTTGTTTATGAAAACTTCCTGACAAATGTTCCACGTCTGTACTGTAATACAGAAGCTGTTATGCTTGGCTCTCGCATTATAAAACAAAACAGAGGCAGCAATCAAGTCCTGTCAAGTCAATTTAACTCTCCTTTCTTCTCCCAGTTGAAATAAATCAAATACACAAGAGAAGAGTGGGCGCATGCATTAAGAAAAAAAAAAAATACAATCACTTGTAAATTCACTCAAAGCACAGGCACGGTATCTGTGTAATAGCTTAAGCGATGGTATATTGCTGCGCGCTGAGCTAGGTAATAAACCATCGAAAGCCCTGTCAACTGCGGGAGAATGAAGTCTTTTAATGCTATTCTTAGTGTACATCACAGGAGCTGATCCTCAGAAGGGAACAGTGAGCAAAACAATTCGACTCTCTCAGACAGCAGCGACTCTCAAGGACTGAGGTAGCTTTGGTCTGTAATTCACAACCGCTATCTTGTGGTGGCCAGCCCGTGCATGGCTATTATGGGCCCCTAACCACCTTTCATAGGAGGATAAATACACAGTGGTGCGCACACACACAGGGATCAGGGCTGGGCAGTTCACCTACAAGTCAAGTTCAGCTCTAAACCAGCTGTTTGGCGGACAAGAGTACAGCAGTTAACTACATACAAAAACATACACCTCTGCACAAAAAGAAACTACAAAAACAATAGGAACTCCCTTTATGCAAGGTAAATAAGAGTTGAGCTGTGGTTGGGAAAGCTTTTCACTTCACACCAAGTTGATTTAGATCCTTTTTGAGGACAATCCCACATACAAAGCAGGGATTCCTGGTGACTTTATATGTTAAAGCTGAATAAAGAGCTTCATGTTGCTTTCACGCTTCAATATGTTTCATCATAACTTGACCTTTTTTTTTTTTAGTGAGCTATTTGATTGTGATGTGTTCTCTCGAGCTGTTTCAACACGGCCTGTAAAAATGAAGGGAGATCTGTGATTTCTGTCTTTAGCCATTATGCAGCAGTGTGGGAAAATCCACATCTGGGGCCTTCAGTTCCACTGGTAAACAGCATTCATTCCTATGTTATTTTTGTAGATAACCAAACCCACAGGAAAATGTTGAACAATCATCAGCTGTTTTGAAGGCTGCAGCTTTGCAATTTAAAAAAGTGTTTAGCAGTGGTGGTCTGGTGGAGGTTTGCTTTCTACTTAGTAGTTGTTTATATTATTGTTATGGTATTAAAGGGGAACTCCATCAATTTTACACATCAAAATCAGTTTATTAGGTGTCTTCTGGTGCTCTGGAGGGAGCTTTGTCAAGTCCGAGAAAATAACCCTTGTGATGTCATCAAGGTTATCTTGGGTTGGGCTCGGACAGGAATGGCAATGCCGGACAGTGGGTCAGTCAATTCCCTGACCCCCTTGAAAATTTTAATTTACCAATACTTTGGTTTATGACCAAATACCTGCAAAACAAATGACATTTCCATCATCCTCAGCTATACTTTGTGTTTAGTGTCAATTAGCAAATATTAGCTTGAACACGGTAAACATTATACCTGCTAAATATCAGCAAGTTAGCATTGTCACTGTGAGCATGTTAGCATGCTGATGTTAGCATTTAGCTCAAAGCGCTGCTGTGCCTAAGTACAGCCTCACAGAGCCGCTAGCATGGCTGTTTGATATATATGTTGGCATTTACCAGACATAGATGGTCTAACAACCCAAGAGACATTATTGAGTTGCATTGTGGGAAGTGTAGGATGTAGGGTTTTTGTCTCTTACACATCCCCAACTTAATGGAATACTACATTGCTGGAATACAACTTTAATTGACCAGTAGGTTTAGTTAGCTGCAAAGTAACAATCATAAACCATGAACCAGAGGACAAGATGATTTTTTTTTATATTGCCAATACTGAAAGTTGTTTTTCTCAACATAGTGACAAGTGTCTGATAAAGCAATATAACAGTGTGACATTTCAAATACTCAGGCATCACTTAAACCCACCTCAGATTTTCCACGACTGAAGCAGGCTCCCTTGGTGAACTCATCGCAGTGCCATTCAGCCTCCTGCAGAGAGAGAGAAAAGCAGCGTAAGGCTCCCAATAAACCATCAAGAAGAAGAAAACTTAAGAAACATTTGGCGCCATGTCACCATGAACCACTTTGAGGACCACTCAGGGAACCCAAACAAAACAGTGCCTGGCTCTCAACTGTGGCAAGATTCCCACCCTTTTGAGGTCAATTTGATGTCTGGTGACTTGATGTCTGAGATAGCTGGGCAATGAAAATGCCACGGAAGACATGAAAACACACATGTAATAGAAACCCATACTGCAGTGAGTTAGACACGCTGGCTGAAGCACTGATGTCTGGGTGCTGACTATTCTTTGACTTGGATTAAAACAGAAGTGAACGGTAAATTAATCTGACATTAAATATTCACTGTACTCTCAATCCCACATTAACACTCACACATACACACTTAGAGTACACAGAAGTTTATAAGCCATGTTAAATACAGACACAGAATCCAATTAAGGTGCATACCAAGCAGAGACCTCAAGAAACGATAGGCAAGTGTGCGCAGAGCTGAATGCCAATTTGATTTATGTGTGAGGGAAAAGGGGGGGGATCTTAAGACATAACACGCGAGTCCCTAGAGTAGGATGTCAACGTGATTTACATGCGAGGAAGAAACAGAGGGACGCCGTTTACATTTTACTACAGGAGGGAGAGGAAAAAGAAGATAAAACCTCAACTCGTCTCCTCCGAGGGTGAAGACACCAGCGTGCTCCAATTTCTACCGTTTAATTTCAGCGTGACCTCTGGGGGTTGCTTTCTCATTGATAAAAGTTCTCTATTCATGAAATGAGTGTTGGCCTCGGGACAGCAGCGGGGCCGCTAAGACACTCGCGCTTGTGACAGGCAGAATTAGCCATCACTGCCACCAGCTCCATATGATCGGCAGAGAGAGAGGAATATTTAACAGAAAAACTGTCTGGCGCAATAAAACGCTTAACGGCAAGTTACGAAAAGTCTCCAAAAGTAAAACTATTCAGCTTCTTTCTTGGCCACAGAGATACGCCTTTCTTGCAGTAATAACCTGGCTAGTGGCCAGAGGCGCAGGACTTCACTCTCTGTGGGAATATAGTAAATATCGCTAACTGAAAGAGAATATTAGATTTCACCTTGGTATCAGGACTGTTTTATGCCAGGACAAGAGGGGAAAGGAAAGCTGAACCCCCCTCAGCACTTAGGAGAACTTCTTTCATTTCCTCTTTGAAAAGGCTCTGGGAGTTTCCTCTCTGTGTTCTATGACAAGGCCTTCGCTTTCCGCCTCACTGGCCTTTGGGAGGCGTAGAAACACCCGTATGTACACACACACACACACACACACACGCACACACATAAATGCACACATAGGCAGTGACAGGAGGGAGCTTAGAGACGAGAGAGCTCAGGGCGTGTGGGACTATTCAGGGAGGATAAGATATGGAGTATTAATGGGAGCTGGCTTCTCTCTTTCTCTCTCTCTGTGTGTGTGTGTGTGTGTGAGTGTGTGTGTGTGTGTGCGTGCGTGTGTCAGTTCACATTCCAGGCCAAAGCAGGCTATTCTGGGGCCGTGCAGCCACCACAGACCCAAACCACACACATCAGCACAAGCAGCACAGCCTGCACAGTGCACACACAGCACCACAGCATGTCCCAGCTGAATTGAATGTGGGCGCTGAAAAGTGCTTTCACTAATCGCAGAGGGGGGGGAGAAAACCTGTTAATGGCCCCGAAACCTTACTCACTCACGTTCAGCGTAAAAATCAATCATAATACGATGCAAAATTACTACTTGAGATCACATTAAAGGGAGCAAAGTGGTTGCTTTTATCATTACGGGGAGATTATGTGATTTATCATCATCTGAAATAGTTCAAAGCAGATTTTCAGAATACTATATATTCTCATCTTTAAGACATCAACTTTATGACTACTGAATGAGGTGATGTCCATAAGCCTGTAAGTGGGGGATGTGCTGGCATCATTGACCACTAAAGCCACCCTATCTGACTGCCCTGCCTCAAATGGGCCAGAGTAAAGAACAGAATCACAGCCATGCAAAGGCAAATGCCAGTGTCATTAAGAAACATTAAAAGCTCATTAACTTGCTATTGTTCAGCCACTGTGCTCCTAAGATGAATCTGTCTTGAACTGAAATATGTCTGGAATGCGCTGTCGTTAAATAATTATTCTTGGCTTTATCAGAGGAAGTTACAAAGACCTTTTTTCTGTGCCTTTGTCACCTAGAAGAAACTGAAATAGAGACTTAGAGGGGGAAACAAAGATGAGAGAACAAGAGGGGACCGGATTAAATTTAGTGAGCTGAGCATGGTGGTGAATTGGCCCAAAAGAAAAAAAGAAAATCCATCATGGCACTGTAATCATCTTTGGAGAAAAGCATCCATTGGATATTGTGGAAAAGGAAGAGATATACAGCTGTTAAAGGATAATTATGGTTTATTACAACTATTTATTTTCATAGTTTTGGTCATCATTTTCATGTACTCACTTTCACATTGTACTCACAAAAGAAATGGGAAAGATCTGGGAACAACTGACATCTGTACAACAAAGTCCGACACGGCAAAAAAACATGGATGGTCTGTATGGACGAACCAAAAGTTTATCCAGATTGTCTAAACCATTTTATTTGGAGGTAAAACTGCAAGTGAGCACAGCCGAAATGTTGCCCTCATTGCTCAGGAACGCATGCAGGTACGACTACGATAAGTACACCTGATCAAAGTTGAACCAGGAAGCAATTCTGGTGTAGTGGCCACACTCGGTATTGCAGGATCATGTGACGCACACAGCCCCAAAAAGGCATTTTCCCAAACACAAACATTACAAAAAGAAACAGCTGTAAAATGATGAATTCATTTTTATGAGTATCAAACACCCCTAAATGACTCTCTGTATTGTCAGAATTTGATCTATTCAGTCCAATAAAATGAGGAAAACCAAGAATCAGTAAATTTGAGATCTGAAAGAGTTTGTTTAAAACCTGCATGATTGTCTGATTGCTCCTCTTTCTTGCCACGTTGGACTTCTTTTTAGCAATACTGCCGCCCTCCCAGATCTCAGCAATTACTTGGCGAGTACAGTGTTTTTATTACCTAAAGGTATACTAGCCAAAACTACAAAAACAAGACCCACGTTATAACAAACCAGAATAATCCTTTTAAGCAAGATAAAGTGTGATTAAGATGCAGAAATTCAGAGAGAGGCAGAGGGAATTTAGCACAGTCTGTAGCGGTCATTTGTTACTTCAGGGAAGCGGAAGAAAAAAAAAAATCTCAACACATGTTATGTTCCGTGTGTCCACCCTCTCTGCTGTCCCCCGTAATGGGTGCAATCCTCAGAGATGAACCATTGTGCTCACGCCACTCGTCAGCCCTCACACTGAGGGGCTATTGTCACCACGAGGTGGGTGCAGGAGAGATACCAAAGGAGAGAGTGGGCAGGGAGAGAGATAGACAGAGACAGAGGAAAGGACAGAGAAAGGAAAATAAGGGACAAACAGACAAAAAAAAAAACAACAAAAAGAAGTCCAATTTAGGAGTCAGCCAGAACAAGGGAGACAGTGTGGGCAGAGTGAAGTAGTCAGTGAGACGGAGGAGGGAGCGAGGAGCTGAATTCCAAAACAGCACTGTTTCCAGACATGATATTGAATATACTTTGCATAAAGAGGGTCCAGAGAACACACTCGCTGCTGACAGCTGTCTAGCTTTATGAAACGTCTGGCTGTGTGTCTCATTACAAGGGGACGGCGGGGTTGAGAGTGAGAGCTGGACAAATCCTGCCGGGGAAATCTAATCTGTTTTATGAATAGCTGATATTACCTTTTGATGTGCTGGCACAATATTTACTATTCAGACTGATGTCTGCTGATGTAAGCTGCTGAAAGATTTACACATGAAATTGGTCTTGATGTCATGTGTGAGCGAGTGTGTAGGTCTGAGTCACTACATATATCGCCATAACACCATGAAAAGAGTTGCAGTGACCGCCTGCTACGCCTCTTTCTACTTACACTCGCAGCCCTCTTGCTTAAACATGGCATCAAACTCCATGATATCACAGAATGAGCTGGTATCTCCAATCCCATTGATGCTTTTTATTCTATGCATTTAAATGGCCAAGTTAGTGGTTTCTAGTAATTGAATTAGTAATGCTTCCAGAGCTATGGAGGATAGTTTCTGTTAGCTACTGATTAGCAGGGCTAATTGTCTATCTGACAAAGTGTAATTGCAAGAGACAGGCCCACGAAATACAACATGTGTGACTGAAGAGAGCCTTTTGTTTTCTGTGGAGTCCCCGTCCTTCTTAACAACACGACAATATGAGGGGAAGGGAAGAAAAATGGAGGCACAATATACATCTCAACAGCATACAGTGTCTGTTGCCAAGGGGAGCTGTTATGGATAGTGGTTTCATGTGCCAGTGCAGCAGGAGAGAGAGAGAGGCCGGAGTGGATATCTACTATTTTTCTCCTCCTCTGGTGCTGTATTGAATGGCGAACAATGCCACTGATCCTCCTCATCCCAGCTCTTATTGACTAATGCTGTGCCACAGTGTTTCTGTTGAAACTCAGCCTCAGTGTCTGCATCCTGTTTCGATTTAGCATGGAAAAAGCAAGCTTATATTGGATTCTTAAAGGGGGTGTTTTTTTTCTTTTAATTTCTTCTTACATTAGCACCTTTGCTTGGGATATTGTCAATTCAACAGGCTCTTATTGTGCCTGCAAATTATACACTTTCAGGACCAGCATGAAAGTGTGTAGCCTATTATTAGACCAGGTGTGCAAGGGTAAAAATGGAGCTAAACATGGGCAGGGGGCGATCACTGTATTAGGGTATTCAACGACGTCAAAGGACATTATTTGGGGAGCTCACAGACAGAAACACAAGTGGTACATCGTGTCAATTTGGCCATTCATCAGCCCTGGTGTTCTGGCAACACTATGGGAAACTGAACACAATGCAAATGCAGAAGGGCCAATTCATCAGTGTTTGTCCCCTCTCTGCAGTGGGCCATGGAAGGTGGATAATGGCGATGCCAGCGTTAATTCGACGGCCCAAGGTTGGCAGCAGCTGAGGGATTAGACAGAAGGGGCAGAAGGACAATACAGAACAGATGTGAGATATAAAGTAGGATTCACCTGTAGGTGGAGGAAGGATATTGTGCTTTATGGCTGCTGTTTTTATAGACAGGCCCTCGTAGCCCTAAATGTCTCGTTAGTTGTGCATGCTGTGGAGTTGAGTCCTTGTCTTCTTTATTTCTTTTCACTTCAGCTGCACAAGTTTCAAAGTGGAGCAAGGAGAGAAGTATCAACCTTTTGTTCTTGACAGTGTTTTCCAGATCAGTGAGGATGAGGGTAGAGGTTGACAGGGAGAGGAAGGCCTCTTCAGGCTGTTGAGACACTGCAGAAACATTTTTTAAGTACCAGATATTAACTCCAATCAAGGCCATAGGGAGGGCTAACTCATGTCTCAAGGCCTGACTCTCCCCACTTCAACCCCCAATTGCGTTTCAGTTTGAGTACATGTTGCAAGTTCATGTAATGTGGAAGATTTTCTACTTATACTGTTTATTATTCTGAAAAAGTCCTCCTGTGTTGTAAACAGCTCCTCAGACAACCCTTTATACCTCTCATAAGTTACTGAACCCTTTCTACGCCCAGGAGTTGCTGAAGACCAGATCCGAGGGGTGGCCTCGAAAGACACACGGGCAAGAAGGTCTCAGAAGGCTTAACATGAACTCTTTTAAAAAAGGTCCTCTCTCTCTCCAACTTCTGATGCTCTTGGCTTTTTTTCTATTTTTTATTACCTTCAAGGAAGGAGGGCATTTACTGAGGAGATTATGGCTGCTGGCTCAGACTCTATCGATCTGCGAGTTTCAACTCAATATGTGCAATAGAGCGGGTTGGACCAGCAGTGTTTAGCTACCACCCTAAGTGTCACTACTCTCTAAACCCTCCATAATACAATGGTAAGACTACCAAGTATTCAGGGTTCATTTTCTGCCTTGCAGAGTGCTTGAAAACAACTCATCATACTGTCAACCATGGGCAGGAAAAGTGGGTGGGATTCATTTTGCCTTCATGCAGCAGAAGACCTTCGTGGCTACTGTTTTCATAAATGTTTCATGCATGTACATACAAGATGAGATCAGCCAGTCATTGATCATATGGTAATTATATCCACCTCTTTAGAGTATTATAGGCTGTTTGTATTACACTGGCTCTAAGCCTTGTGCTCTGTCAAACCACTGCCTCGCTCTTAGCGCTGCCAGCCATGCAAGAACAAATCATTGCCATTGGGCATTATCTGACAGGGCTGATGCATGGGGATGGGGTGAAATCACAAAGACAAGCGTAGGTGTAGCTTTTAGCCTGTTTTCCTTCTACAGGAAAGAAAGAAAAAAAAAAAGAACCTCATGCAACTCTTTTGAATGTCGGTGCAACTGAAATAAAACGCGCTCAACTACTAACGACTGCTTGCGCTCAAACTTTCTTTGTTCGCTCTGGCACTCTCCGCACCATATTCCCTTGTAAATCTATTTGATCAATCAGCAATGCATGTAATGTGAGTGGAGCAACGGTGCCAAAGGGGAAATTCATTCAAGTCTTTCATATCCAACAACAATAAGAATGACAAATATATGTAAACCCGGCCACAGAGGCAAACAAATCTCTGTGCAATTAATCTCCTGTTTTTTAAAAGAAGAAAGGGAAGAAAAAGATTTCAGTGGGAGGTGAATGGAAGAACAGCACTTCAGCTCCTCAAACTTCAGCACTTGACTCTATAGCCCTGGTCCAATCAAATGCAAAGCAGGGACTAGTGCACAGGTCAGCTTCAATTGGCTCCAGGCCTTTGCAGGGATTACAAGGTCCTATTCTCTTAAGAGAAGATGTCTTGGAGATGATGGGTTGATTGGGTCGGTGGAATCTCCTCGCTGATTCTGCAGCGCCAGCTGAGTGCAGGATGAAATTAAGAAGGAGGGGTGATTGGGTGCGCGGATGGCACAGAGCATCTTTAAAAAGCATCTGTGTCCCAGTGAGCAGCCACAAAAGACCGGCTCTGCATGAATCCTCGTCTCTCTTCGTGGGGGGTTTCTCTGCTTTCTTCCCTCTGTCTGTGTGCTGTCTCACTGCTCCCTGATCCCTTTGTATGTGCCGCCCTTCCTATCCAACAAATTCAGTCTTGCTTCTTATTTCGTCTGACTGTTTTTCTCATTTCCCCTTTCCAGGCGGATTTATATCAACACCGCTCCCTCCTGTTCCATCCCTCCATTTTCACTCCACCGTTTCCCTTTCTCTCTCTCTTCATCTTCTCCCCTGGTTTTCCAGGGTGTAAATGGCAAACATCAAGAGTTGTCAAACCATCAAAGAAGTCTTGCTGCTACCACCTAGAAATAAACCCGTCGACGTGTCAATGTTTGTTTGGCAACTCAGTGGGTCACAAAATGCTTAGCTCCACAGGGGGGGATGTGGGCTCATACAAATGTGAAAAAGAAAGAAAAATGAGAGGATGCAGAAAACATTTTTAAATGACAACATGCGGGAGAAAGGGGAGGAAAGACAGATTGAAAAAAAAAAGTATAATTGCGACCTTGAGCATACTTCTATTTATGCATGTTTTGTGCAAATGTTACAACATGTTATCATAGGCAGAGGGCGAACTCTAGCCCTGAAGTTAGCATTCTTTAATTTCTGTTTAGTATTTCAGATCACTTGATTTTCTCTGTGGATTTTTTTGACCTTACTACATTGAGATGAGCAGGAGCCAAAATGGTAGAATCATTAAAGAAATTGCACATGGTGTTAATACCCTAGAAAATGTGGAAAAGTACAGCTGCAGAGTATATGCCATATCCAGTTTCAAATTGGATTTAAACATGAAGGGTAGTTACACTTACTAGACGTTATATCAACACTCTTTACCTCCCTCTGTGTATCAACCCACAGCACTGTCGACCAAACCCAGTGTCACTCCACCGGATGGAAAGTTGTTGTGACATGTGAAATGCTAAACCATTTTACTGTAACAGCTTTAAGTTGTAGGAGCTGGCAGCACGCTACGACTATAGCACGGCGTTTGTTGGAGGCAGGCAGCGCTCTGGATGCCTGTGCCAGGGTGACTGTAAGAGTCATATGAGCAGACAGAGTGAGCACGTATTCACACAGAAAAGTGGGTGAGTCAGACTGAGGGAGAATCAGACAGAGCGGGAGAGAATTAGCACTCACCTGGATCAGTGTCAGGTCTTCCAGATTGAGCCTGAAGAGGTGATTTCTGTAAAAAGAAGGAAGTGTGTGAGTTGATGGAGCCATTTTCTGTGAATAAACCAAGAAAAGAAAAAAAAAGATGTGTGGATGTTACAGCATCTCTGCTCAAAGGCCAAAGCTCTGTAAAGTTTTTATCTGTGTTCTCTCGCTAGTTCTTTCATCTCCACTGCCCTACCCAAAGTGCCACCAGTACAAAGAGATTTCCACCTCCAGAAAGGGAGCACACAGACTTAAACTGCTTAAATAGCAAGTTGGGAGTGAAAATTCCCTCGAATTCACTTCGAATGGTTCAGCGGAAGCCAACAAACTTAAAAGCGTACTCCACCGATTTAGCATTGCACTTCTATAACACTGTGAAACTCACGATGGACAGTTTATTCCACATATTCTTCTTCCTTGTCAAAATCTGTCACCTACATTACCCACAATACAACTCGACTGCTGACAGTTCGGTCGGAGATGCAGGTGTGTTATGCTAGTAGCGGCTAATGTAGCCTCAAGCGCCAAGACTCAAGCAGAGATGAGGAGCAGGCAAGTGACATCACTTGAGACAATTTATCAGATTTCACACAGCTCCCCCTGGAGCCACAAAAGGCTTTATTCAACTTTTTTTCATATGTGCAGTAGTACTCCCCAAGACCTGTAAACAGACTTTAAAGTGTAACATCCCCTTAAAAACTGCTGCATCTTAAGCTTCTAAGGTTTTCCCCACTTAGAGATAAAACAAACCTTTTCATTCGTGGCATAAGAAGGTGTAAGAGTTTAGTCAGGGTACTCATAGGGACCAAAGTCAGTGGCTGGTTGGATTCAACCACAGCAGCAAATGATGGATGGACCTCTAGGTTTGTCCAACCCATAATTGGGAGGCAAAAAAGACTGGATGAAGCAGTGCTGAAAGGTTTTACAGTATGTTCCTATCTCCTGGAGTTTTGTGTGTATGAGAAACAGGGAGCGAGACAGAGTGACAGAGCAAAAAAGAGATTGAAAGAAAATCAAAGCCTGGCGGTGAAACCTCGCTCTAATAAGTGCCTATCCTGCCTTGCCTGAAGCTTTTCAAATTTGCCCAGCATCAACAAAACTATTTCATTTGCGTTTCCAACTTTTCAAGAAACATTAGGTTCTAATGAATGCCCTCTCAAGAGGAATATTCGGTATATTGACGATGTCTCAGGCTGTCTACTACAACCATTATACACCATTACCAGAATGAGATCACATGAAACCTGACAATTAGGACTAAAAGCATTATTTATTGTGATTTTATTCCCTTTGAGACTCCTATATTATCCATATTTAGTAGTTTTTGTTCCACGGGCCAATCATGATCCAAGAATATAGTTAGTCCGTGCCACCAAAATAAAGTACATTTATTAAACATTTGTTGAGTTTAGTGCAATTTCACAGCGAAGAAACCTTTGTAGAGACTGACCTGACATTTTTTTATTCCATAATGTGTTTGTCTTTCATATCAGTAATCATTTTTAAAGAGCAAGCATTCTTTTTTTCATAAAGTAGACATCTCATTTCAGAGTTAAAGACGTCAAGCATGTTCACACACACACACACACACACACACTCTTGCGCACACATACACATACATACAAACACTTTCTCAGAGATCTATCAATCTCCTGAAGAGTGGCTATCAGCCAGGTCTCAATGCGGCTGCGGCCCCGTTTTACTGTATTGATATTTGCATCGATCCCTCTTTCCTTCCATTATCACTCATATTTCTAACCCCAGCCTGCAGCCATCCATCCAGCCACATCGCCTTTCACAGTTAGACACTCAACGGCCATCAAGTTGGCACCAAGAACTGAGCTAAATCTCTCATTTGATTTTTTGAGTGCTCCAAATAACATGTGTTGATAGAATTGGCTGAGTTGTAGCTAAAAATAATATATTGCCAGCAAAAACATTGTGTTTCTGTTATGTATTATATTATATTATCACAATTTTTGCCAGCAATTTCAGTGGAAATTCACTCACCTCTTCGACCTTTGCTCTTCATCCGTCCACACATACACACTTTCCCTGATTAGCCTTTTCCATCTAAGTTGCTGGGGTGCATTAGTAAATTCCCTGGGCTCACTTTGTTTCTGTTTGTTTTGCTGCTCTCCTTCCTGCTGGCTCCTCTGTTATCTCTTGTTCACGTTGTAGTGAGTGTTTCTTTCTATTGACAACTAAGCCATTAAGTGAAGTGCAGAGCGCACTTCATCTGGAATCAGCCACTCACACAGCATGAATGTATACACCCAATCCTTACACACACACACACACACACACACACACACACTTTAATTGTATGCATGAACACTGCAAAAACACACTGTTAAAGCTGATTTTTTTAATCACTAAATGTGTGCAATCCCTTTTCAAATTCAGTGTCACTGAGGAACTGCAAACACAAACACACACGCGCACACACACACACACACACACACACACACACACACACACACACACACACACACACACACACACTTGGCTGGGCTTATAGACTTGGAAACAATCTTCAAAGCCATTTTTCTCTGGCTTTTGAAGACATCTATAGAGAAACTGATCATTACTCATGCAATGCACCAACAAACACTGAAAAAATGGGGAATGAAAGACAAGACAATAATGGACAAACAACAAAAGAAAGAGGCAGGAGGGAAGACAAAATGAGACGGAGAGAAAGAGAAAGAAACAAACTCAGATATGGCTTACCTGGCACCGACGATCAGTTCGTTCTGGCCAGGGTCAAAGGTCAGCTGTGAGTAATCCACCGTGCCCTCTGCCTTGAACCTGAAGATCCACGGCTCCATCTCTGCCAACGACACCACAGGACACAAGAACAGTGAGCCAATCAGAGCGGAGAGTTTATGACTACAGATGACAGCTGTGCTGATGAATTAGCTGCGTTCAAAGGGCTGCTGTAACCTTTCTCAACACACTCAAAGAGTGGGGTCCTTAAAATTTATAATAGCAGCAAGTCTTTCTACTACTGCCTTTGTTCTGATTTTTACCTTTCCTCCAACCTTTCCTTCATATTTAGTGATGTTGCGTAGCATTTGTGATGAAAATATAAGAGCATTACACCTGTATTTTGCATTACAATGATTTAAAATGCAATTTATAATTTAAAATTTACATAGACAAAAAAATGAATGGAGATTTTGGCCTGTAGTTGTAGGGCAGTACTGCTGCATTACTGGCAGGTGCAAACGGTTTTTTGCCACACACAGTAAAGCCTGCAATAACGAACTGAAGAGGCGGGGCTAATTAAAAATAATGAGCTGCGTGGGGTGTTCGTGTACTGGCCATATACACTAAGCCAATGATATCATGAACCTTTATCACAGTTAAACATAATGCTATTTCAGATCAGGAAAGTTTCAGTATAAAGAGTAGTCCACGTCAACCAACTACAACTTTACTCCTTACACATACACATACATAATATAATATATAATAATGAGTACTTTTACTTATACTTTAAGTACATTTAGCTGATAGTACTTCTGTTATTTAAGGAAGATTGCAGGGCTTAGTGCTTTTACTTAAGTACAAGATCTAAATACATCTTCCACCAGTGGGGACCAATATCATCTTTAAAGTAAAAGAACATTTAATTTCCTTCTGCATAAGACACAGTTATAGATCATTATTTTTCTGTGTTATAAAGGCGGCAGCAAGAGCATTTGCCATTGTTGTATAATGACAATCTTTAGCATATTTTGTAATTACAAATTCCTTAACAAAATTGTCAGGCATGTTCTTCCCTGCTATGATACAAACGCGGGCCCTCCTACTGAGTGAAATGAAGAGGAGACTGAATAGAGAACAAAAATGCTCGGAGCTGTCCTCGGCTGATAAGGTCACTCATTCAAAAAATAATTTTGCACGGATCAAAGTACATTACATTAGTGCTTCTCAGGCTCTTTGTCTTAAAATCCCCAAAACATAAGTGAGACCTGAGATCTCTGTGTACAAAATAGTGAAATGAAACTCCTTGTGACTCAGTGGGCAAGTCCTTTGATTTCTGTAAACCATCACTACTGTTGATTGACCGCTTTCATGGAAATGTATACTGTGGATGAACCATAAAGACAGATGACTTTTTATGGAAATTGACCTTGTCTCCTCCTGCATGGTATGGTGAATACATACGCACATAAAGAGAGAGAGAGACAGAGAGAGAGCTATCCCAGACAGACACTGACATCTTATCCACAACATGCCTGTTCTCATGGCGCCCAACCCATTAACCCCTGACCAATCGAATCACAGGCCCCTTGGTGGTTGCCGAGCGATGAGGACGGCCTGTCTACTGTCTGGTTACCCGATAGGTTTAGTCGAGGGTGGTCAATCAGTCATTATGGTGACGTGTTTTCTCATCGCATGCTTGACCTGTAGTCATAATAACTTATCCCAGCACTGCTATACACAGGTTGGATTACACTTGTTACCAAATATGGGACATTTTCTCCAAATAGCTTGAAATTAGTATTTTGGAGTAAGGTGCCAGAACTCCAGCAAGGCTGAATTTTCCGCAGTGGTTGCTACAGTGATTTAAAATCACTCATCACTGCACATGTGGGATATTTCCAAACTAAAAATTTCAAAGGGACTTTTTTAATTTACCGGGGAGCTTTCCATCAGGGCCGGAACAGAGGGAGAGGACAGCTTGAATATCCTCCTCAAAACACATTATCTGCTTCTTCAGGCACACCTGTCAGACAGCGTTTCAAATGAAAGCATGCTCTCCCTTCACTGCATCAAAAGCAAGCACTTCGGGTGGCGGTGACAAACGTGGGATTTCTAGGTGTTTCAAAACAAAGACAAACAGAGCAAGAAAATGGGAGCTTCCAAAAAACATCTGTCTCCTCCAGATCACGTAGTGGGACCAAACTCTGGCTCTCCTAACAAAACAATATCATCTGCTGCGAGACAGAGCCACTGTATGCAAAGACGCTCTCCCTTGTTCTCTTTCTAGTCTCCAGTGACGAGTACAAGAGAACTGCAAGAGGAAAAAGCATCCTGCGTCTGGTTGCACAGCGCTAATACATTTTCATTAGCCGCTGTGAAATAAATATCTGGGAGATCACGACCAACTTCACCCCAAAGAATTCATTTTGCTTAATGGCTGCTGCTCTGCTTATTCTGGGGGGAGACACAAAGTTTTGGATGTGCCAATCCTTTGGCTCCACTGGGCTTGTTTTTCACGCCATCGAGAGGATCCCTGGCATACAAATGTAGCTGTGACACCCCCCGGGGGAAGACGGCGCTTGACGAACCCAGCTTCTCCCCATAAATCTCCCTGACTCACCAGGGGAGGCTCACTAACGGGGTGATGGAGTGTGTGTGAGTGTGTGTGCCTGGACATGTGTGTGTGTGTGTGTGTGTGAGAGAGACAGAAAGAGAGAAAGAGAGGATATGTGTTGGAGTGTGCAAAAGGGGCAAAAGGTTTTAATTGAACACAACAGCACTCAAAGGATTTATGGCCTTTTGTGACGAGGCCAAGGACCATTCATAAACATTCATAACGGGGCCTCCCAAGGCTGTGGAGCTAAATATATGGAGCTTCACAAAGTCAAACACATGGGGGTTTAGCAGATCATACTTTGGCTTTAATACAGGGATACAAAACGGTGGCACACTTGGAAATATTTTTAAAAACAACACTGCAGGATACTGGGTTAGCTCCACCACAGAGACTAATCACACTGATTTGAACTCTGATCTAACTTGTGATGTTTATTTGTTTTTGGATGAGTTGTAATAACTAATTTTAGGGGCACCCAGGGAGGTTTTTATGAAGTCAACCTGATCGTTAACCCAGCAGAAAAGGAAACAGTAGGACAACCGCCGGCTAATTAATATCCCTAAAAAAAAACTAAAAAAATCCTATCCCCCATCTCATTTCCTAGATTTCAGGCCTGCTTTGCATGTTACATGGGTTCATATTAGCTGCACTTTAAACGCATGTGATAATGTAATCACATCACAGCCATGCTTGTACAGCAGCTGCCTGAATCAGGGGATTGGCTGCTGATGAGAGGAAGGCGTAATCGCACACAGAGACACACACATGCAGACTCACACACACGGATTGGGATGAAAATTCAGAGAGCAGCCAGGGCTCTGAGCCAACATGAAACCAACGAACACACACTTACACACCCCTTCCCCCTTTTCTCGGTCCCATCTTATCCCCTTAACCCCTGTCTCCCTCCTCCTCAAAATAGAACAGCCTATCACTCAGATCCCGTTTGTTATTCCCCGCTCTGACACGGAGCAGTTGACACAAAGACAAAATGACAGGATGTATAAATATTTACACCCAGCATCAGAAGCCACGCCAGTCTTCAGTCTGCCAGCGCTCAAAGTTAGTGCTCTACAGTGCTGTCAGGCCGGCAACAATGGTAACATGTGGAACCAATTCTGAAACATGAATGGTTTTTCTGTGAGTGGTGCAAATAGAGTGTGGCAGCAGGCGCTCACATAAATGAAGAGCCAATTCACTCTAAATGCAGCCCTGTGGTACCGGGCAGCAGGAGAATGGCAACTATTTGGTCAAGCTGATGTGAGGAAACGACTTGGCCGAACGGTCGAAAAACAAACACCTGCTCAGTTTGAAAAATTCCAGAGCGAAAGGCAAGGTCAGTCATGACCTTCGCGCTCGGCCCTGTGCTTGAAAGTTTTCCTCTTATTATGTTATTTCGAGCAAGAAAAACAAGCACATTTTGCAGCTGAAAGTCCTACAACTCAAATTACCGTGGCTGTGCTGTGGCCCCGGGGCAGCGAGTGAATCATGCAAAACAAACCACCGTGAAGCCTCAAATAAGTGTGCAATAAAATATTGAAATCTAATGTGTATTTAGGAGTGGAATCGTTTGGTTCTAGGGGTGCGGGAGGAGAGACAACCTTTTAACAAGATGACCAAATCTCTTAAGGCCACTTGACAAAAAAGAAGATGGAAATGTATATGTAAGGAAATGACATGTGGGACTTTTATTGCAGCGGGTAAATGAAAGACATACAAATCCAAAAATATGGACGGGCCCTTCTTCATGCCATTGGCAGCCTGTCATCCATTAAAATAAAACATGGCCAGAACATAGCTGACCTTGGACATGAATAGAGCGGAGTTAATGTTTTGGAATTGAAGCTCCAAAGAGCTTGGAGGACTTTAAATTTAAAAGAACCACCCCCAAATGACCAATTAAAAGCTCTCTGATACTAGTAGTAGCCTGTTGCATTTATGAATGCTATGAGGCCATTTGTTTTTTTTTCCTGCTTTCACTCCCCTCTCTCTAACGATGTGTTAGCCGTTCAGGGATGATAAAAACTGAGCTCAGTCTGTGGCTGTAAAACAAGTCTGCCGGTTCCACTCCTCAGAGACATGGCCCTCAGCTTGGCCTGTGTAGGCATTGTTTACACCACAGTTTATAACCTTTAAAAGCCTTCAAACCTACACCCAGGAACACTTTTTAAATACAACACTATTAATACAGTATATCTCAGGGGCTTTGAACTACAATAACACTAAAAATGCTCGGTCAGAAGACCTTTGCCAAAACATATCCTTTACCAAGAATAGGGATAAAACCTTTCAACGCTCCTAAAATAATTCTATAAATGACACACATTTACATTGGACCTCTGCTGAAGCTATATTCAGACCTGTTTTCTTGAAAGCGTAGCAAGTGTACCTTTTGGGTAAACATTTCGAACCTAGCTGCTGAACTGTACAGTGTACTTTCTTTCTGAAACCCTACATTTCTGAAACCACCATACAAAGCAGAAAGCGGTCTTTAGACTATAGCATCCTTGCACCACAGTAGCAATTCTGTCAGCCAAGTGTTGTGCCAAGTCAGAAAACCACCATCCCTAGTGGGGTCAAACCCATGTGAAGGCACACCCTTCCACAGTCAGGCCACAATCACACAGAGAGAAAGAAATGCTGTCACTGGAACACACTCAGACAAACCTTGACCTTGGCTTCTCACGGTGGGTCACAACCACTCTTTGGGCTCTCTATTGTTTAACTCCTTTTTCATCAGGCCAGCTGAGACTGTGAGCTGTTTCAGTGAGCCGAACACCCACAATAGAGTAGCTGCGGAGCCAGTGGCACTAGCTACTAAAGGAAAGCAGCATATCACTCTTTTGTTTCCAAATACCTTTCACCCATTGTCACCCCCAACCTTCAACAGAAAAAGACATGCCAGGATAGATTAATCTATCTGCCGTTGATTAAATGAAAATTGTGAAAAATTCAATGTCCAAGGTGATGTAGTCGAATTGCTTGTTTTGTCCCACCAACAGACCAAAATCCTAAAATATTCAATTTAAGATAGAAAACAAAGAAACGCCAAAAAATCCTCACATTTGAGAGTATATTTTGCCTTTAAAGTAATAGTTTGCTTTCTTGCCGAGAATTAGATGAGAAGATCGATAGGCCTACCACTCTCATGTAGCTTCAGCCAGCAGCCATTTAGCTTAGCCTAGCATAAAACTAGCTCACTAATTAAAACATTACATCTTGTTTGCTAATTCGTACAAAAGTTGATGTGTAAAGATAACGATTTGTGGTTTTAATGTGTTAATTAGTGAGGTTTAGAGGTGTTGGTAAGCAGATATTGTTACCTTTGGACAGAACCAGGCTAGCTGTTTCCCCCTTCTTCCAGTCTTTATGCTAAGCTAAGCTAACCAGCTCCTGGCTGTAGCTTCATATTTAGCGTACAGACATGAGAGTGGTGTATTTACCAAAATGTCAAACTATTTCTTTAATCAATTGTACGTTTAGGCCCTAGCTATAAGACACAAGCCAAATCTGTACGCCTGTGTATGTCCAAAAGGATAAGGTTT
Source organism: Macquaria ambigua (assembly GCA_008360985.2). Lineage (NCBI taxonomy): Eukaryota > Metazoa > Chordata > Actinopteri > Centrarchiformes > Percichthyidae > Macquaria > Macquaria ambigua. The sequence goes on from VMKM01000203.1 coordinate 263,437, forward strand.
GCCTGTGTACAGTGGGAGTGTGCTGTTGTGATCCACAGGGGTATATTTAATTTGTTTGTAGTCCTCCCAGCTCGGCTAAAGAGGAGCCACGGCAGCCTTGCTCCGCACATTCTCAACAACCAGGGATTACACTACATTACATGGAGCACAATGACTCACAAAAGAGAATGATAATAGGTGAGAGGTTTCTCTTCCCTCACTCACTGTTTGTGTGTACATATGCATGCGTATGTGTCTATGTGTCGGCATATTCTGTAATGACTCAGCTTTTTTGCGTTTATTGCAAAAAGCAAGGGCTATAATTTGGCAGTCTCTGAAAAAGCTTTGTATACTGTACAACTCGGAACAATGAGATGTGTTTGAACCGCACAATGACTATCATCAGGCCATGAAAGCAAAGTTATTAAAAAACTGAGCAAAAATATAACTGTGAAGGCAAAGATAAATGCACATCCATGAGACCATGGGAATTAGCAGCTGTTCTGCAAAGGTGCTGATTCTTAAACAAGGTGAGAATAAATAAGATTGGGATGTAAGTAAACAAAGCTAAGTGATAAAACTTGTGTTAAAGGGAAACTTTTTGTGCTTTCTGTCCCCACATGACAGCAAAAAAAAAAAAAAAAAACCCTCTAAACATGCAAAGTCTGCAGAGCTTTAGAGCTTTATGACCGGGGCAACAAATCTGATGTGTAGACGGTCGACAAGCTTGTGAGCTTAGAAACTCTGGGTGAACTTTTAGGGGTCAACAGCCTTAACAAGCCAATGAAATGTATATGCATACTGTATACATTTCTGCATTGGTGCAATTTTATTTTATGAACAATAATTCCACCTTTTAACAGTTTGAATGCAGATGTGCATGTGGCACTGAGTTGACTGCCTCTGGTTTCCTGTGAAGAATATTGAGGAAATGCTGATCATTGCATTCAATGACATCCTGATTCTTCGTGATTTAACTTTAACAAGCCACGGAAACGATGTGTTGAAACACATTCTTCGGGAAATTAACTATTTTGTTGTGCGCTGGTATAACTGGGGAGAAAATAACTGTCCAATCAGTACGTAAATTACCATCTCAACGCTAAACACACCCTCAAGCTTCAGCTTTGGTTTAGTGCGTCAATACCAATGATCAAACCAAACTTTAAGTGAAAATGCTAACCATCCGTAATACATTTAAAGAGCTCAAAGAACCCGCTGTTTAGAGTTTTCATAGGGACTATTTCTTTGGCAGAAAGAAAGTTCCTGTGAAAACTGTTCACAGTATGGCCTTTGAATTATCCAGTGTAACTGCGAAAGAGATATTGATTCATATTTTTTTAATGCTGTGAGCACTATAAGTTGAATTTATTGTACTGGCATGGCAGCAGAAATTTCAGAGACACACATTTCAAAACCTGGGCAAACAAAACCATACACTTTAACCATACAAAATCTGCTATTATATAATATTTCTCAATGAAGCTTATCTACCTCCCTGCAGTAGGAAACCATTGTATCATCATCACAGCTGATCATTCAGACAAAACACACTGAATCACAGACAGTGAAGCCTCTGAGTTCCTCTCTCTTTCTTTCCTCTTCTTCTGTACAGTAGGCTTTGTGTTAGCGAACCGTGCCTGATTGCTGACTGTAATGTCGACCCTTTTTATTAATGCTCTTATATTTCAACCAAAGCATTAAGCCACTGGAGCTTAATGGGCATTCTGGTACATTAGAGAACACAAACGCATTGACCACAGCTGACCCACTGGCTGGTGTGTGATCCCCCTCATGCAGAAAGCACAAGGCAGGAACGTATCACGTTAGCTGGGCAGTTAGTCATCATCATTGCACTCAATTGGCGCAGAGGGAAGAGTGCCACCTCAGCTAACAGTGAAGTGACAAAGACTGCCAAGATAGATGGAGTGAGAGAGAGAGAAAGGGTCGTAGAGGAAGAGTCCTTGTGTCTGTGCTGGGCGGTTATACTGAATATGAGTCTTTGAATGCATGTGGATCTTTGGACCCACGCAGTGACCTTGGTCTTCTAGTCAATTTCGCCACAGACAAAATCCTATGTGATTATCTGACTAGGACTCTGCTGGACTGAAAACAGCTCAATGACATTTTGCTGCTTCGCAGTGGGCAGACAGAACTGCATTGATCGCTATTGATACTTTCTTTCGATTAAGTTTCACAGCATTTCATTACAGTTTAGTTGTTCAATAGCAATGTAAGATAAAGGATGAGGACAATGAAATCTGATGCGGAATATACTGTATCTAAAAACTGCAGAGCCATGTAGTAATTAAAGGCCTACGAGGAAGGTTGTGTCTGCTTTGTGTCTCGAGGGAAGGAACAAAGAGGAAAGAAAATGGTAAGGAAGGGAATAATAGATGGGAAGAGAAAGTTTTTCTTTTAAAATCTTTATATAAATTATTTTGACAATAAATAATAACCAGAAAAGTCCACAATTAACCATTTGCTAATCCCCTCTTCTCTTAGTTGTTGCTATATGCTTGTCAATCTTTCTGTTCTCACACAGCACATTGTTTTTGGATATTTTAAGTTTCTAATTGTTTTCACCTGGATAGTCCTTTCTCTTGTTACTTTCTACAAAATAAAGTAATGACATTCAATTTTTATTTAACAGCAACATGCAATCCCAACATTACAGTCAGTGTCTCATTTGCAGCTGTTGCCAGGTGGAAATGACATAAACTATCAGAGGAACAGCTAATTGCTAACTACACCTAATAAGCTGAGACAGGGAGCTGAAACAGGTTTACTTATGCTTCTTTTTTTTTCTTTGGTCATCAATTTGCTTACAAATAAGAACTGGCAGCATGTGTCCAACAGTATTTATGTCTCCTAGCAACAGTAAAATGTCCTGATGAAATGGTCCAGAAGCTGTCCATAAATGGTCTACAAATCTAACCTTGTGAAGAGTGAAGGAAGCGAAGGAGATGTCGATGGAGGAAAAAATGTGATTAAAGGTAGAGTGAGGGAACGGAGGATGTAGGTGGATGTAGAAAGACAGGATATAAATAACTACATACAGCATACAGAAAAGTTCACGTAATTATGGAGGTGAATAGAAAACTTAATGAGTCGAATCGATGATCTCACCTTATGTGTGTTTGTGTGCGTGTTTATGTGTGTTTGTGTAGCCCGGTAAAGACAAATTGAGTTTAAGAGATAAGTTTAAAAGAGGAGCCTAAAAGACCTAGATTAAGGCTTTGTTATTTAAATAAAGTTTACACTTTAATCAAGGCGAAATACAGTTAAGTCAGGTTTGTCAATCTGAATAAAGTTTTACACTCAGTAGGGTAGAACGTATAGATAACGTTTTGTTTAATGTCAATAAAGTTATTTGGAAAAACCAAGCAAGTTTGGTTAGCCAGTACCAGCATGTGTAAGAACAACCTGTCATTTGTTGAATGATTGATACTGTTTAAGGTAATTTGATTGGCCACCGTCTGTTGGTAACAGAGAGTTATGAACTGGATTGGTGGGCTGGGAGATGGAAAAAGAGGGGGAGGGGAGCGGAGAGCGCGAAAAGAGGAGAGGAAGAAGTGAGGGCGAAGCAGAGGGTGAACGGAAAAAGAGTTAGCCGAAGGCTAGGTTTTTTGTATTGGGACACTTGTTGGATAGAATGTTATTTGTAGGATAAAGTGCTCTCATAGTGTGATTGTTGGACCAATTGGACATTGTTTCATTGAGTGATGGTCGTGAGGTTTGTTTTTGTTTTTTTCTCGGACGCGTTGGACTGAGTTGAACTGGTCGTTCTGCTCGGACTGAGTGAAGAGACAATTATTTCAGCGCACACAAGCTACGTTTCAGGCCTGCACCGTTTGTTATTTTTTTGCGTGCGTGAGTACTCGGTGTGAGTGTGTGTGTGTGTGTTGGGCCCTATTTGTATTTTGCATTGGATATATATTTCTATACTGAGAGTTTCTTGATAACTGTAAAAGTACAGTAGTAAAGATAGTTAAGTGCTCAGGGTTTTTCAGACGTTTAAAATTTAACCGATTACACGCAGTGAGTAACGTTGTTTGAGGCACATTGCGTATCGTTAGTGAGTGTAGGTTACTCACGTTGTTTAAGTACCTTGTGTATTTCTGTGGGTAATTTTTTGGCCAATATATAATTTACAGTAGGGTAGTTATTGTATAGTAAGTTTTATTTATTTGTTTGTGTTTTATTTCTTTTTACGTTAATATAGTATATTGTACTATTATTCATAACTTTAATATAGTAAAGGTTTTATTGATCATTTGATATGATGTCTGGGTTTAATTATCTAACATGGGTTTGATTAAGTATTTTCATAAGTTGACTAGAATAGTATCACATTAGCCAAACACGAACCTAGGGCCCCCAACTTCTAGGTAAACAGGGTTGGGGTGCTACATTTGTTTGAACACTTACCTGAGTGTGGGATGAGTGGGTGCTCTGTCTTGTGACAGGGCGATTCAGGCAGCAGCACCGGCCCTCTCCTACCGGCCACGCCTCCAGGCCACAGGACCAGCATGCACTGCAGCAGCAGCAGTGCATGCTGGGTAACAGGACGTCCCATGGGGGCCTGGGCTTGGCTCACTTCTCCTCAGGCCTCAGGGGCCAAGGGCATTGGAGAGACACACCTGACAGGACAGAAAGAGAAAGAGACAGATTTGGGTTTAAACAAAGACTTATTTCACATTTGTTTCAAGTCAAGCGCTGAAAAGCTTGATACAGTAAAGCACCTCGCTACAATCACCAAGGATTCACTCCGGGAGATGAAAAGCAGCAAAAATAAATCCTTACAAAAAGGGAACGAGGGAGAGAGGTGCAATGAAGAGAGAGTGTGACAGACTGGGGAAAAAAGTGTGGGAAGATTTGCTGAGCAACACCAGCCTGTGTGCTCCTCACCGACACCCAGAGACCTCACACCTCTGACACCCGGTGAATGAATCAGACATGGCTCTGCATTACCTCAAACACCTGATGTGTGTGTGTGTGTGTGTGTGTGTGTCCTCTAATATCTGAACTGATGTACCCTTTGTGCATGCCTTTGTTTCCACTGTTTCCACTGCTTTGTTGAATGTAATGATGAGGGGCAGCAATAGCTGAATGTGTATGTGCATGCATGTGTTATTCATTATTAAGAGTCTATTTGTTTGTGTGTATATGTGACTGATTTATATATGGAGCTGCACTGCACAGCGCTCCTCATGGGTCAATTAAATGCTATAGCTGCTGTAAATCTGATGTGTTTTTATTCACCACCAAACCCCTCAAATTGCTGGATGTGATTAATATGTAATGCTCACAGCAGATTCATGCTTCCCAGAAAAGTCATTCGCCACAAGAAAAACAAAGCAGTTTTCACAGCTCAATTGGTTATGATTTCTTTTCTTTGTGGGGGTGAATTGATGAGCAGTCTAGACCATCTACATCATTCCTTTTTAATCATTTATGTGATGTTATTACCAAGAGTGATTCATGCTGTGCGCAACAGAAGAATAAGCCTCCCTGACAGTATACCCGATTTTGAGCAGCGCGTGTGGTGGAGTGAGTAAAGATACTGAGGATCTCAGCTGTAAAGTACCAGTAATGGCAAGCATTTGCTTTGTTTTCATGACAGAAACTGTATTCTGTAGCCAAACCTGCGGAGCATTCTTATTATTTTATTGCATGTGAAATAGGCTTTTCATCTGTTGTCCAGTCAATAGGAAAAAAATGGTGCTTTGTAGCGCAAGAACAGAACAACCCTCCCTCCATGACAGAGTTGATTTAGTGTGAATGGTAGGTTGCAAATAAGCAAAAACTATTAATACCGTGTTTGTTGTGGGAAGGCAGAAAAAATATGGAAAAATCTGCATGCTGCAAAAAAAGAAAGACAGAAAAAAACTGAAGAAAGAAGAAATGGTGAACATGTGCTCTCCTCCAAGACAAACCTCGTCTCCACTTCTCTCTGAAGTATGAACCCCCCTTAGTGCTGGAAAGCTTGGAGTGGCTCTGGGGTAGAACATAACTTAAGGCACCTCTGTACTCCTGCTTTCAAATGAAAACCCTATTGCTGTGAGTGTGGTGGTTTTATTTCATTTTCTCCTTCATTGGAAAGTTTACTCTGCCTTTAGTGTGCATGAATAAGCTCCATGACCTTGGGGCCTATATGGAATTCATTCGAAGTCCAGCGTATAAATGCACAGGCAGTGGGGATATGTGGTTTGCCTTCACAGAGTAATGTAAAACACCTTCACAGAGTAATGTAAAACACCTGTCAGCCACAGCAGGGAAAGAAAGTGACAGCTAGTGCCTGTTGCCTCTCTGTTCCTTTTCCCTTTCGTCTTGACGGTTCACATGTCAGCTTCTATACTCTTTTGCTGTTTCGCTTTAGTCAACCTGTCGTTTTACATGTCACTTTTCTTTGTCTGCTAGTTTCCTTGACAGTCTTTAATGTTTTTTCCTCACTAAAAAGTCATTTTACCTGTTGCAGCTGAGAGCAAGTAAGTCATTTTCCCCAGGTAGTCTCTAGCTGGGACATTCTTCTTGTCATTTTTCATACAGCCTTATAAACTTTTATGTCTGCATTCACTTAAGGAAAATATTTCACAATCTGCCGGGCGCAGAGGTGAACTTGACGTAGGGAATTAATACTATTGATGTTCCCTCAGTAGTTTGTGTGTGTGTGTGTGTGTATGGTCAGAAAGATCTGTGGTATTGACATGGATTTCTGTGTGCGTATGTGTCACACACACACCTACCCACGGACACACACATATGCAAAGGGCTGGCTGACAGGAGCAGGGGCCGAGGCCAGTGAGTCGTGCGCTCTTTGTTGACCTCGCTCCTTCTGTAACAGCCCTGCACACGACCTCCCGTCAGCTCGTACATGCCTGCACACACGAGTACATGCACACACAACACATGCATGTTCAGAAAACAAAGTTCCACGATCTCATATGCGTACAATTTGTAATGCTATTTCAAGAACAAGCTATTATCTAATTAATTTTAAAACCCTTTCAGTTGTAGTTGAATATAATATTAAAGGTGCCCTGTGGAGTTTTCTAGTAAACTAGTAAATGTTCTCACCAAAGCACATTGTGTGTATCCTTGAGGTCAAACAAATGTGTTTCATATAATTCGTTCCTCATTAAACACCCGCAAAGCCAGTTTATTAAATATTTTAAATCGTGCAGTGTTTACATCACAGTTTGCTAGCTTGATGTCTTCTTCTTTCTTGCCTTTGTTGGCACATTGCTACACTTCTTCGCACATTACCGCCACCAACTGTCAGTCAGTGGAACTGCGTGAAAACAGCTACAGGAATGTGTATTGCTTTCTTGTGTTCATTTTTACACAAAATAAATACACAAACATTTGTAAAAAAAAAAAAGTATAATTGATGACGAAGGCTATTGACAGATCTAAATGATGTCCAATCGTTTTTTTGTTGTGAGTCAGACTCAAAATGCAAGTGAACCCGTATTGTTTTTGCCTGACTTTCTCCGTCTGGATTTAATGAATCTCAAAAATACTTTCATCTCTGTATTTGCATGTAAATGAGCCCTAATGAAAACCTGTCATTGCATGGCGAAACAATTAAGAACTCTAAAATCTAAGATACTATAAGCCATCATTTAACAAAATGCATATGTCGCTTTAAAGACCCACAGATAACCTGATTTATGCCCACACATGCATTTGCATCATGCCTTTTAAAGTAGCAGAGCGCAGACAGACAGCCATGACTTGATTTGAAACCAAACCATTTGAGTTGTTTCATTCCCCTGAAGTGATCCCTGGTGGATCCTGTTTTCTCTTTAACTCACCACAAGCCACCGACTGGTCCTGTGGGAGAAAACTGGAAGAGCTTTCTGTGCTGTTCGGTGGTCTAAACTCTAAATCATCTCCAGGGCATTAGTACAAGCCTCCACCTCCTCCTCCTCCACCTCCTGCTCCCACTCCTACTTCTTTCACACCTCTACAAATACGGACACACAAAAACACACATACAGTACCAGTGCACTCACAGCACACACACACACACACTGAAATCACCCTGGGACCCTGTGATGGATAACACACCGGTGCATTTAGGGCACTTAGGAGAGGGAGCTCGAGCCACACAAAAAACAAAACATGGGGTAAATGAAGCTGACATTTGAAATGCATGTACAGAGCAGATGATACAGTTTAAGTTTTATTTTTTTCAAATTTTGAGACCATCATCAGCACGCTTTATTCCCCACGTTTTTTTTGCCTATCTTGACTTCATCAGTATGGTATCTGAGGTTATTTCAGTTGATCAATTACCATTAAAAACAAGACGTACAAAATAACATGACAACCATCTTTTCAAATGTTACACAAAATATTGACTGTAATCCTTACCTTCCATTAACAGGTAAAAACAGTTGAAACAAAACTGCAAATGCTATGCTCTTTCAGCTTTATATTTGAAAACACAGTATCCTACACTCTTTCATTTATTAACATTTATGATATCCCTGAATAATGTATGAGTAAATCTCAACACATTTCTCCTTTTTTGCCCCCTTGGTTCAAATGATCCAGTGATGATTTGAGTTAGTCTTAATGGTCAAAATGGATTAGACTGCTTCTCTAATGATCTGTATAACTCTCAGACGTGCTCATCAACATGCTCATTGTGTAAACCCTCACGTGCAAAATATGTGAGACAACTGTCGTAACCTTTCAAACAGAAATGTTTCATGAATTTCAGTAATCAAAATTGAACTGGTAACAGATGAATCTTACGTAAAATTACCTGGTCACAGGTTTACGCAAATGATCACACGTTCTCAACTTTAGCTCACAGGTGCAACTCACGTTCTATCAATTCTCAAACACTTTTGCACTACAGGGGTGAGTTTTACATAGGTACCACAGTTTGTGAGTGGGGACAGACATCAGAGAGGGACAACAGCCTCACGCAGAGGGATAGAGAGACCTGTAGGGGAAGGTTTACTGTGCTAAAAGATTTTGTGTGTTCCAAGAGCAAATATCAGATGTGAGGTAGATGATGATGATGATGGTGTGGCCAGACAGGAGCATTTCTACAATAGTCCCTAAATGGGTGGCTGTGGCTCAGGAGGTAGAGCGGGTCATTCACTAATCACAGGGTTGGCAGTTTGATCCCTGGATCCCAGATGGGCAGGCCAGCCCGTTGAATGGGAGCTCTGCCCCCATCAGTGTGTGAATGAGAGGCTTTGTCCATTAAGCACTACAGAAGTGCAGTCCATTTACCATAAATAACATGAATTTGATGTGTGGGGTTTGATGGATGCCATTCAGTTGGCTGTACAGGATATATACAGTGACTGAAATTTATATTATTTTTGTTTCTACGACAAATCTAACCCACTGAAATATTGTCCGTCTTGTTTAATTTTGGTGGTCTGGTGTCTTCTCAAAACCTACAATTAAAGACAGCATATGTCAAAAAGTAGAAGAAGAAAACTGCAGAGGCAAAGTCCACTTGCAGCAAAATGTATCGAGTTGAACAATGGATTGGCTCAGACAGTCAATAGCTGTTTGCTTCATAGTTTTGGAAAGTTACATAATGATACATTCGACTGTGTACAGACAGCATCACACACACACACACACACACACACACACCTCTGCATCTTTGCATTTTGGGAATTGAGGTGTCGGCTAACTAATCAATTGAAGTCTTCCTGCAGTAGCGAGTGGAGAGAGGATCATATTAACACCACTATTGATTTTGTCTGGGGGGACTTCATGATGGTTGAATTACACTATACATAATGAACAGACTCCGAATAAAATGCCGGCTTTGTATTGGTCACACTGGCAGATACGTGCACACACACACACACACACGGGCTCACATGGAAACACGTTTGTCAAATGTGAGTGGTGCAGTGATGATCCATCTGTCCAAACACAGACGGGGGAGTGTGAGTTTGGGGTCACAACACAGCGCTGATAGATGCTTCTCTCACTTCTCTTCTCTCTCTGGCCAGACAGGACACACACACACACACACACACACACACACACACACACACACACACACACACCAGTAAAATCAACCCAGACTTTGCTTTAGAGCCGAGCACACAAAGACAATACAGAGCTGCTTTATATAGCTGTATTTCTGTCAGGCAGAGTGCTTATGTGTGTGTGTGTGTGTGTGTGTGTGTGTGTGTGTGTGTGTGTGTGTGTGTGTGTGTGTGTTTGGATGCGATTGACTGGGTGTTTGCCTGTTTATCACTCTGTCTATCAGACGGGTTATTGCCAGTTTTTGTTTGTTGTTCTGTGTCTCTGTCTGCCAATTGGTATCTGTGGTTTTTGGCGTCTTGTGTTTAGACCAAAGCACACACAGAAATGGTGGAGATGTTTGCTCTTTACTTTGCTGTCTGTCTGCCTGAAAAGGACAGCTGACTTTGTAAATGTCAGACTGACTGATTAGTTTATGATTGAAGTAAATTATTGATTGATAAAAGACTAAACTGACTGACTCAACAAATTACAAATTCAAAGCCTAACCACGACTTACCAACTGGCTGACCGAGAGGTCAAATGAGCTACTGATTCACTGAGTGACCGACAGACTAGATGACTGACTTACTGTCAGGCTTGCAGTCTGAATGACAAACGATCTGACACAATAACGAACTAAGTGACTGACAGATGAGGCGCCTGAGTGAGCGAATGACTGCTGCATAAAACACAACATGACTGACAGACCGAGTGGCCAACTGACTGACTTTTGTTCTTTCCTGGCTGTCATGAGGATTTCTTTTTCACTGCCATCTGTCAGATTTCTCAAACTTCTATCACGTCCCTTCCTGTTTCTACCTTTCATTGACCTTTTCCCTCACTGTTTAATGCTTTCAGTCCACCTCAGTCCGCTGGGTGTCTCATGGGGGCTCAGCGGAGGATGACATAGAGAATGACGGAGTGGTGATATCGCCATCAAAGGCTCATCGCCGCACAACAGGGTCCTTTCCACTCGACGACCCCCAGATCAGAGGGGTGATTAATTCCGTGCGAAAGAAATGTTTGTGTCTCCCCAAGAGTGGGATTGAAAAGCGCACTTGGCTCAGATGGCTTGTTTGTTTCAAAACCTTATCTGTGCTGCACAGTGTGGCTTTTGAAGCGAAAATCAAATGTGCACATGTGCAGTTTGTCTTTTTCGCTCTTTCACACTCTCTCTTTCTCTGTCAGACACACACACACACACACACACACACACACACACAGTACTGAATGCATTTCACATTGCACTTTCTTACATTGGGGCCTATGAGAGCATGTTATTATGTATTATGCAATATATCATTACTTTACTACTGTTACAGACTTTACTAAGTGTACTTATTTGAGCTACATTCCTTGTATGAAAAACTACAGCCTATATTCATCTTCATTCTTATCATTATATATTTTAGGGATTTTTTTTTCTTTTGGTGTTATGAAGCCTTTTTCAAGTTAAACTGAACCTAAAATTAATTTTTGCTATGCTATGACATTAGTTTATACTGTACATCCTTGGTGTTTGTTGTGCAACTTGTGCACTTCTTTGGTCAAAATTGCTACAAACAAAAAGAAGAAATTAAAGTTTTGTTTTTATTTTTCTGCAGTGACAGTGCCCCCTACATTACTGCTCTCCAGGGGTCGTGAATTTTTGTTCTGACTGAATTTGATTGGTGCAATATCTGTGTGAGTGGGCACTAAAATAATTAGTAATATCAATTTCAATTCCAACGTTCACACAGGGAAAGACATGCACAATAGCTGCAGAATCGTTATAGTTTATATTTCCTTGCACAAAAAGTAAGAAAGTTTCAGTTCAGTTCAACTTTAAGCCCAGTGGAAAATGTTACAAATACTTTGTCACCAAGAAAGGTTTTCTTAGTGTGACTCTTGCGTGAACACGAATGTTTGCCGATGCATATTTCTTTAGCGTAATGCTATATTTTTGCCTGCACATAATCTGACTCTGAGCCTGAATTCTACATTACGTTCCACAAACAGATCTATATTGGAATAAACATTAAATCGAACAAATACTGGATCAGTTTCCCCCTGTCGGAATGAGGGTCCACAATTCCAATCTGTCGTTAGGTTTTGCGTAAGATTTGGAAAAACAGAACTGTGATTTGCTGTGTATTTTCTGATCTCAGCATATGGAGGGAAGTGACACAGCTGATGAAACACAGGCACTGGGGATGAGGAGCAGCAGAGAGCTTCTCTGGTGGTGGATTGAAACTAACATCGCAGGTACTCGACTTAGTTCAAAGTTTGTTTCACAAAACTTCTGCTGAAACTTTTTACAGTAAATAGTCTTGGGGTCAATTTAAGAAAATGTCACCCTCCTCCGCTCCTGAGTAATGGTTGTACACACCTCAGCCTCTCTGGTATTCTTTTATTTTTTGTACATGCTGAAAAACACAATGAATCTTAAACACACCAAAGTCTGTGTACTGTACTGAGCTGAAAGACTTTTTAAAATTTTTTTACCAGCCCTGATGACTTGCCTGACCACAACCATAGCTTTGGTCCACTTAAATCTGGGACGTACATCACACACATTTGCCACAGAAACAGACACACACACACTGACTCTCTCCACTGTCTTGCTCAAAAACACACCCAGCAATTTCATCCGAGTCCCACCCTAACTCCCCAGAGGTTTCTCAAATCCTGCTGTTATTTTTACTCAACTCGCTTACCCTCTAGCACTCATGCTGATGCATTACCACGTGACTGAATGCGGTCTGCGTGTGTGTCTTCACAACACAACTCCAGACGAGGAAAGGCTTCAACAACAAGCAATATGTGGCAGAGAAAAGTGACATCATGCCTGAAAGGAGAGAAACGTTCGTGTGAAAGCTCTCACACGATTACCAGCGTGAGCTGGCCCTGGCTTGCTGCCTCCATGATTGCTGGAGGTAGTTCAGCATGACCTGTGACTTAAAACCATTACAGAAATCCAGGCAGGATGGCCCTTTGAATACAGAGCAGGGCTTTTATAAGTGTTCGCTTCCAAATTTAGGTCAAGGTAAGGCAGAGTCAGGACTTATAGCCTACACAGCTGACTTCATAATTACGGAGAATTAATCATTTCTGGGGTTGGTTGGTTTCTTCTCGGCTTTTGACAAGGGTACTATGAAAATAGATACACTGAGTAATCTTTTCATTTGTATTCTTTTCTTTTAGGAGCTGTGCCTAGTTCCTCTTAAAGAAAAAGCTTGACATTCTGGGAAACATGCTCATTTGCTTTCTTGCCAAGAGTTAGATGAGAGGATTGATACCACTTTTGTGTCTGTACGCTAAATATGAAGCTATCGCCAGCAGCTGGCTCACTTAGCTTAGTACAAAGACTTGAAACAAGGAGAAACAGCTAGCCTGGCTCTGTCCAAACCAAAATATGTCTACCAGCACCTCTAAAGATCACTAATTAACACGTTATAGCTTGTTTGTTTCATTCGTACAAAAACCAAAGTGTAAAAACGACATATCACTGTTTTACAGGGTGTTATGTGTGTGAAGTTACTGGTCCTGAACAAGAAATAGTCCAGCACATAAACGCCTGTAAAATGGCAATCTGAAGTTCTTAAACTTTGTTTTTTGTATGGATTAAACAAACAAGATGCAAAGCGTTAATTTGTGACCTTTAGAGGAGCTGGTAGGCAGATTCTTCTTACCTGTGGACAGAGCCAGGCTAGCTGTTTCCTCCTGTTTATAGTCTTTATGCTAAACTAAGTTAGCCAGCTGTGTGCCGTTACTTTATATTTAGAGTGCAGACAATCTTCTCATCTAACTCTTAGCAAGAAAGCAAATAAGCTTATTTCACAAAATGTCAAACATTTCTTTAAAGTTTTCTTAGAGAAAAATAACCTGAGGGAGTTCAAAAAAATAAACAAAACCACAAGCAGCATGGACAGAGGAATGAAATCAGCCTCATCAGGAACCGTGGACATCACACACTCTGCCTTTCAGTGCCAATTAACATTATTCCACAAGCCCTATTTCTACCTCTACGGCCAGGCTGCTGTCTGAATAACACAGCGTCACCTTGTGAAGAAATCCTGTAGCCGACCCAGGCGCTGATCGGCTGTTGAGACAGCGGCTCTGACACATAGCCCAGACCCTCAGGCTACTGTCTGAGCCGCTCTCAGTGTCAAGAAAGCGCTGTTCACAGGGAGAAAATTGTCACAACAACCTTGCAGCTCTGGAGTGGCTTAAATCTCAGAAAAGAAACCGAGTTTGTCACTGCTGTCCCAAAACTACATCTCACTTAAGAGTTGATATTTCCATAACAACGTCCTCAGCAAGGTACTACAAAGTTACCTCACTGACAGGAAAGCAAGTGGTTGGTTGCCACCATCACCCTTAAACAAAGTTTCGGGGTACTTCTTCAATGCCAATGTCATCGATGACTTTGACCTAACAGCTAGCACTGAAGATTAACACAGACGCCAAAACCCTAAACTGATTTGCAAGCAAAAGATCAGGTTCTTTTTCACCCCGAAGATGATCAAAACAATCCAGTCATGGATGTTTGAAGAATTTTCTGTCATTTTCTCAACGTTTAATTGCTTCGTTAATGCATTGGCATCAAAGATTTCTTGCACTTCAAAGCCTTTGTTCTCGGTGCAGTGTATTAGCAGGGCCAACCCACACGACAAGAGTGGTGTCATCTGACGCGTGATCAAGGCAGCGGTGCGAAGATGGCCACAACACTTCAAGACTTCCAGCAAAATAACTCACCACACATGCAGAAAATACAAACATTAAACTCACGCGCTCGTACTGGCACATGCACACTCACCTGGGACCGCAGTGATAAGGAGCATAAAGCCCACCACTGAGGGATGGTGACATTTTTAAAACTTTAATTACATGCTTGGCTAACGGGTAGCCGACTGTCTCACTGGGTGCAAAATTACACTATCACAGTCTACAGCTGTGCACAGACGCAAGTCTAAAACTGACTTGCCATTCACGCAAACACACCTGCCTTCTGCACCTCTGAGGTGAAGAAGCAAAGTGAGGGCACTCGCTGCTCTGCCAATATCAAGGGTAACTACTAACTAAAGGACCAGCTCATTGATCTATACTTTCAAAAGGGTACAGATGTGCCTCACAGAAGAATGAAATGGTACCTTGATGCTAACCAGACTCCAAATGAAAAGAAAATTACAGTCATCCAAGGGTAAATTCCTCTCATTCAGCTGAGAATGTGAAATCAGTGAGTGGAGACTTCTTCTTTTTTTTTTTTTTTTTTGTTCTGCACAGAATACTGCAGTTTTGAATCATCCAACAATTACTAATATCATAATCAATCATATCAGCTTTAGCGGTGACAGGCTATGACTGGGGGAATGATGGATGAAATCTCTTACAGATAGATTCCACTGCAGGGGAGGTCGAGTCTCTTTGGTTATACTTGCGGTAAATGTACAGAGCTTTCAGCTGTGTGTACTGTTGGATCTTCTACAGCGGAGGCGGAAAGTTAAAAAGTAAATTTACTCAGGTACTGCACTTCAGCATAATTTTGAAGCATTAACACTTATTTCCATTTTGTGAGGATATATTGTACTTGACGACATTCAGAGGTAAACTAAATATTGTAGGCTACTTTTTACTCTTGTGGAGTTACTTTATATACTACTATACTAATATATACCTATATACTACTCTATATACCATTACTTTAAAGCTGCACTAATTAATACTGATAATTACAATGGATCAAATAGTATGTGTAATGTGAGGGGGTCGCTCGTAGTGAGAAATATCACCCGATCTATGGAGTTTTATAGCTTCTTTAACTCACTGTTTTGGTTTTCCAGCCCAAACCTTTACCGTTTTGATTCACTCTCATCCCTCTCAAAGAGTTGTTTTCGGCCACAGCAGGCTTCAGTTTTTTCAGTTTTTCTTTTCAGCAAAAAGCTCTAAAACCCCACCGTATGCCACCTGCCCAGCACAAAGTGGCAGACAGACAATGTTAGCAACTAGCTGATGAACGTAGCATTTAGGTTAAGAGCCAGATTTTGTTCTCAGGAGTTGGTAGAGACCAAACACAGAGCTAAAAGGAGAGTGAATATTGGACTTACATTCGCCATGTGGCCAGAAACACAAATTAATGCTAATGTTGCTCCGTATCTGCTGGATGTGTTTGCTAACAACATCGGCATATCATTTTAAAAGGTGATAGGTTATTGCAGGATTAAGGGTTTACATGTGGACCATAAGATATGCTAAAGGATGATTAGTTAAAATTTAAAATCAAAACTTGCTAATGTGACAGATAAGACTCTGGCTTTTAAGATATTTAATCCATCAATAATCACTCAATTTGTAATGCCTTGGACTTCCATAGAAGGAAAACCTTTCTTCATTTCGTGTATTTTGAGTGAAGACAGCCACTGTGTCTGTTTCTTGTCGCTATGTTTTCCCTTTTTAAAATGTATAACACCAGCAGAATATACTTTATGGAGAATAATATACAATATTAAAGTATTTCTTTCAAGTGACCTTAATCCAGACTACTTTATATGGAGTGCTATTCAATGTCTTTTATTCTTTTACTTTACTAAAGGATTTGATTACTTTTTCAGCTACTCGGCTAGATCTAACAAAGTTGGTGAACTATATGGCATAATCTGCATGACTGGAAAGTCTGAATAGCTAAAGAAAACGCATTTCATCACAAGTTATTCTTTCTCTTAAATCTGGTCCTTCTTTGACAAAAGTCCCAATTGGTCAAACCCAGAGGGAGGCAGGGGGTAGGGAGAAGTGTACTACAATCAATCTTCCTCCATGTTTCTTGCAATCAACAAGATAACAAGCCTAACAGGCTGCCGACTCCTACAGCTCAGTAATTATATGCCTGAAAAACAACAACAACCACCTCTTTGGCTGAAAAAAAAAATCATACACACATATACCTCAACACACATAAAGGACCTACAGATGGGGAGGGAGCCATAAGGACGCTGCCTTGAGATGAGTTGTCTTACTGTATCTGAAGAAATGTGGCAGGAGGGATAGTAAATTAGCTCTTGGCTCCACTGGAACCAATTAATTACCCGGGCGTGTGCATGTGTGCGTGTCTGTGTGTGTCTGTTTGAGTGCCTGGACTTTGTAATTTGTCCCGTTAACACCAGAGACAGGCACAATAGCAGAAAGTTATAGCATTAATGAGAGGGAGAGATGGGTTTGGTTAACGGCAGCTGTTTTAACACAGAGAGGGTGCAGCAGTGAAGTGGTCTTTGTGTGTGTTTGTGTATGCGTGTGTGCATGTGTGTGCCTGCCTGAGTCTCCGTCTCCCCCGAACATGTCTCCCAAGGGTAAACTGGAACAACAGAGGAGCAGAGTCGGAGACGGAGCCTGCAGGCATCCGATGTGATCATGTCTCTGCTAGACCAACCAAACAGATGTAGGCCTATCTCTCTCCGTCTCGCCTCGATCTTCCTCTCTGTGTCTGTCTCCCTCTCTTTCTTTTCCTGTGTGCTAGTGAGGCGTGTGAAGGATTGCGTTTCACCGAGAGCCGAATGGACTGGTCCACTCTGACAGTTAGCCTCCTCAAAAAAAGAGACGCCTGAGACTTGCAGGCACTTTCAGAACCAACCTGCACACCATAGCCCAAGGCAACTTGTGTCTCTGGATCTATTAAGGCCATGTAAAGGCAGAAACTTCAGCCTAACTATGGAATGTACTACTTGAGTAATTCTTCTTCTACCTCCTCTTTTGTGCTCACTTCTACTGGAGCAGGACCTAAGGGTAAAGGCTCTAATTGGGCATTTGATTCCCAGTTGGTCCAGAAGAAGACTTTATTAGTCAGTGGTACAATTAGGAGGCACTGGACTTGAAACGTATTGATTCTGCATTCATATACATTACATGCACTGTACATACTTGCATAGTAACAGATGATGACATATTGCAAGCACGTGCACATTAAGAAAAATACACTGTGTCAACATTTAAGTTAACTTGTTCTAAGTGCCGTGTTGGAGGAAGTTTGATATGTTTGTTCAGGTGCAAGTCAAACACATGGGCACACACACACACACACACACACAACCAAACTGCCGTCCAGATTTACTACACCAACAGAATTTTTTAGGTTTACTAAAAAAAAGAGTGTTAAATTAACATATTCACTGTAAATATATTCATTTCACTCGTGAATCTTTAGAGAATCTACTTAAATAAAGTCAGTAGCTCCTCTTGAGGTCATGGGATGCACATATTAAAAATGGCCGGTTAATAAGCTTGTTTACACCCTGTGAAGATGGGAGTGAGTAAATCAAATGATTTGTGCTGTGTCTTTGAAATTCAGCACATTAAAGAGGCTAACTTTTAACATCAGGGCTCAGTGATTAGGAATCTGCTGGGAGGCGGTAATTGCACTTCCTTCTGTGTGATCCACTGTATGTCCCCCATGAGAGAGGCCAGGCTGTTTTTGAAGAAGCACAACAACACACACATCGCGCAACACACACTCTCGGAGGGGTAAATCCGCGAAAGCAAGGGAGAGTAGGGGCAGCAATCACAAATATAAATAGATGTGGAGAAGTCCATCATTACATAGCCGCAACATGATGTCTGTGTGATGAGTTTTTCCCTTGAGGATGATAACTGCAGTCTGCTTCAACAATGTTCCTAATAATAGACCACAAAATGGAAAAAAACGTCATTCAAACAAGACATTTTATTCACCATAACCTCTGCAGAATGCCAAACTCTGGCTTATGCTTCAGCTCACTTCTCTTCTACTTTTGTTCAAAATAACTTATTAACCTTAATGCCATCCTCCACAGTGCAGCATGAATATTCACAACTCTATTTATAAAGTACTGAAGCTGATAACAACCCATATTTTAGCCCTTACACTGACACTAATTTAAGTCAACACAACTGTGCTACTGGAGGGTAAAAAGCTTAAAACCACACCACATAAGGCCCCATCATTATCTCACCCATATCAATAGATGCCATTATCTACATGCTTAGGTCCAAAGGCTTAATGATCAGGTTGTCCTTCACCATGTGCTCATTAACCACCGTGACAAAGCCTTTTGTGCAGGTAGATTTCCTCTGTAAATGCCAATTGGAAGGTCACGAGAAGCAGTGAATTAGAGCGCAAGTTGACAAAGTGCCAAGGAAGAAGTGATGGTTAAATGAGGGTTTTGCCCTCATATATGGAAGCGCTCGTGGTGATAGAGAAAATGGTAGCACAAGTTAACCAAACTAAAGGTGAACTACTAACATCTGTGTAAAACTGTTGAATTGAAATTTCTCTTTGTAGCATTTACACAGGAATCCATAAGGTGCCTATTATATGACGCACTTATATATCATAGCAGCATGGAGGTGGGGGGTGATGCATTTGAGAAGCTGCCACACTTTGTAGACAAGGACACAAGGGGAGACATCAAACTTCTAAGGGAAATAGAAAACTGAGGCTCAAGCTGATTTTCTCCGGGTGTCATTATTGATGCTGATCCCTCGGCGTGTCACGCTACACTCTTACTAATCAGGCCTCACCATAATGTTTCCACACTGTCTCTTTCTCTGATCAATGACACTCTGCCCTCCTTTAAAAGCATGAAACTTCAGACAGAAAGCGTGAACTGCACAGTTAATCCACTTCGCCGGTGTACTGCTAAATCATCAACATGACACATTAGATGGACAGGGGGGGCGAGAGAAATGTAAAGTAGGCAAAGATTAGATCACAGGTGTGCAGGGCAAGTAAAGACACACACACACACACACGCGCGCATGCAGTCTTCAGAACAACAATGCTCTTTTCAGCTCATGTCATAACTGCCTTGTAGCGACAACACAGCCTTTTAAGACTCCATATGACAAACATTTGTGAATATTTGAGGATGTCACAGTCAGAGAACTAATTGCAAGTCTTTGGGGTGCCACTGTGCCCCCGAAACACTGACAACACAAAACAAGTTTCCTCTAATTGACCTAAATGAGCCATGTAACAAATAGAAATCACTTTGATAATGTGTCATCACTCCCCTCAGAAAAACCCAGAGAGCGACAGGGATTCGAGGCTACAAAGAGTGAGAAAACAGATCCTGAAAAAAAAAGTGCGTGTGAGTGCATGTGCACAAATACTATCTGTTGGGACAAAAAACTGACTTACAAACATTTTTTCGTCTGGGTAAAACTACATAGATAATATTTTCAAAAACTCACCCTCGTCTTGCTAGGAGGCGGGTGGATGGTCTATAATTGTTATAAGAATGCATGTGTCAGCAGGTATGCATTAGGAGAGCAGGTGTGTGTGTGTGTGTGTGTGTGTGTGTGTGTGTGTGTGTAAACGCACTGAGCAGCTTCAGGCTTCATGTTGGTGTTTAATGAGTTTTGTGGGGGAAACTCCAAGGTTTCCGGGATAAAAGTGAGACGCTGTAGTCTCTATTTGGGCCAGTATTAACTCTCTGAGCCTTCGTAGCTTCGGGCTCCTCTACTAACTTGATTAGGCAGGAATGGGCCAGGTGCTTTTGTGCCCTCTCTTCACTGAAACGAAGGCTCGCGCAAGGACAAGCTGACACGAACACACACATTAGCAACGAAGTAGACAAGCACACACCGGCAATCTTTGTCTTTGTTTATACCTTTACTCCCTTTTTTCTTCCTTTTAATGCATACATGCTGCCACAACCCCTCCCAAAATGCCACCCGGGAGCAAAAACAATACCATCTAATCCACAGCAACAGCTCCATCAACCTCCCCGACAGATGAAGAGACACACAAGCCGGTATGGCATGTGTCTATAGCTGTGACGGGTCTAATTTAAGCTCACAGCTAAATATACAGTACAGTGCAATGCTGCCCCTCTGAACCAGGCAGTTTCATGACGCCTTTGATGGCTCAACATCAAAGCTGAATATCATCACTTTTAACTCCAATGTATTAATTCACTTTCTATGTTTAGGTCCTGCCTCATATTGCTGTGGAGATGAAAAAAAGTTATCTTGCCCTCACAATGCATATTCATGCAGCGTACACACATTACAACACATAAGATTGTCAAGCCACACAAGACTCCAAGCTCGTCAGATTTTGGTCGACTGACCTGAATTTCCCAGAAATTACGGTCTGTATTAATTTGGAAATACCTTCCTGTGTCATTATGATAACAATTACAGGTTGTGGTCCTGGTTAATACCCCTTCACAGCTCTAAATCCCCAGGAGTCAGTCACAAGAATACTGGGCGTATTTAATGTGTGGTCTCCACTGGTGTTGACGCACCAGCCCTGGGGTCCATCTGCGATTGATTGTAGGCCAAAAACAGATGTTCCTGCCCATATAGGTGTGTTTATGTGTGCATGCGTGGTTTCTTCACCAGGTTTAAGCATGTGTGTGTGTAGAATATGTGTGTGTGCACAGCTGTCTGCCTGACCCAAATGTATCTATTACTGCTGAAATGCCTCTTTGTCAGTGTGAGCGTACCTGACCCACTTGTATCAGCTTATGTTTACTTGCATGTTCCTCTGTGAGTGTGAGCTTGTATCTGTGCCTCCTTATATTTATTTTTGTGTTATATTTTAACACTTTTAAGGGGGATGTGAACAGCTGCTTATCTGATCCTATTTATTGGTATTTACATGTCTCTTCCTCCATGTGTGGATGTGGTATGTGCCATGGAACGTGGTATTTGCGTTTCTTTTTGCAGTTCCTCTAAACTCTGAAGAGTGTGTGTGTGTGTGTGTGTGTGTGTGTGTGTGTGTGTGTGTGTGTGTTTTGTAGAGCTAAAACGATTAATCGGTTAGTCAATCCACCAAAGATTAATCTGCAACTATTTTGAGGATCGATTAATTGTTTCAAAATGCCAAACATTCTCTGATTTCTTATGCTTCTCAAGTGTGAGGATTTGCTGCTTTTTCTGTTTTATATCATATTTAGCTAAATATCTTTGGGTTTTGGACAGATGATCAAATAAAATAAGAAATATGAAGACATCCCCTTGGACTCCCGGAAGTTATTAGGAGCATTTTTCACTACTTTCCTACATTTTATGGACAAAATGATTAACTCAGAAATAATCAGCAGATTAATCCTAGTGTTCTGTAAGCCATACAATAGTACTTTTGTATGTGTTGTGTGATTGACGTATGAATCTATGAAGAATTGCGTTTGTCCGGGCTGCCTGTTAGCAAATGCACACAGGTGTCGTTCGCACAAGTGTTTTTTTTTTATTTTAAGTTGGATTAACTAATCAGCTTGCTTGAGATTTTGGGAAGTGTACACATCGTCTCCTCTGCGAGCCTCTGGGACCTACGCTTACCCATAACACCCCTCTCTGTGTAGGTTCGCAAAGACGTTTACATGCATCTCTGCAGAAGGATAATTCCAGCTGGAGTCTGAAGATCTCTCTGTAGAGATCATTTGGCTTTGGCTACAATATTTCTCTGTATTATGTTCATCTTAGACAAAATTACATACATATTTACTTCAAGCTCATTTGATTATATGGTGGTAACATCCCAACTAGAGTCATTATAATCATGCTTTTTTTTGTACCTTTTGAGCTCATTTTTGTCTTTTTAATGCATCTAAATCTAACAAAAATCCCTCTTGCAATGGCAACACGAGTTGCAGATTAGCAGCTATTTAGAAGTATTTAACAAAGATCTGCTTATTTCCGTGATTACCCTCATATAATACTGTAATCGCTACCATATTCCCAATCGTAAAAAGTCTAAATAATGTTACTTTTTGTATTGAAATATTAGCAGACAAGCTGATGGAAAGGTTTGTAGTAGTGTAACGGTGCAAAAGTGTCAGAAATCCAAAAGTGCATTATGACATGGTTACACTGACTTGAATGTTCAGATGCGTGCAGTCGGAACAAATTTAAGTGTGTACGTGCGTGACGATGCCTTATAACTGCGCTGCGATTTATGCAGCTATCCAGCTGAATACTCCAGAGAGTTTGAGTCTGGATGCCTGCATATATATTATATTGGCCCCCGTATATTATTTTCACACACACATGTCCATGAACACGAACATGCATGAGAGTGAACGTATTTCTGTGTCTGCCAGTGGATTCTTGGAGGCTCTGGGCTGCCTCGGCTGTCTGCGACGACTGAAACACGACGGAGTAATGGCTTTCAGACTCACGCTGACCTGCTCTTCAAAACGTGAAGAGAGGAGCAAAAGACTGGAGAGGGTGAAGAGGCGAGAAAGTCGTTTAGGGTCACTTGAGGTGGATTACTGGAGAGAGGCCGGCAATAATGAGAGGAATAGAGGAACAAAGCATGAAGGAGATGCAGGAGAGGATGAAGAGTAGAGGTTGGATGAGATGAAATTAAGGGACGGGCCTGGACGGAGGAGGTTGGAGGGAAGAGGAGAGGGGTGTTAAAGAGGTTAAGCAGGAACAAAAGGAGCGGTGAGTGAGGAGGAGAATGGAGAGGATTAATAGGAGATGAGTTTAGATGGAGAGAAAGAGAAGGAGTGAGGAGTTTAGAGCCACTTCAGAGAGAGGAAAGAAAGGTTGGAAAGAGTGCCTGGGAGCTCCAGAAATAACACACAGCACATGCCATAAAACTGCAATTCCTCACATCTCTCCTGTCCAGTGTGTGTATGTCATGTAAGGAGAGTGGTCCCACAGAGGTAATGGAATCAGGACATGAAAACAACAGGGGAACAGACTTGGGGTGAGGTGGTCAGGCACAGCTGGAAAAGCAACAGTTCCCCCCTTTTAAACTAAAGGGAGAGGAAACACCGGGGGGAAACAGCGGTATGCGGAGTATCTGGGACTGCGGTGTCTAGAGAGCTGACTCTACATGGCCTTTCACAGGAGCCGCAGCTCCAGGTGCAACACAGTGCAGGTCTGTTTAACATCCAATTCTATTCCAATTCCCCATGTCTTTTTATTTCTTCACACCGCCTCTACCCCATATGTCTCTGTTTTCACGAATCCACTAGCTTTTTTTTTGCTTTTTTTTTTGGTTTTGTTTTATGTAAACTGCAATCATATCGTCCATCACAGTGTGAAATGATGACAGAATGGGTGAAAACACGCCTCCAAACAAGGAAAGGCAGACTGAAATAAACCAGACCAAAAACAAAAACACCTATAACAACCAGGCTGCTTTTACAGGCTAGAAAATGTTGCGGGGGAAGAAGCCAAAATTGGGTGAGAGGGAGCTTAAAGTGCTCTGTTTGCGCTATGTTTTTATCTGGGCTCATCAAGCAAACTACCGCTTTTGTAAAAGGGAAATTGCCTGTAAAAACTTCCCCTCTGCTACCTCATCGCTCAAACTGGAGAAAATCTGGAAGTGAAGGTTCATTGTGGTAGCAGCGTGTAAATAAACACAAACAACACTAGGTGTAAACGAGCCCAACGGGGAAAAAAAAAAAAAAAAGAGGTGGGTTAGACGTCTCTACAGCTGGCCCAGACTGTTAATGCCTGCACTTTTTCTATTAGACGGGACCCCCTGGCTGCCTCATACAATTATGTTATTCTTCTGGGGCTGTGAGTGTGGGTGTCTGCGTTGTGAGACTCTGTCTGGAGGTGATAAAACAGCAGAAAGCACATAAATAATGACTTAATGATCCCCTCCACCCTTTGCTATAATGATGATGATGGAGTTTTCCAAGCTGAGACCCTGGTGGGGTCCGGGCGGGGCAATCCACATGTGGCCTCCAGGTGTGCTCAACTCCATCTCTGTTACTTTTTAACCTCCCGACTCGCAAAAGGCCATGTCCTCTTTTACTTTATCCATTGTTTATTATCCCACCATCGCTGTACATCCATCTGTAAAGCTATTCTTTCCTGCGTGAGCATTCATCTTGTTGCAATTGTAGAAATATGTCTCTAATACGTGCGAAAGCTTTCTGTTCTCTAGAGGATGATACAGCTGGATGATCGGCATTAATCAGCCCGTCAAGTTGCATTCTTCTGTGTACGGAGAGTGTATGAAAGTGGTGTGTGTGTGCATGTGTTAGAAACAGAAGAGAGAGAGAGAAAAGGGAGAGGAACAGGTAATTTTGAGTGACAGAATGTGTGGGACCAGACGCAGAATCAGACGTGTGGCTAAATTATAGTCCAGCCGCCGAGGCAGAAATAACATTGTGATTTGCGTAATTGTTTCTTTAGGTACGTTCTGTTACCACTGCTTTACAACAATAGCAGTAAATCCTGTGACTCTACACTGCAATTAATATCCTTTACCTCCTTCACAGTAATCATGCTCTGCGGCTAAATATGGATGCAGATTGTGTTAGCCTTTTCATGCTATTGATCATTTTAGCCAAAACCTGACTGTGTTTTGCAGCTTCTTAAAAGCAGCAAATTCGACTCAGGTGTCTGGAGGCTGACTGTCATTGGATCACACTCTGAGAGAGGAAAAGGATGACTAAGAAGCACTAAAGAGTGAGAGTCAAAGATGAAATAATGTGACTGAAACCTGCCAATTACTATAATTGCTTCAGCTAAAAGTGATGAACCCTGGATATCTGAGAGGGTGAGAAATCACACATGGGTGCTTATGCAATTACTTAAAAAGCTCCAAGACCAGGCCAAGAAGGAACGAGAAAGTGTTAATTATGATATATAGCGCCCAGAGGGGGGAGAGAGGGAGGCAACGTGGGTGTTGGAGCTCCGCTGATGACAATGACAGGTTACAGTGGGTCTTGTTGTGTGCAGAGAGACCTGCCACCGCCTGTGGGTGTTTGGACCGAAACGGTTCCAGGATGCAGAAACCGCTGTTGTTTCTTGCCTATTAACACACAACACTGGCCATAAAAGTGAACACAAGGGTTGTTAGTGTTCCTTGAGTAAGTTACCGCAATCCCTCCCAGATCCAGCTCACCCTGCACTCTGACCTTCCCGTATCAGAGGGAGGGCGAGCAAAAAGATTATTTCCCTCTGGGGATGAATTAAGTATTGTATTAATATTTTGGTTTTCAGTACAGAGTGAGAAGGTGAGTGGGAGCTGTAATGGGGTTGAAGGATGAGAAACAAAACATCCCCTTTTCTCTAAAAACAATTCAGAATGGTTTGTAGATCTCCAGCTAGAAATTTCAGGTTTTTGTAACACAAGCAGAGGCATTAAAAAGAAGAAAAAAACTCAACTCATTACCTCCTGAGTATCAGCTGCTTGATGGTCTCTAGCAACAGTTTCCTCTTCACATTGTGCGATATAACTCCTTTTTGTGTGCTTTTCTAAAGTCAATAAAAAGACGTCGACCCTGCAGGAAAGAATCCCCTTTTGCCCTTAACTGCTGCAGAGAGAGGGAGTACTTTTCCACCCAGAAAGCCTTTGGGGAACAGCGTGGAGCACAAAATAGATCAGGATGCTACGGGGCCCTTGCTTCAGAAGGGCAGAGGTCTATTTTTAATGACAACAAGAGCACTGAAACAAAGTGTTGTGGTAGGGCAAGTCCGGAGGAAATGTATCCTCTGCGTAGGAGTTCCTCCCTCGCTGTGCCTCTCTTAAGAGTTCTGCAGCAGCTTAAGTCAAAAACAACTGCGAAGGTTTCCTGCAACAAAATCCATCTTATCCTTCATTTACAACAATTTGACTGAGCTGATCTCGGCTTATCCTCATTAAGGAAAATCATGCGATTGTCCTTTCTTCTCTTAGCCTCCTGCTGACAAGATGCGCAATGAAAGAGTGAGTGTTTTCATGCAACTGGGCACCTTTCTTGCACACCTATACGTATGTATATCTCTCTGAAAGGGCAGCAGTGAAGTCGGGGTCAGGGTTGGGGTCGGGTCTGGTCAAGCTGGGGTCAAGCAGTGGGGGCAGCCCCAGCTCTGAGAAAGTGAAACTGGAGCCTTTCCTTTCAGAGTCACCCTGCTGACCTCCAGAGGTCGGATACATGCACCTGAAAGCAGAGCTGCATGTGAAGCAAACAGCAGAACTATTAATATTCTCTATATTTGTGCACGGGGATGTCGCTGGGTCTGCTTATTCTTGGGGATTTATTTGTTGATATCATCTTTCTATCTATCTGACCGTCTCCTTCTCTGTAGAATCTACATTATATGATGCCTCAGGGTTTAATCTCTTCTGCTAAGACGATGCAATAGCTCACAGTGCACCACCTTAATGTGTGTGTACACTGTGTTGTTTTGAGGCACTTTTAGGTGTTTATTTGTATTTCAGTCTTCTCTTTTCTACGCCAGACAGAGGAGGGAAAAACACAACTCATCCCGCAGAATCTTTAAACAATCCACTTCAGTCCCAACAGGGCAGAAGAAGCGCAGGCAGCAGTCAGCACAACTCTTGAACATAACTCACTTCTCGGGGGGATTCAGTAACACAATAGAGCCAGAGCAGGAGAATAGAAACATTCTCTTGTTTCATGAACAGCATATTCAGACCACTGTATTAGCCAACCAACACTGTGCATGGAAAAAAGGACACTCCTGGTAATACCTCTAGAATTACTCCATTGTCTTTTACAGCAACTGATATCCTTATCGCTGAAGCCCAGTACCTGGCTAGACTTTTAATAGACTTAATGTTCCATAACAAAATACCCCTTGAAAGCAAACTCCCACTCGTGTACAATAGTATTCAACTCCAAATGACCACTTCCTCTTGTGCAAAGAGCTTAAAAAAATCAAAGTCAAGTCAGCTTAGTGTACTGTAAGTGTGCAATCAACAAAATACGGTGTTCGCGGCTGGCTGACAGCCAGGCAGCCAGGTTTCTAACTGAAGGCTCATTTTTCCTGATGGTTTATTCAAGGAAGAATGAAATGTTATTCAGAAGGAATAATAAGTGGTTTGTTATTCACTGCTGGTGGTTTAGATCAGACCACACATCCTCCGTGTGGTTTCACCTTCAGAACTGAGGCAGCATTGTGTCTGCGCCGGGGTAGACTACACATTCACATTCATGCCCTACACACACCAGTAAAGGGCATGACTCATGAGAGTTGCATGTCTGGAGTGTGTAGTGTTTGCATGCAAGGGTTTGGAAAACAATACAGTAGGTGTGTGGAAGAGTGCTCTCCCATCAAGACCACGCGACTGTGTGTGTTCTTACTTGTTTTGTACTTTTCTACTTCACCTCCCTTTCAAGGGCGAATGTTTGGTTTCAGGCACACAATGAAGTCAGAGGTCCTTCAATGAAATACTGCATTATTAAGGCAGTAACCCTACTTAAAATCCCATTTAGTTTCCTTTTGAAAAACAATGTTGTATTTCTACCTTTGCTGTTTTTGATTGGTTTTTAATTTTAGCATGTTTTAAAGAGAACATTAACTGTGGATACATTTTTACACCAAAAACATGCAGAAGAGGTGGAAGTGCTTTTTTCCCGCCCCGTGTCATGCCTGCCTGTGTCTTCCTCTCTGGCTGTGTACGACCCCAACAACCTCCCGCAATAAGGGTGGGCAATGCAGTGGTGGAAGAAGCTTTTCGATCCTTTATTTAATCAAAAGTACTAATACAACAATGTAAAAATATTCCATTACAAGTAAAAGTCCTGCATTCAAAGTAAGTAAAAGTGCAGAAGTATTAACAGCAAAACAAGTAAAAGTACATGCCGTGCAGAAAAATGGCTCCTGGGTATTATTTAGTCCAGTGGTATCCAACCTAGATAAATCTGAGGAGTTATGGACTATTACTTAAATCTTTGCTTTTTTGTGAAATATTGGATAATTCTACATCGTTGTGCCTCTATGAATTATTTACATGAAACCATCTGAAAAGTTTAGAGGGGAAATGTGTCTTCCAAATAGCTTTTTTTGTAAGAGGTCACAAGGCAAAAAGACTGGGAACCACTGGTTTAACACTTAATATTGCATCGTATTTTTAAAGCTCACCATATTTGTTTCATGTAAAATCTTAATCTGAAACATACCTAGTAACTAGCTGTCAAATAAATGTAGCAGAGTAAAAGGTATATTTCCTCTTAAGTGTAGTGGAGTAGAAGTATAAAGTAGCATAATAAAAAATGGTACAACTGTTTGAAAACTGAAATGTACTTTACTTTCTTTCAACCACTGTCTGTAGCCTGAGAGGTGAAACCCAGGGCAAAAAAAAAAAGTCCCCAAATACCTGCTGAAAGTGCAAGGTGATAATTGAAAGCGACTCAGGTGAGCATATCAACGTTTTTTTGAATTTTGGTATGTTGTCAGACACTGGAGAGATATGTTAGGGAGTAAGTCAAACTGAAACTGTATAAACAAGGAGATTTTGAGGATTTTAAAAAGTGAAGGAGACATGTCCCCTTCATCCCCAGTGGAAAGTGCGCCTTTGCTTCATTTTCTCTTCCTTCATCTTGTTTTTCCTCTTTTCTGTCAGTTCTCCCTTCTCTTCTCCTGTCTTCCCTTCTCTTGCTGCCTGCGCCTGTACTTTTCTCTTTCTTGTCTTGTCCCGTCCTTTGTGTCTCTCTGTCCGTCCCTCTCTAAGGACCTCTAGCACTGACAGATGAATCCAGCAGACAGATGCGTCCGGGGACCGACTAGACCGCTGCCTCTTGAGACAAACTCCTCCTTGTATATTTAACAGTTTCCCTCCAACCTGCTCGGCCTGCCTGTCTGCTCGTCAATCCTTGTATCACCCCCTCCATCTCTACATAATTCCTCTTCCTTCTTCTTTTGCCTTTTCTTTCTCCACTCCAAAAGCAGGCACCTCCCCTCTTTGTCTGGGAAACTTAAGTTCCTATCTTTTCACCTCTATCTGCGCTGTCCAATCTCCCTTTTCTCTCTCTCTTTATATCTCTCCTCTAATCTCTGTATCTCTCTTCCGTTCCCATTTTTTCGTGCGTGGCCGAACTACAAGTAGTGGGCCGCTTTATCTTTTAGATGTTATCGCAAACTTTCATATAAGGTCGGATAAAAAGAATATAGCACGCCCTGTAATTTTGTTTTCTCATTCATCTGCTGAGAGAAGCATCCTCTTGCAGCTTGAATATTTTTTTTTTCTCGAGGATATTGCTCTGATTAGCCCTTCGTAATGATTTCAAAGTGGAGATAAATGTTTTCATTTGCTGAAGATTAAAGGATTTTCTGTATTTATATCCTCTCACTGATCAAATTAGAGCTTCTCTGGCTGTTTGCAGCGGTGCCATAGATGAAGCTCAGATAGTTCTAAACACATCACATCAAAACAGCTTCTTATCATATAATGATATGCTCTATAAAGATAAGACGCTGCCATGAACGTCCCATGAGGGGTAAAAACTCAAACCCACGAAAGACTTGCTGCATTAACTCCTGCTGATATGAAAAACATACGCCAAACACAACATTGCATGACACACAAATACACAGAAAGCACATACCCATGCACCTGCTTTATTAATAGATGCAGGCTGCTAATTTAGCTGTGACTATACATAGCGACCAGTGTCAAAGTCTCACAGGAGGCAGTCCAGTTTTGCTCTCACCTCAGAGGTATGAACCGGAGCCTGAAAGAAGAAGCTCCTATAAAAGAGAAATATACGAGCTGAGCGCCGCTATCAAATGATCCTCTCATTCATGCTTCTAAGTCATTCATCTTCCAGAGAAATACAGCTGGGTGTCGGCCCAGAGAGGGGAAAAAGAGAATGTGTTTCTGTGTGTGTGTGTGTTTGGTGACAACTCATGACTCATTTCACCCTTCAAATGGCCCTGTGGCGTTCAATCAGTCAATAAACAAAGACCAGCAAAGCCTCTTCACTCTTTCTTCCTCGATCTCTCATTTTCTTTTCACCTCTTTTCCCCTGACTCATTACACCTCGTCACACACTCCCCTTCCCCTCCACTCAGCTGCTCCCTCTCGCACGCCGATACGAGAGTAAAAGTAGCCTACAACAAACTCCAAACTTAAATGAGTTTACAATAATCGCTTCTCCTGTTGTCACAGAAGTTCGGATCCATCTCTGTTTAACCTTTCCAACATCCTCTTGGCTTGATCCCCCAGTGAAAAAGAGGCTTTGGGGATTATTTAATCGTGACCCAAATAGAGTCTCCCTCTCCTTCCTGTGCTGGCATTGTGGTTAAAAGACAGATTCCTCTGCTGTTTGAGTGGGGTTTGAGGTTGTAGTGGAGAGAGGGACGGCGCTAATGTAGTGTAACAGTGCTGGCGAGTGAAGGCTGCTTTAGCGGTGCTAATTCCCTTTGACGTGTGGACATGAAGCTGGATGTTTAACTCAAACCGCAGACATTCATTCTTCTTGGATTCAGGCAGCAGAAATAATAGTGCATCCCGGATCGCATATCGCTTGCATGTGCTTCCCTGCCGCACTGTGAGCTCAAATTATTTCCAACACCTGCCCCTGTGCTGTTACTGCTGTTTAGCATGCAGTGGGAAATGATCCCAGCCTCCCCTGCCTGTTTTACAAGGTTCTGTCCCATCAGAGAACCGGTGTGTTTGTGTTTCTACACAAGCCCTCCTCCACTTTTTATCACTTCATTTTCACAAATCACTCTTCATTTTCTATGTCTGTGTTTTCACTTCAACTCACTTTACTCCAGCTGTGTAGCATTATAGTGTAATATTCCTGGCAGAAAACAAAGTCACAGTTTGGTTTGTTGAAAGAGCGGCACCCTGCCAGTTTTTGGAGCAACAAACCTTTCAGATCTGACCTTGACGGAAAGAGATGTAACTCCGCTCTATCTGTATGGCAGCGACGTAGCCGCCATGCAGACTTTTGGGAGGATAAACAACAGATGCTATGGGGTTGCATTGTGCATCCCGCTTGATAGCCTCCTCACGATCTCTATGGCAACCGTCGAGACACTTTGGCCTTTTAAGAACAGAAGTGGATGATAAACTTTCATTTTGCCAACGTTTTCATTTCCCTTGTGACTGACGGGGCACTCAAATCCACTGCAGGAAACCTTGGGGTAGCCATAGTAACATCGCAGCACCTCACCAAATAACTGAAAGTGGTGGAAAAGAAAGAATTGTTTACTTACACCCTGGCAACTTTCTCTGTTATGTAGAGGCAGGTCAGAAATGTATCTGAGCGTGCACACATAAGCACAAAATCCCACTAAAAAAGGACATAAATATTTTGAATCAGTGTCTTCTCACATGTGGGATGGTTCTCTGGAGCTACTACAGTCTTGAAATCAGAAGTCGCAGGACGAACAAGGGAGGGGTGAGATAATGACAAAGTGGCTGTGATGTATAAATAGCCTGTGGTAGTGAGAGGACAAAGCACAGCGGGGAAGAACAGCAAACCACTTCAACTATTGTTTGAGTCTCCAAGTTTACTTGCATAAGAGCAATAAATCATCCGCTGAGGAGAATTTGTACAATCGGGGCTTCCATGCAATTCACAGCCAATAAACCTAGATCTTTTGTGAGGCTGTGTGTACAGGGACAAACTACCCCAAAGCCCCATCTTGCTGGTGTCAGATAAATAAGTAACCAAAGGGCCTTAAAGAGCACCGTGGGGGCCAGAGGGTAATGGCTGTTTAGTTTACATGTGCATGATAATGCCTTTCACTTTCACTCCCGACAGGGCTCGACCCCCGAGGGGATGCCGAATCACAAAGGTCGACGACAATGGGCTTGTCATTCAGTGGGTTTCCATGGCGACCACACAGCCCGCTGAGGCCGCCGGGGTCATTTTCATCATGGAATTCTCCTGGCTGGGACTAATTGCTGTGTTTGTGCTGGTGTTCTGTGTCAGTGCTCGGGCAAATTCCCAACACAGCGCAAATATCAATCATGCTAATCATATGCTGCTCTTCACCAGGCGCTGGAATGTGTGGCTGGTCTCCATACGACGGGCTCATCTCTATTATACGAGGCAGGAGTGCAAGTGTTAATGTTGTTTAGGGCTGTGACTAACGAATATTTGTTTATTTTATCCAACCAACAGTCCAAACCCCAAAGATATTAAATTTACTGGTATAAAAAATCGAGAAAACCAGCAAATATTCACATCTGAGAAGCTAGAACCAGTACATTTGTGGCATTCTAGCTTAAATAATGACTTTAATCAATTATCAGAATAGTTGCCAATTAATTTTCTCAATGAAACGATTAATAGTTAACAAAATGCCAGAAAATAGTGACAAATATCCATCTCAGTTTCCAAGGTGACGTCTTCATATGTCTTGTTTTCTGACCAACAGTCCAAATACTAAAGATATTCAGTTTACAGTTATTTAAAACAGAAAAAAGCAGCAAGTCCTCACACTGGAGAAGCTGCAAACAGACAATGTTTTTAGCTTAAAAAATGACTTAATCAAATATCAAAATAGTTGCAGATTCATTTTCTGTCAAAATTAATTAATCAACCAATCATTGCAACTCTAATGTTGTTGTTTTTTCTCCATGCAGCGCCTCTCTAGCACTTCAGCTGCAATATAAACTGCCAACTTTTGCCAAAAGGCATCATGTCACATGATTTCTTGATTCAGCATTTTTACATCATCTCTCTCTCTCTCTCTTGTTTTCTCTTTCTTTTTCCTCTCTTTTCCCACGGGGATTTTAGCATCCTGACGTCTAATAAAGGCCTGGACGTTGGGAGTCCAAAGTGATTCTACCATCTGGATGAGGGTCCCTTTTTTTTCCCCCACTGGTAAGCGCAGTGTGACAGGACGGATGAGCCACTGCATCCTCATGGGTCTGAGGCCATAAGATCAGAGGAGGCTGACTGTGTTTATCAGAACTGCAGCTTTCAAGTCCCAAACGACCAAAACAACCACGGACCCGTGTGAATACCAATAGAATGGAAAAGAGTGTCCGCTCGGCGCTTTATACTCTGGACACAACATCAGAGTCCAAATTTGCATGTTCTCAAAAAAGGTGCTTGCCTCAGGCTTGAAAAAACAATGGCGAATAAGTGACTTAGTAAACAATTATGTCCGGTTAATCGTACACTAATCAGCATGATCAGGGATGGAAATTAGCGTTCATCTAAACCTGCTGCAGGGAGGCGGTAAGAGCCAAGGACAGAGCCGTGGGGGACCATGTAGCACCTGAACCACATATATTATCTCCTTCACAGCACCAATCACGTTTTTCACCTACAGCACAAACAGAGCTTTTGCCATTATATATCTAATTTGACTAATCTTCTCGAATCCACTCACTGACAAATAGCACTTTTTATTGGTTTCATTTGGAATTTGGTGAGTGTTAGAAAAGTTCAAATGCAGCTCTTATTCTGCTTGTAAAATAACTTTTCTGACAAAACCCTAGGTAGCAACCTTCAAGGACTCAGCAGTGGCTCTAACATTGTGCGAGAAGCCTGAAGTTTGCAGTGTTTGGCTGGAAGGTTCTGAAAACCTCAACAAAGGGACGTGCAGAATAAAAGAAACTTGGCACATCTAGTCCACTTTCATTAAATGCTAAATAATAAAAAAGTATTATACTGTACACAATAAGCATGTCTCATAAAGATCTCACATTCTGTTGACATCCTCTGTGCATTCAAAACAGTGACATCAATTCACCAAATGAGAATGAACATTTTCAGACTGAACTAAACACAGCAGCAAATACACTTTAAAGTCACATATAAAAGCATTCACAGTCGATCTACAACCACTAATAAAAAACACTGCTGCTATTATATTCAGAAATCTTGACACAATTAACCAGGAAACAAGTGAGCGTGAATTTTTCCCAATTTGCATTTGGGCTTTCAAGGCACTGACATTTTCAGGACTGGTGCACAGCTTCCTTCTAGACTATTTTCTTTTTTTTTAAATCGTGAGTAATATTTTTCATGCTTCTCCCAAAATGCACTTGCTGCAGTGAAACTAGACAGACCCTAATCAATTGTCATAAGATATTGCAAGAGGAAAATAATTTGTAGAATATAACGATTTGATGAGAGCTCTCAGGGACCTGGTGATGGCTGCACTCTGCCAGCACCACCAAGCGGTCGGACATCGCAAAGCAAAAGGCAAAACTTCTAAAACTGATTATTTACGTTATGGGGTTTTGGATTTGTGGATGCGTGTATGGTTCCTGTAAAATGCTGGCATATTTCCATTCTGCAAGATATTTCAACCTATTTTAACTTGTCATATGACTGCTATGCTATATATGCAATAACAGCAAAAGTCATGGGTTTATTTACAGGAGAAAACAAGTAATTCGCGTTTAGAAACAGAATGGCTGCAGAAGCCCGTGACATATCTTAATAATAAAAGCCGCTGCACAATCCATAATAAAATATATTTCGTCTTACCAAGTGAGGTGCCCAACTCCCGTTCATCTAGTAGGGTGCGAAGCTGCGTGTCTTGTCCCGGTGAGAAGAGTGGTAGGGAGAAACAAACAATAAAGAGGAGCTGAAGATGATATATCCTCAGTTCTGCTGTGTCACTTGTCAGAAATCGACCCTGATAAAACTCCTTCTCTCTCTGCAGAGACTCCCCCGTGCTCTCTCTCGTCCCTCCGGAGCCCTGCGTGCTATTTCTGCCCCACAGAGAAGCGCTCTGTGCCGGTGGCTCCTCGGCGCACGGATTGTAATCGGACACCGCACTGTCGCGCTGCGCCACAGACAATGTGCCTCCGCTCTTGGAGGGAGGGGGTGACGCGAGTGCCAAAAAAGCAACGGCACCGCAAAAAAACCCCAAAAAACAAAATAAAACTGTCCTTCAACTAAAACAGTTGGAGCTTGCGCACAAAAATCCAAGCGGAGTGGAGGTGGGCGATGTGTCCAATGGTGCTCTCAGTCACAGCTGCGCATCTCACGAGCAGGGTTTTGATGGCTGAGGAGTGCGCCCCCACTTTGCGCGTCCGCTCCAGCAGCGAGGAGAGACGTGGCAGCGGCGCACAGCTGTCCTGCAGGTGGAGGAGAGGGATAGAGCCCACTAACCGCTGGAGCTACAAGTGGGATGCGTGAGATTTGGACAGTCTGAGCTATTTTGACATCTTTACCTCAATGCAACATGCAGCTCTATTGATTCCAGCAGCTACATTCTCCTGTGGTTTGTCTCTTTCAGGGAGGTCAGAGGTCAACATCAGCCTCAGAAAAAACACTCACCCTTTGAGCATTGATAATGTGCAAGTGAATCAGGGAGTCTACATTTGGACGTATAACCCTTATTATAGAACTTTCATTTTAGAGTCTTTTCACCAGGAAATTCTCAAAACTGTGCTCTCTGTGAAAGAGCTGGCTAGGATTCAGCTTCAAGGACACTTGAGCAGACAGGAAGTCTCACTGAAAGTGGGGCTTGAACCCTGTCATGCATATCTTTAACCACTGGGACACAGCTGGCCAATATTGTGGATGTTTTGTAACCGCTATACTCATCCCAAAAGAGTATTTAACAGAGAAAATGAGCAGTAGCCTAATGAAAGGTTCATTCTTCCATTCAGCTGTATTTTCAACAACCACAAATTGATCTTTTTAGAAAGTAAATACATATCATGTCTGATATGAGTGTGTGTGTGTGTGTGTGTGTGTGTGTGTGTGTGTGTGTGTGAGAGAGAGAGAGAGAGAGAGAGAGAGAGAGAGAGAGAGAGAGAGGAGCAAGAAGCAAGATAAAGAGTGACAGCAGTGTTTTTCTGTGCCTTTGTGCATTTTAATAGTGACATCCCCAGTTCAATTACCTATTTATCCCCCCGGTGAATGAACGCAGCCTCTATCGAGCTCCAACAGCCCAAAGAGTGTCGTACACAGCTTTAGGGCTGCGACAGCAAGTGTGTGCCTGTCTTTTTGACAGACACGTAGCGGAGTCAACAACAGCCTGTTAATACGCCTCTTCGTTCAACAGGAACGTGGCTCAGTGAATGCCTCGGCTCCTGTATACCCACATCTAAATTCAAATCAGGTAATTTTCATAAAAATGTAGCTAGCTACCCACGATGGGGGGTGAGTAAAGCTGAGATTTACATTTCAAGTGGCCCCCGTGCAACTCTGGGAAATGCGTGGGTAACCTTTTCCTTTCTCTTTGCTGCGCAGGGAGACGCGAAAGGGAGCAGATCTGCTTTCTTAAAATATCAGAACAGATTGGATGAAGATATGGCATGCCAAAGGCGGTGACAGTGCTTCACAAACATAAAGAAACTG
This sequence comes from Macquaria ambigua, assembly GCA_008360985.2. Classification (NCBI taxonomy): domain Eukaryota; kingdom Metazoa; phylum Chordata; class Actinopteri; order Centrarchiformes; family Percichthyidae; genus Macquaria; species Macquaria ambigua. The sequence continues at coordinate 300,375 of VMKM01000203.1, forward strand.
AAAAAACAAACAAAGTTCTGATACAAAAAAAACAACTGTCTTTGCCCTGAGTCAAATGTTAGTTAGAAAATCAGCCATCAAATATAGCTTCATAGTTTCAAGTGCTGTGACCTCCAGAACGTTTCCTCAGCGCTTCAGGAATTTCAGACTCTCTTTTACTCTGCATGGCTCGCTCTTCCGTACAATAGATGTTTCACTTCGCTCACGGCCAAAAGCGTAATCCACAGAGCTCCAGCTAAACTTCAGAGCGAGGCTTGGGCTGTCTAGGCTGCACTGAGCGAGCCAGTTTCATCAGCAAATACAATGCAGTGTCTTTGAATGAGCCATCTCAGTGATGGATGATTTTGAGTACATTGGTTCATGATGGGAGGCCTGAGACAGAATGAATCAAACCCACACTGGCATTCAAGTTTCCTCTGGTGTGTTTGTGGACATGTGTGTGGACGTGTGTGTTTGTGTGTGTGTGTGTGGCCATCTTTTTTGCTCAGCGTTTTGATGTCAGGCAAACGTACGCAAGTTGCCATGCAACCACCAAAAATTCAGTTTCAGAAGGAGCCTCCTATATTTCACCTGGTTGTATAAGATCTCAGTAGGGTGTATTTGTGTGTGTGTGTATGTGTGTGTGTGTGTGTGTAGTGTTTCATCTCTCAGCTTTTTGAACAAATGGGGTTTTATATTCTTTTTAGTCTACTGTGCAGTGACCAAAACATATTTTCAAAGTAATGTCATAATGAAAGAAACTGAAGGCCAACTTTTATCTGTACGGGAAAAAAGGCATACCAGAGGGGACAAAATATTAATTTGAGAATATTCCCTGGCATGTCTATTCATTGTTCTGTTTCCTTCTTGTGAATGTGTGCATCTGTAATGGCTTGTGTGTAAGTATGTGTGCGTCTGTATACAGTGATGGAAGGAGCGGAGATAGGCTACTAATAGCAGGCCAACCCCTTCCTTTGGTGCCAAACCTCAGTTGACCTTAGCTGAGCCCCCAAATCCCTCTCTCAAACAGGCCATCTGTCATGCGGTTTCTCTGTCATTTCAAGCCCCGGGTCAGCTCACACCTTTCCAAACACAGCCAGCCACTGGGACATGCAAAACACACTGGCACACTGACACATAAATGCACGATTTCTAATGTGGAGGTTGAGATACGGGCGCACTCCGATGCTAGCACACATGCACGAATGACTGTACATTTGAGTGACTCAGAGAGGTTAAAGTACATGTGAGTGTGGGGGGGGGGGGGGGGTCATTTCCCATGAGAAGGAGGGGGGGCGGAGGCAGACAGTGGTAGAGGGAGGAAGAGTATGAAAATATAACAAGCGTGAGAGAGAGAGAGAGAGAGAGAGAGAAAAGCTGGCCAGCTGTGAAAGACTGCAGTCATTCCTCACTCTCAGCTCCATACCTGCAGACTCAATGAGCCATCCCACGCTGCAGCAGGGCCAAAGCCATGCGATTTCTCAGGCTTACTCAGCCTTAATGCGCCCCTGCAGCAGCAGCATCTTGGGCCTTGTAGAGCCAGGACTCCACAAAGTCTACTTTCACTGCCACGCTCCACGGGAGGAAGGATTGGACAATGATGCTGTAACTGTCACAGTGTGAGAGGAAGTATGTGTGCGACAGCGGGGGACAGCAGTTCTGGAGGTGACAGACTCAGCAAAATTACTAAGAGGTTGAACTTTCTATAGGTGCTAATCCATCAGCTGAAGATCGGAGATAATACTTATTGATACTTTGACCCCTTACGTCTTTTTAGTCATGCTAGCGACATGGCTCTACCGGTGGCAATGTTGGTCAGACGGTCTGTCCACCACTTTGGTCCTGACTGAAATATCTCAACAACTATTTGTTGGATTTCCATCAAATTTGGTATAGATATTCATGGTGTCCAGAGGATGAATCCTAATGACTGGTGATCTCCTGACTTTTCCTGTAGCACCACCAGCTGATTAAAGTTTTCTCTAATCCGGTCAAATATCTCAACATTTACTGGATGGATAGGAACAACATTTCGTACAGACATTCATGGTTCCCAGATGATGAATCCTACTGACTTTGGTAACCCCCAGACTTTTCCTCTAGATATTTTTGGTTTTTAGTGAAATATCTCAACAACTATTGGATGGATCACCATGAAATGTGGTGCAGACATTCACGTTCCCCTCAGGATGACTTATAACACTGATCAATTTTCATCTAGCACCATCATCAGGTCAAAGTATTTGTCCAATAATTTGGTTTTTGACCAAATACTTGCAAAACTAATGGCATTCCCATCAGCCACAGCTGTACTTTGTAACTTTGTACCAATTAGCAAATGTTAGCATGCTAACAAGCTCAACTAAGATGATGAAGATGGCAAACATTATACCTGTTAAACATCTTAGCATCTCACGTTCGCATTGTCATTGTGAGCATGTTAGCATTTAGCTTAAAGCACCACTGTGCTTAAGTATCAAGAAAGGCCTTCAAGGCGGCCTTGCCACGACAAGCCATATCAGGTAGCAGGGAGAAGGACCCAAAATGCAGACAGGTAGACAGGAGCAGTCCAAGGATTTATTCAGGGAATACAAAACTCACACAAACTCAGGGACAGACACGCAGGGAATCCACAGGGGCGACACACGAGGAGAACGTCCAACACATCAAACACAAGAACATCAGTAATCAAAATCCAAATGCAGACAATGACGCCACAGAGAACAAAGGGAGAGGACCGGTATATATAGGGGAGGAGACAATGAGGGAAACAGACACAGGTAAGTAACAAGACACAGGTGCAATCAATCAAAAAAGGCGGGAAAAGAACAAAGACAGGAAATAAACAGCACACAAAGAAACAAGAACAGTAATTTCAAAGTAAAACAGGAAACACAAAACCAAAAAACACACAAGTCCACACTAAGGTCCTTGGGATCATGACACCTAAGTATAATCTCACAGAGCCGTTAGCATTGTTGTCGACTCTTAGTCTTGTTTTAACATGTAAAATGCGGTCAGACTGTCTTAAAATAGAGTACTCCACTGACTGAAGTTTATACTCCCTGTTCTCACTTATAACATCATTATGAAAGTTTACTCCATCTTCATCTTATTCTTGTGGGTCTGTCCAGTCCACATCAGCCCGCTACAATGCAGTGTAGAGGTATGATAGAGTGTTTTTGGGGCCCAGTCCGTCCAAAGGTAGTGAATGAATGGACTGAGTGAGATAATGAAATGCAGCACCAGAGTCCAGGGCGGTCATCTTTCTCGCTTTCTGCCCAGCTTCTGGCTGGCTGTATTTGTCTTTGTCCTCCCCTCTATGGCCCATGATGGATAGTAAAAAGAATATGGCTGATGGTGAAAGTCTTTTTTTTCTGCTCTTCTTCTTTTTTAGTGTCTTCTTTTTTTCCCTATCACCATTAGCAAAGTGGCAAAGTTAAGGGCTGGAGAGATGAACTCTGTGAAATTCAATCATGGGAATTGAGGGTTTGGAGGCGTGAGGTCTTGGCCCCATGGGCAGTTTGGAGATTGCTTCAGATTAATTAATGTCAAAATGGAGAGGGTGAGGCTGTAGAGGACAATTATGTATGTGATTGCTGGGCATGGCGTTTGCCATTCACAGTAAAGAGTGCAGTCTGCTGATTTTCCTCTGTGTTAAGAAGATATTTTATTCCCAGTCAGTAATTTTGAGAAGCCCAAAGCAATTTAAGTGAAGATAAAGTAGGCAAAAGCTACCCATGGCTAAATGGATAGAAAAATAAAGCCACTTATGTAAGTACTCAAGGCGCATATAATCCAGAGAAGCCACAGTGGGGAAAACTACCACCGTCTCCTGTGCATTGTAATCTTCTGAATGCAGACCCGGAGTTGGAAGGGGAATGCCACTCAATTAAAGAATTCATATTTCATTTATAAAGCTTGAAATTGTCCAGTCAAAACATATGAACCACCATATGAGACCTATTGTGTATTGTGTGTGTGTGTGTGTTTGAGTTTAAAAAAATATTTTAAAGAGGATCTTATATTACTATGGCAATGCTATCAGCTAAAAATATAACCTTATCTGCAGAAAATCATCCTGCAGTCACAGTCACTTTCCCACTTCCACTTCATACTCAGCGGAGGATTACATACCAGTTAAGTAGACAAATAAACTGTACCCTGCTCCTCGTGGCCACAGGGGATCAAAGTGATTGTTCACCAACACTGACCGAACTGTCTCAGAAAACAGGAATAAATCCTCCAATTTCTAACTCAGCAAAAGCAATTTGTTTCTTCAAATACCATCTTGTGTTTCAGGGTGACTTCACAGGCCTCTCGCCGCACAGTGCTGTCTGTTCTCCCAATGCACATGCACAGCCCTGTATTCTCAGTGACTGAGGCCACATATACATCATGCACTCAAATATTACATACACAAACACTAGATTTATGTGTTTATTTCTGTGCACAACCCCGCACTCATTTTCAGATGTGCGTGACATGTTTTGTGCCTTTGTCTCTTGTCTTTCTCACTCTCGCATGCGAACTCAAAACAGAGCTACACCCGCAGACCGACCAAACGCAGAGGGAGTTCGTATTTGCGTGAACCATGATGCACTCTGAGCAGGTGTGCACGGGAAATCAAGATTGGTCTTCTCGCTACGCTGCATTTCTATCTCCAGAGTTTTGGAAACCTTGATTTATGTGTGCTTCTCAGGTCTGCAGAGGAAAAGAAAAATGTCAAGAAAAATCTGAGGGGCTTTCACAGTTTGCTAGTCTAACGGATACACACACTGAAGAAAATGAGCAGCTTTAGAAGAAATGTTGAACTTACATTAAAATATGTATGCTCTTGGTAAATGTAGCACATCGCTGTTTTTCTATATCACAGAGCTGATCTTTGTATCCTTTAGATAACATTGACTTTCATAAACCGGCCCATTAAAGGAAGGGAAGTAACCAGCAAGGCTGACAACAGCAAGCAAAACTTGCATTAACTGATAATAATCATTCTCATTACTGGGATATTATCATTTCTTATTATTCTCAGTAATGCAGATCCTGTTTATAATGAGCCTGCAATATGGCACAGGAACTCATTAGAAAGAAGGCACCATTGGAAATACAGACATCCATCATCTCTGCACGTCTCCTGTAGGGGCCAGCTGCAAAGAACAGTAACACACTACCCATTCTTCTCATGAGAAACGAGCTTTGTGGACAAGCAAGAGTTCTTGGGTAATTGTTTTTGCCTCACTTTGGACAAGTTAATTAATTTCAATTACTGGCAGCTCTCCAGCTGGAGGTTAGAAGTCAACGCTGGACCAGGCTGTGTGGAGGAGGTACAGTCTGACATTTATTTTTCCATTCATCAAAGACGACATAACTGTACGTTAGGGTGACGACTTAACTGTGAGTATATTTAGACAGACTTCTCTCTGAAGTTGTCTTAAGAGCTGCCCTGCCTACTGATCGAGAGAGTGAGCTCATGAGAGTCTAGCTGTCTTCACACAGTAGAACGGGAACCGTCAAAATGGCATTATAAGATGGAAGCACCTGCTTGTTTTCAGGAAATTTAGGCCACTCGGCAAAAAGGAAGAAACTCTTTTGCTTCGGCTTTGAACATGCCTTTTTTTTCTCCCCACCTCCTGGAGTCACTTTCACCTTTTCCCATCTTTGAGGCATGCCTTTGGACAAGATAAAAGCAAATGTCTGAACACTTCAGTCAGGGTACGCTAGACACACTATATGGAGACAGTTCATGTGAAGTAAAGTGCCTTTAAAAGCAAGAATTCAAAGGAGAACAAGAGACTATACCGACAGTTTATAATGGATTTTGCACTAAACTGAAAAAGTATCATCACATGGTGGAGGAAGATTTTTAAAAGCAACATACTCTGGTGAACAGAGGGGTGTGACTCTGTTAAGTGGGCAATATGCACTGCTTAATAATGAAGTCACCTAATTAATCAATTCTGGTAAATGGTAACAGACTCAAAGGTGGTGACACCGGTTACTTAAACAACTATTCGGCTTCTGTGAGGTGTCACAGTGTAAAAGCCTGACCTACAGACTGCTTTTTTAAAAATCAAAGCTTTTTTCTAAACTCTAATTGATACAGTAGAACATTATAGATAATTAGGAATTTGGTTGAACGACTTGCTCAAAAACTAACAAGTCTACAGCCATGCTAGTGGCTCTGTAAGGCCGCGTTCAGACCGAATCTAGCCCTCTCATTCATTTGAATGGAGCCAGTACGGCAGCGCAGCGGGGGTGCCGACGCAGGGTGCTCCGAAAAAAATAAATCAAACCACGCTCAGCTTTTTGCCATAAAGAAAACATGACGTCATCCGGCAAGGCAATCATTCATTCAATTTCAACCAGATGATGGCACTAGATGAAAAGTGAAGGAATCACCAAAGTGATTACAGATCATGCTGAGGGGGACATGAATGTTCCTACCAAATTCCATGGCAATCCATCGAATAGTTGTTGAGACATTTCACTCAAAACCACAAATGTGAAACTCATGGTGGCGCTATAGAGGAAAAGTCAGGGTATCACCAAAGTCATCAGGATTCATCCTCTGGGAACCACGAAAATCTCTCCAAAACTTTGTGCCAATCATGCAAGATGTTGAGATATTTCACAGCATTAGTGAAAACTTTCCAATAGTTGCTGAGATGTTTTAGTCTGGATCAAAGTAGTGGACCGACTGAATGCGATCCACAGAGCTACGCTGCTAAAAATTCTAATTGCATTCAGACATCTTGACCTCGACAAGACTTGCATAATATGATTAAGCGGAGTAAGGATATTTCAGCCCACAGTCTACACTATTTAAACATTTGTTTAAACCCTGGAGCGAGTTAAGGGGCATCAGTCAGTCAGTGAAGATGTCGATTATGTGAGATGATATTGACAGCTTGCAGTGAATAGACCTGCTTTTGTGTTACAATATTCAGTATTAGATCTTAAGCAGGTTTTTTTTTCAGGAATAACAGCTTTTATAGCAATTAGTCATACACCAGCTTCCTCAGCACTCAGCAGTGTTCAACACCTAATGGAGACTGTTCCATATGTGAGACATTTTGTTAACTGATGCCAGGAGGTGAGTGAAGAGTTATATAGCTGGGCTTTTTAAAGGTATTATATTGCTGTGTGAATCATGCAGGAGATAGATCAGCGAATATTACAAGCTGTTTGCAACAGATTTAAAGAATTAAATATTTATTTCCTCCCAATCCATTATTAATTTAGGCGTTCATCAGATGTCTGGGATAGTCAACAGCAGTAATGGAGGGCTTCTAGAGACATTCATTCTCAAGCCGATCATGTTCGGATATTTCCATTCGCTTTCATAAGACCTGAATGTGTTATATTGCCCTCTATGGTGATAGCATCGCAGAATTTATCTGTGCAAGCCTACATTTTAAGCAGCAAAATACTAATTATTTGTTAATTGTATACTTGAAAGCTTTCCCTCAGGAAGGGCACTGATTTCCCAAGTGTGACCTCTTGGTTGGAATAGGGAACAAAATTAATAAACAGACTTTAGTGCTTTGTCAAGCCATGTGCACACTTCTCACTTCAGCAACACATGTATTAATGTAATAGCTACATGGGGCCCAATCAACCCCTTGATTGATTGGTTAATTGCTCAGAATCCCCCAAATATACCCCAATGACCCACTGGTGTCGCCTTAGGGATTGTGGGATTTGTGTCAACATTTCCCCATGCCATCTCATTCATTCCCCCTTTCTGCTACTCTTCTACGGAGCGTGAAGCATGAGATTGGATTTACAGTGTAATGGAATAAAGCACATTGTTTCCCATCTGTGAGAGAGGAGGATAGAGCCGATAAAACCCCCGACTTGCCCAGCTGGAAAGTTGATCAAAAGCTGTGCATACAGGAAGGAAGGAAGGAAGGAAGGAAGAATTGTATTTTTCTTGCCCTCTTGTTAAGTTTACTTCCCCCCAAAATATTACATCTCTGAGTTTCTTGGCGCTGTTGCTATTGATTTGCTCTGCTGTCTTATGCCAGGTTTTGGAAGAAGAGTAGGAGTGAATAAAAGAGGTCATCATCAAGAGATCAAAGGCTCGGATGTGACAGGTGTAGTGTTTTCTCCAAGAAGCCTGTCGTGCAATTTGTATAGAAACAGACATGATGAAATTCATACTCCTTGGTTTAGGTCATTGTTGTGGCAGCTGTGATGAAGCTTACTCAGCATTCTTGGCATTCACGCCATCCCAGTGTGAAACCTAATCAGGAGGAATAAAATTATCTGCTTTTCTTTGAGATCTACAGGATGTCCATTTTTCTCTTTGACTCCCAACCTTTTATTTCTATTCACTGACTTTCATCTCAGTGAAAAGAGTGCCATTATCAGTTAATTAACTCTTATCTGCTTCACTGTTACAATAACACTTTACTGTGTCACGCTGAAGCATAATCTGCTTAAGTTACAATGTGGCTGCTACCATCTCTTACCACAACTTTATTTTCATTTCGATACGTGTGACGTAAACGCAGAGAGAAGAACATCTATTTGTTCGGGTTGAAGCAATGAGAGTGGAAGGTCAGGCTAGATGTAATTAGTCAGAATCCTAATTGCTTCTTTCGGAAACTGGCGCTGGCAGTCTGTCGCTCAATTTATGCTCTTGACTTTTCAGTTGCTCTTTATCAATGTGATACTGCAGAAGTTAATCACTATCTCCTTACAGTGTACAGCACTTGGATGGAAGCTGCAGGTGCCACAGTCTGGAAATAATGTAATGATAACAATTGAAATTAGCATTTTAATGCATTTTAATTGCATCTTAATGGGTCGGGCTTCCGTCCATACCAGCGTAAATGAGACATAGAGTAAGTATAGACATTTACCTGCTTCTTTGTGTAACAAAAACACAGAACAATAACTATAAAATAGCACTGGGGCTAGTCTAATGAGAAAATGGGAAAAGCTAACGTTTTCAAATAGAAGACTCTGGCTTGATTCAATCTTAGAAGAGAGGGTAAACAGAGTTTCCGGCAGTTTTATTCCAACTATTAACTTGTTTCAAGACAGTGAAATCAGTTAGTATTAGGCCTCGCAAGACCAGAGGACTTAAAGAAGAGAGCAGAGAAAGGATAAGACAAAATTTTTTTTCGTTATTGGACTTGTTGGAAGATAATAGCCTAATAATAGTCGATTAATCACTAAGTTCATCTACTATTAATTGGAAAAATGTGTTTAGTTAAAATAATTTTTCAAGCGGCTTTATGGATGTTGGTCTGTTGATTGGTCAGACACATTCATGGTGCACAGAAGATGAATCCTTATGACTTTTCCTATAGCGCCACCATGAGCTTGACATTTGTTGAGTGAAATGTACCAAAAACTACTGGATTGCCAGTGAAATTTGATATAAATTCAATGCTGCATTTTATTTTTTGATAAGGTAAAGGTGATATTTCTAGATATAGATGGTATTAAAAGACAAACACAAAATAACATTAGACAAACTTAAACGAATTCAGCAGATCTCTGTACAGGGTGCAGGCTGAAATAGTTGGACTTGGTACACAAATGTAATGTGGTGAGATGCTCTTAGCGTTATGGGTTTGTGTTAGTGTTATTAGTATTTGTTCATGCCACATCAACTTTAGGCCATAATATTTTTGAAACATGAAAATCAGTTTGACCCAGTGTTTACTCCAATACCTCTACTATCTTTGACACATGTAATACCTTCTGTTTTTGTCTGTTACTCTTGTTCTCTATAGTGGCCTATTGTTAAGGTTACATTATTAACATTTACCATTAACATTGTGCCCTTACCGACACAAGATGTCATTACCGCAGCAATGCTTTATTTCAATATTATTAGGATTTTTATTTGCAACAATTATTTTAACACTTAAGTAGAGATGATTTACACATTAGAATTACAATATCTGACATAAAAAGCAACACATTTTATTTTTTTGTGTGTATGAAGACAATTGACATCTAAAGGTTACTGTCTAAATTTTCCATGCACAGAGAAAACCATGAAATCCCCTATTTTGTTTTTATTATTTTTTACATCAGTATTTACAATGATCCACAAAGCTTGATGAAAATGAATTTAAATGTCTTAAAATTTTATAGATATTAAAAAAGGAAAATGTATAAAATCAACATTACTGTAATGTCGTGGTAAGGACATTTTGTAATAAGTGATTAAAACAGATTAAAATCTTAATGACAATATGCAATTGTATTACAGACTCTGATGGTTAAAATTAAAATGCTGATGTTTTTTAATTTGGGAGAGTCAAAAGTGACTGAAGTTGCAGAAACACACTAATATAGAACAAGTATAATAATGTAAACACCACTAACCCATAAGGCATTGCAAAATCAACTAGGGCCCCACAGCGCACACCCCCATATTGTCTGATATAATATTCTAAATAGATGTAAAAGGTCGACCAAACGCAGACAGGTGCTGACGAATCATATCTTTTTATTTCATATCTTATTAGACAGAATTTCTCACATCAGCAGAGTTGGCCAACATGCCACATCAAAGAGAGTGTAGGAGTGGACGCGTCCATCCTAATTAGTATGATAGACCGCTGATTTGTGAGTGATCTGAGAACACACACACACACACACACACACACACACACACACATACCTTGAGCCCAACTCTAATTCCCTGCTGTCTTTACACACACGTTCCAAGTATATCCCTGGCAATGGACGCGTGAAAAATCTTGGCACTTTCAAACTCATTAAAATACGTAAAAGCTGATGTGTAAATACGCACACACACACAAACAAAGCCCAGCTGTAGGTTGGTGACATTCCTACACACACACACACACATAATCGAAGGATATTCCTGATGAAGGCAGCATGAGCAATCTTGGCACATGAAGTTGAATTCTGCATAGTCAATGTGAATGGGTCTGACTGCTTGTCATTTTCAGTGGACTCACACTTCAAGCCTGTAAGTTGTTTCTCTGAAGGGGCTCCAGTTACTCAGCAAGTATAGTTTGGCTCAAACGTCAGGATTCAATTAAAATGTAAATTCTCGCTAAGCTGATAAACGGGAACAACAGTCCTCTCAGTTCCTCGGGCACCAGACAGGAGGCGTCTTTTTGCAAAGAGACTTGGAAGTTGTTGTGTGGGACAGCAGGTGAGCAATGAGGCCCAGTAGGCAAAAGGGGAAATTAACATAAGGCCGGAGGTCGGCGGGATTCAGGCCAATCAGAAGGATTTACAGACTGGTTTTGTCTCTGCTGTTTCCCCTCACTGCTTCTCTCACTTCCTGCACATCACGTATCTTCTGTGTATTGCAGGTCTTTGTCTGGTGTATTGACAGCTCCCAGAAAAACTCAATCTGGTCTGCACCTGCACATTTGAAGTTTTTCTACAAACTGTACAAGCCAAGAGACAATGTTTGCAGGGAGCTGACACACTTCTCAGACTCGTGGTAAAAAAAAGTCAGCAATGCACATCACGTCAAAACCCAATATGCTGAAGGGCAAATGCAACACTTTGGAACGCTGAATCCAGATAAGAATTACTACATTTCTGCAAGTCAGATAGATATTTCCAAACTGTTTCTGCACCAGCTCTCAGCTGATTTTTGTCTGTGCTGAAGGAGCAGCAGCGGGATAGATGAATGGTTTGCTTCACAGGCCAATGCTGAGGCGAGCTGCGGGCCCTCCAGCAGGAGAGAGTTTCTAATTTTCACCTTTCATCATTCAGATTAAGCTAGTGGTGGGTATAAGTCACAAACTCACTTGCCTGGATGACAGCTTTCCATTTGGAGAAATTTTCTGGGATTAAAAATGCTAAATATATTAACTCCAGTGACCAACAAATTACCTTCCTGGAAGAGTGCACTGCTTGCACAACACTGTGCCATGTGGTGGGACTACAATAAGTACCGGAGCCATTAAAGGCCCTGAGGAACATGAAGTATGATTATATCCAGCAGGTAATAATAAATTCTTAAAATTAAACAACCTGATGTCTTGACTGCCACCTCATTATGCTCAAACACATGTCTGTCTGTACCCAGTGCTCATCCTTCCTTCCTGACATTCAGACATCCTCACTTATCCTGTCATCACACAGACACAGGAGCAGGCCTGTCCCTGCCCTCTAGATTATATCTATAGTGGCGGGCCAAGGAGAAATGATGAAGCTGCTTATCATGCTGTTGACACTTGATGCTGATGAAAGCTAGTATGGACAGCAGTTTTTACACACTCAGTCTTTCTACTGAAGAGAAAACCTACTCTGACTCTCTTCAAAACTCCCTTTCCTTCTTATAACATTACACTTTCTGACTTGACCTATCACTCATTACTAATCAATGTTTTTTTTTAATGAATATTATCTAATAATAACTCATGCGTGCCCATCGCTTGATGATGATGGCCTCTAGAAAACTTAGGATGGATCATAAAACAACAAAGATAGACAACTTAGTAGGATGTTTTTCATCAGTGGTGGAAGAAGTACTCAGATCCAAAGTACCAATAAAAGAATGTAAAAATACTCCAATACTCAAAAGTAAAAGTGGTGGTTATGCAGTAAAATGTCCTGTGACTGATATATTATTATATATTACATTATTAGATTGTTAATGCTGATGCTTTAATGCATAGGTAGCATTTTACTGTTGTAGCTGCTCGAGGTGGAGCTAGTCTAATCTACTTTGTATACAGTTAGGTCGCTTAGTCTGGTAGTTCCCAACCTAGGGGCTGTGCCCCTTAAAATGGTCACAAGATAAACCTGAGGGGTCATGAGATGATTCATGGGAAAGAAGAAAAACAAAGTTCTGCTAAACAAATTTGTATACATTTTTTGGAATACTCTCTAATCTTTGCCTTTTTTCTTTTTTAGAGTTTTACCTCTTTGGGCCTCAAACACTTATTTAAAATGAAACATCTGAGAAGTTTAGAGGAGCAATCATTATTTAGTGGAAATTATAACAACTCATTAACATCTGCAACGTGACAAGGTGCCACAACTACACACTGTCTTTTGTAAGGGGTCACAAGCCAAAGAAAAATGGAAACAACTGGTTTAATCTTTAACAATGCATTGCATTTTGTAAGTTTATCATATATTTTTTTAATGCAAAATCTTTATCTGTAACGCAACTAGTAACAACCCCTGTCAAATAAATGTAGTGGAGGAAAAAGTATTTCCCTCTGATTTGTAAAAGTGTAAAGTAGAATAAAATGGAAATCTCAAGTGAAGTATGAGTACCTCAGAATTGTACAGTACAGTACTGGAGTGAATGTACTCAGTTACTTTCTACTGTTGTTTTTCTACTCAAAGTTCTCATATGGGAAGCAAACAGACAATTAAAATTGCTTTAGTGAGCCACTGAAATGCCAGAGGAACTGTTTAGCTCCACATTTTACTGGGCAGTTTACACTTAAACTGCAACTGCATAAGAGTGACAGTTGGACACATGTGACAAGCATTACTAAAAACATACTAGACATACTTCTTGTCTACAACACCAGATGTTACACCTCTGCGCTGACACTTTGCACTCTGGGACAGATGCATGGCAGGAAATCACCCTCTCTGTAAACAGACCACAGTAGCTGATAAATGTACAAACCTCTTCACTAGTATACCCACCAACTAGATTTTTGAAATAAATATGGTTTGAGAAAGATGGCCACTTGTCAGAGGGGCTACTAAAGAACTGAAGCTTATCAGGCACAATCAGTTTCCCATATATATTGTTTTATATACTCTGAATGCATATTACAAATTGTAATTAACTGGATATTTGGCTACATCACACTGAACCAAACTAACAAGAAAAGTAAGACATTATACAAAAAGTAATGAAGGTGTTCAGACAGAGAAAGGAAGAAATCTGTTAGCAGTTAAATGACCTGCAAAACTCATTAATGTTCCCTCTGTTGTGTGTTGCCATGTTATACCGACCGTGCACGAGGATGTAATATGAATTTGCAGCAAGCTAAAAATTTAAACAGTGTAAAAAATAACACCTTTGGTCAGGCTAGCGATGGGTATCCTCGTCTGAAATGACTTTAAGGTGGGAAATCAATTACCGGCCCCTTTTTGACATCTTATCCATCCTCACCCACGCCTGGAGTGTGCTCTCTTGCTGAATTCAAAAGGTGGGGCTTTTTCCATGGCCACCGCACGCATACCACCCTCAAAATACTTGTCAGACAACAGAGAGTAATTGAGCCGTCGCTTGTGTTTCTCAAACGGCCTTGAAGACCTTAATAATCTTGAGTGGGGTTCAGTGAATATCCTTGAGGAGAGTGTTCTTTGTTGTATCTATTATACAGCTGTTTATACCGAGATGTAATGATTAGTAAAGCGGTTTAGGTGATGGATAGTTGCCTGTTTGCCAAAATGCAAATATTCCCCATGAAAACATCAATTACTCAAGGCGAGACCAGTGCACTGCATACAAGAGTGACAAACACCGACTGCTTATGTCACTGTATTAAACACTGACACAAGATATACTCCTACATGAATCTATAAATAAAGGCTTTATTCTTGATGGATTACCTTCATATCAATGTTTAAAGTGATATCTGAGTGACTGCTTCAAAACAACAAAGAAGATAATCAATAAAGCATGCACAAATCCTAAATATAATATATATTTTCTAACATTAATAACAGGTATGAGAATACCTGTTATCTTTTATCCAAGTTGCCTATAATCCCAGTAGTTCCACGTTTGTTTATTTTCCTTTCGTGGCTTGTTTTTGCAGTTGCCTGTCAAATGACCGTTCTGATCTGATTTATCGCACATGCATCATTTTGCTCACCAATAAGGTCTATAATCAAGTGTATACACATTGTGAACTGGTCCAGCTCAGCTAATCTGTATGCAGCTTAGTGATGCAGCAGCTGAGAGGCAAAGATATGAAAAATGAATGTCCTTGAGTATCTACTCTGCTATACATTCCACAAGAGGGCTGTTCGATTGATCTTGATCGAGCCCAATTATTTTTTCCATTCTGAAGTATAAAACTTTGGAACAAATGTCAATGCCATTTTCTGTGTAATAAAAGACATCAATCTATAGTGGAGTGACACCAACCAACAGCACTGCTTGTGTCACGCTCAGCACAATTGGGCAACAGGTGCAGGCTGCTCAGACACGTGTGGTTGAAATCATCATTGGTGCAATACTGCTCTCTAGTGGCACGTCATAGGTTGGCTTTTTTCCCCCAAGTTTGTCTCAAATCAATACTCGCATGCTTGAATGTACATTTCAGCAGTGTTTGGTCACTGTAATCATCCCTCGTGTCCATACTGGCTGTGAAGAGATCAATTCCTAACAGGATTCCAATGGGGGACTAAATGTACAGTACAGTTTCAGTGCAAAAACATTTCCCAAGTTCATCCAAAGCTAATCAGCAGTCTGAGTTAGACAAACCAAAGAAGCATCTTCCAATGTTACAGTCTTTTTAGTCTAGAAATTCCCCCTTTTCATACTAAAAAGACTGTAACTTTACACAGAACAAGGATGGGAGGATTTTGTCCCCCATTTCTTACATTGGAATCGCTTTGGGATTGGATTGTGGATCCCTTTTCATTGATTTGACACAAAATGCATTCAATGACCACATCTTTCAAATTTCATGAATCACTCAAACTCAAGCACCACCAAAGCTCAGTGTATTTACAGTCCATTTTGCCCATACTATTTAAAAAACTGTTAAATTATATATAAAGTAAATTAGACTGTAATTTTCTGCTACATCTAAAAAGAGATGTTGGGCGACAAATGTTGTCAGTGTTCTTGTGCAAGAGTTGATCTTGAGATGTGTATTAAGTGTTCAGGTTGCACTGGTGCATTTTGGATGTCAGATGAACTGTTGTGCTGAGCTGCATGTCGGTAAAGAGAACCGTGTGAAGAGTTTTGAAAAATATCTCAGTAAAGAGAAATGTGTGTAACCACTTGTAAAAAAAAAAAAAAAATGTAATACACATTTGAACAAATGTAAACCTACAAAACTGAAAATGACTTGCAACTTCCTGAGTGAAATAGAAAAGTCAGAGCTCAGATTCTACAACACACGTATTATGTTGTCTGCAGGAACCAGGTAACCACAGTTTGTGGTTTGAAAAACACATCCTGGCCAGTGCTCAATATAATATACTGTATATGCATGCTGTATATAGACTATATACTGTCCAAAACCACCTACTTCATGTGTATTAAGCAACCTGTTAAAATAATCAATCAATATTATTGCACTATTGAATTCTTGTTTACAACTTACAGAAACATTTCGACTTGTATATAGACATTGTATGTTGTTGTTCATTGCCGCTTTATATATATTTATATACGCATCTACCTACTTGTATGTACATTACAGTTGAATGTTTATGTTTACCAATCTCTGTTCAGCTTTGTCATCCTTGTTTTTGGCTGTATATCAATTTCTATCTATCTTCCTGAAAATTGTTCTTGTGTGTAACACTGAGGGCAACGAAAAACCGTAATCAAATTCCTTGCATGTGTGCAAATACTTGGCCAATAAAGCTGATTCTGAAAAGCTTGTTTAAATAGCCACATACAATGCATTTTAAAAGGGCACATGAGGTTCTGTTTACTTGTCACTCCTCAGCCTGTGAAAACAGTTATATAATGTCTTCTGTGGCTCTGGAGGGAGCTTTCCAAAACTCCAGAAAATAACCCTAATGATGTCATCAAGGTCGTCCTGGTTTGGCCTTGAGACTTCCAACAGAAATACAACAGAAATTTTCACAGAAAAACCGAGTTACATACTGGGGGTGTGAGGTTTGAACTAAGTGGACATTTAGGGGACAGGAGAGGTATAATGAAAGATGCAACTGAGTTGCATTATGGGAAATAATCTAACCATAATGTTTTTGGAGCTTGACCCATCCTAGAGACTCAAATTCAGGATATCTTGGCCTCTTGTGCATCACTGGAATACCTTTTTTAAGGCTGATCTGCTAAAAACAGAATTGGTATACCCTACAAGTAATTAAACATCAATAGAAACTAATCATTAGTAATGACTGTCTATTAGAGTGTGAAATGAAGTAAATAAGGTCTATGTTGGAACCAGAGTGTAGCTATTGTTCCTCTACAGGGCAGGGAAATTGTTAATAAGTGACTTCATAGACAAGTTAAAGCAAGAAAAGAACACCAGCAAGATTATAAACAACAGTTTAATACAGAAGACATATCTCCCCCGAAACAGAAAACAAAAGCAAGTTCCTCTTAACTCACAAAGCTACTGACTGGAGAGATCAGACATGTCAACCACCATGGGAATGAACATGAAGTTAACAAACAGGATGTACATTACAGGAGAAGCCTGTAACACTACGGTGTAGGTAGTCAATCATCATCACGCAGCTGCTATGTTAGTGATGCCAACAGAGTTCAAAGTTCAGATTTGTACCTTGAAGCTTCTCTGTTCCTTCAGATTGTAAAACCACAGGAAAGATTTTTTAAAGGCATCAGTGACAGATGCTCCACGATTTGTCATCACAATATGAAGGATTATCATTAAAACACATTACATTTTAAATTCCAATCCTCAATGAAGATCCCCTTTTATATACTTTCCCCAAAAGCCCAAAATATATTTATACAGCGTTCATTTTGTTTTACTTTCTCTCTTTTTTTTTTTTTTTTATAATGTTCAGAAAACTGTACACATTATTATTATTATTATTATTATTATTATTATTATTATATTGTTGCTGACACAAACACAGGAGGTGGATCATTTGGGAGCATCTTCTAACAGTGTTATTTCTGGATTATCTGAAATGCAGTGATACACAAAGCAAAAAAAGCACAGCAATGACCATTCCTAAAGCAATACTATACCAGAACATACAAACAGAAGAAATACACAAAGTTTGCTGACCTCTACCAGCCCGTGGTAGATTAACATGAAGATTACAGGGAACAGAAGCTGTTGTTAAAAAACATTTTTTTTTTTGGTTAGTCTTCATTTTGCAACAATCCTTATGAAAAAAAAGTAATAATTTTGTCTGTGATTTTTTAGCAACTGCGTAAAATGCAGCCTTCAACTCCAAAAACGTTTTGTGCCTTAGCTCACAGCCTTGTGAGTATTTCTTTTCCCCAGGATTGTTACACATCTTTCATTTCAGGATTTATTTCTCAATTCAAGCCTTCAGCTCGAGATTACAATTCCTAACATCAAATCTGATCATTTTACAGCTGGATAGACAACTACAGAAAATGTGTTGTCATATGTGTTAAGGGACTGAGCAACCATTTTTTCCTCACACTGCTTAAGACCTTTTGTCCAATTCCACAACTCGCACAGAAATAACAAAATTCATGTTTATACTGTTTACACAGAACCTTGCTTTCTGGCATTAAGGTGCTAATGTGAAGCAGCAACAGACAGAACCCAGCAGTAGAGGTGATAATCAACAGAGAACAATCTATTGTCTACTGCCATAAAGTGTTCATTTATTTCATCAACTTGTCCTCGCTCACTGCCATTCACAGATCTAATAGGCACTTAGATTGCCTATTGTGCCAGTATAATCACCATGATATATTAAACAGAACCAGTTATGCTAATGAGGTCATTACTTAAACCAATTAGTGCATTCATTATCAAATAGTTCTGTCAACATACTTTGTCTTCAAATAACCCATGTGCAGTATTAATGAAACATTGAGATTAATAACAGTCTGAAGACTTTGAGACACAATTTATTCAAAAAGCACATGTATGCAGCAAATAGCCAGAAATCTAATTAGACTGTCTACACTATGAATTTTCTATCACAGACTGTGTTCAGAACAATGTCTATAGACAGACACACACAGACGAAGTAATTTCCCACCTATTATGTATCACAGAATCAGGAACTAAAAACAAGCATCCACTCATTTCCCCAATCGTGCTTTTAGAATGAGTCACTTCTTTTAGATCTGTGAAAGGAAGTGGCCTCGAACATACAGCAGGAGACAACTTTATAAAGCAGAACGCACTTGAAAGTATCTGTCTCTCTACTTAACTGTGTCTCACTGATTCCCTTTGAGCTCAGAGGTCTAGGGTATTATCCTCATCCTAGCTGAGAGGCAGGTTCTGCGGTTCTGACTGAGGCACACAGGCTTGCTGATGTCATCCGTTATTGCCAAACTCATCAGATGACCACTTTTTTTTTTAAACAATACAAAGTAGAAAAACAACTTAGTTCTAAAAACCACCAAACACGCACGCATACACACACACACGCAGACACTCGCATCCAAATAAACATCTGCTCTCATGTGATGAGAGTTAGGCTGGCAACGATCACTGAGGTTGAATGTAGGAAGGCAGTGCATGGAAAAGGCAAACTGGCATCGGGGATTGATTAGGTGGACCTGCTCTCTGACTGGGACTCACTGTGGCTTACAGGGCCGTCTTGTTGACCGACTTGTGTAGGGGGAGACGGTGTGTAGGGGGGTGGGGCTTCGTTTATGCTAATGGTGTCTCCACCTTCAGAAATGAGAGGAGTGTGATGGGGGGGACGAAGAGCGTCGGCCTCAGCGGCGTGGGCATACTGGCTGTAGGGAGGGGGCTTCAGATCATCCTCTGAAAGGAAAGGAGAAAATAGGTCAACCAGTCGGTCAGCATCTCATTTTTATGCCACAATGATTCTGCCGTGTTTGCAGTTGCATCAAAACAAACGCTCCATATTTCTCCCTAAGCTGCATCAACAAATGACAAACTGTTCACAGGAAGAGGAGGGCAGGACATCGATGTAACTTAATCTTACATGTGTGAGGAGCTTTTAGGAAAGTGTAGGAAACAATGGCCTGCGTACAGTACTTATTATACATTCATGCATCAGCACAATTAAAATATTTCTATCACAGCAAGCCCGGAGACACCCTCTGGTATCTTTGATAGGAAAAAAGATCACATGCGAGGGCGAAAATGAGGCTACAACATCAGGTCATGTAATTAGTGAAATGTCACCAATTCCACCTTCTATAACCACATCCTGCTGTCAGACTGAATGAGCACGTCAGATCAAATGAGATGCCATTTGCAAAAGAGGAGACTCTGAAACGCAATAGAAAAGATAACAACTGGCCTGTTTGGCTTGTGCCCTCGTGAACTCACAGTGACATGTTGAGAAACACAAATCTGTAGTTAGCCATGTGAAAGGAGAACGTCGGAGTGATTAGGGGATAGTAATAACATTTAAAAAAATAAAAATGAATAGGATTGGCGTAGGGGGGAACATAGAATAAAGAAACTCACCAAGTAGTGTGCTGAGTGCATGAGCCTCTCTTAGTGGAAAGAGTCGGACTACAGTTTTTTCCCTTACTAGCTTTGCTTCTGCCAGCAAGGCTAACAACAGACAACAGAAATGAGCTAACTCTAGAGACTTAACTGACACATGAGCAGCACACATCAAGTGTCTGGTATACAAAGAAAACCTTGAAGCTGTTGGTTTCGTAATGATTAAGTTACTGACACACAGCGTACTAAGCAGACAATGTACTCTGTGTGTGCACACGTGTGAGCTCATTTTAGAAGAGACTAGTTTACCAATGTAAGTAGTGTACAACTGTTGGTTGTAGCAATGACCCCTATAATCAGTAAGGCACATGAATCTGCAGGCACTAATTCTGATGGAGTCATAATGCTGGTGGTGTTAAGTAAGGTGGTGGCCAGTTTTTGTCATGAGTAGTTCCAACCTGTGCACAACAAGTGCAGGCAACTGGATTAGTAACTGTACTCTGATCAGTGATTGGGGTCTGTGTGGGTTAAGGTGAAGGAGTAGTCATTTTAGGCTTAAACCGGATTTGTACTTCTGTGTTAAGGGGTTACGCTGTACCTGTGGTACCCAGCGTAGTCTCCGTTATGTTGTAGGCTACACTGTAGTTGACATGCACCACCTAAAAAATGAAAGCACACGTCGGGGCTACGGAGATACCACGTGGGGACTGTAAGAACTGGGATTGGTCAGCTTGGGCTGCTCGTGTTTTCTCCTACACGTTTCTAATGCTGGCAGAGAGAGAATAATGCATGAAGCACGTTAAAAAAAAGGCTAATTTGTCTTCTCCTTTTCAGTAACACACGAGCCATATCCACTGCAAACCTTCTTCTCACAGTGACCTCTGTTCTCTATCACAGTAAATCAAACTATGTAAATACGACGACCGCACGGAATACTCGGTAATGACTGAAACAAGGCAGACTTCCCCACTGTCGCTCGTAACACAATGTGAATGAAAAAATGTAAACACAGTTACTCTATGGGGAATGTAATTAAAACCCGATCTGGCCCAATCACACATGATACACCCGCTTTACTGTTGCGGTGGAGCTATCAACTGGTGAAATCCGATGCTAGACTATTAATCAAAACCTACGCCGTAGGTATTGACGACGGGACTCTGTTAACCCCGTGAGTCAAGCATAAATCTGGCTTTGCTTTACTGGGTGCAGTGGACCAGGAAGGAATTGCCTTTTACATTTTAAATTTGCAACTGAGAGAATATATGAGTGGTTAACAGTCAAGAGATGTGGCTTACAGGAAGTTATGAATGAAGAAGTGGAAGGGGAAAAAAAAAAATAAGAATGAAGCCACCTTCCTGGCTCAACTTTGGTTCGCTGAATGAGGAAGCATCAGACGCATGGTATAGTGCTGTGTCAAAGAGTGTGTGCGCTACCTCCAGAGACTGCCTCATATGGTGGTGGCATGTCCAAGTGGGAGAAGGATGCAGCTGGTGGCAGGGTTGTGGAGGGCTCTTCTATTGACAGGTCATCCTGGACACCATGCCAACTAGGCCACACAGAGGTTTGCTGCAAAGGGGAAGGAAACACAGAGAGTTAATGATACACACAGAAAAGCAGAAACACATATAAATGCACTTAGACCTGCACTTGTACATACACAGACAGCAAAAAGATGCAGCCTTGGCAGTCCTAAATCTATTAGCCAAGCCAACAATACAAATGTCAACATTTCTAACAATGAGGATACTAACTCTGTTGGTTTTACTGTACACATCTCTAGAGAGGACATTGCTGCTGGTTATGATAATATTGATTTATGCATTTGCTCCTCCAACAAGCCTTCCTTCAAACTCTTTGCTTCAGGCCTAGATTGACGAGCAAGTCTATAAACGGTGAAGTACAAACATCACTAAACAAACAGCGTGACAGTGTTCTTAGAGATGGATGAGATACTGTATGTGTGATGGGCTGCAGGTCTTATATGTCTTTTCTGTGTTTAATCATGCGTTTTCCAACATTGGGCTGACCAGCATGGAACACTTTCACCCCAAACCTGATGAACCATGTTAACCCCTCATAAGGTCGTTTACACAAAACGCAGGAGCAGATTAATGGCTAAACAGTGGCTGTCTACATTACACTAGGCTGTGACACTCGCTGTGTTAATGTCATTTTCCAAGATATATTTTTCATTTCAGTCCCTTTAAATAAAGAAAGACTGAACTGATGGCCTACAGCAGGGGTTTTCAAAGTCTGAGACTGTGGGCCTCCCCTCAGACAAAGCTTGGAAAAAGGCACCCAAGCACCCCCCCCTTAGTTTACTTGCTTAGTTTCACTCAATTCCTGGATGCCTATGGGATCATGATTATGTTATTTGATCCCATATACACCCAACAACTGAGCCAAGATAGCCTAATTATTGCTGTTTGACATAACTTCAGACTACACCAAATACATAAAAAAGGTCTGTCCTAAGGCACTAGTTTCTGACTCTGGGAAAGTGGGAAAAACAGTACAATTTTCCCAAAACTACTGTATCTCTGGACGATCTCTTTAACCAAATCACACACATTTAGGCTATTCTATGTGATCTCCTTTTGAAGATCCTTTTGACGATCCTTTTGACTTTGAAAACCTCTGGCCTACAGGATTAAAATCACAAACAAATTGAAACAGGGGCGATTATTTTCTTTGCATGACGGCTCTGACAGAATGTGATAAAGAGAGCAAGTAGCCACAGTCATAGTTTTATCAACTGACCAGTTAGAGGGGTTAGGCTCTAAATAGGTCCAAGGTTTGAGTTTTATAACACACGTGTTAGCTCTCTGAAGAAGCTCTCAAAGCTTTTTACTCATGTTTGCTAGCTAACTGCAACAGTAACATGAAAAAAAAGGCACATGTGGACGGAGCAGATAAGTCAGCGATGATGGACTGATGCCCTTGCAGACTTAATTAGTCCAAATTGCCATCCTGTTGTTGTGGGCGTGATAGAGAGTGATGAGGGAAGATGCAGCACAGACAGACCACACCCAGTGCAAGATAATTACCACACAAATAACCTACAATAGTGTATAAAGTTACAAAATTATCGTGACATGTTTTTGCCAAACCAAAGAGGATTCTCGGTCACACCTCTGCAGCATGGGGTTTGGGAACCACTGCATTTAAAAAAACAACAACAAAAAAAAAAAAACACACCTAAAGAACCGGACCAAAACCGATTAGGATGAAGCCTAATAATCTATAAACTGTTCAACTCTTCCATCTCTCTTCAGGGCCTACATGTATCAAAAGTTTTTCCTCATAGCTCTCCTGGGTTCACTTTTCAGGTAGCCGTGAATAAGATTGTCCAAGAGGCTTAGTGAGTGATACTACATCAAGACTTTTCCACCCACTATGTTTGATTCATTTAAGCCCAGGGCTCGAGTCATCTTGGCGTCTCTCCAGAAAACTTTCAGGGTGCCGGGTTATGGATGACCGTGGGGCCTCCCTGCTGCACATTCCATTAAAATCTAAACAGGGAACATTATACACCAGAGACGGCAGAGGGAACAAGGGGGAGAGAAAGAAAGGAAGAGGAGCAGAAAAAAAAAAAAGGATCTGGAGAAAGAGAAGGATGTAGGAGAGGAGGGAGAGCAAACAGAAGAGTTACGGAACAAGGAGAGATTAGGGACTTGAGGAGGATGAAGAAGAGTAAGAGGTAGAAGAAGCAAAAGGAGAAAGATGAGCGTAGGAGGACATATGAGAGCTTTTGGGGTTCCTGGACATGTAATTAGCCAGTATACGCATGTCTGATAAGACATGATGAATGGCAACCTTAAACTGGATTGGACGTGCTCTTAAATCTGACAAACATTTCAGATAGCGCACAGGATATTATAACTGGTCTGGGGAAACCCAAGGCCAAAAGCCCAGGCATCTCTCAGTTTCAACAGCATCATATATTTATTTTTCAACTGGGGCATTTCCTGTTGCACAAATATTCCAAACAATGCTAAAAATATCATAGCCTGTGCCTCTTAGATGTAACTACCACAATGAAAAATAACTCAAAAGAGGGGGCAGTGTCAAGATGAACAGGAAATGACTAAATTGACTTTTCATGCCGACTTCCATTTAAATGAATCATTTCTTAGAAAAATGTGTCGACACCTCTTGACATCCATGCAGCATCTTTTGCAATAACTACTAAGAAGCAGACGATGTGGGCACGAGTTGGAAATGTTTTATATGATTCACGGAGCATATTTTAGGAAGGTTCTGAATCATGGAGATTGCTTCCAGGTGTTTTAGAGAGGCAGTAAAGCAGAAAGGCCCTGGGGGAAGCACGATGCTGATGACTGTATAAACCTGTGGCAGCATAGCCCACAGAAAAGACAACATGCAATCTGATCTAAACATATCACTGAAAACATCAACACAAATAAAACTACATTGAACTAGCATTTGAAGGGAACAATAAAAGAAAAGCCTGCATTTTGTAGCCAATTTCAAAATATGTATAAAATGCACGCGTCATCAAAATGTAAGAAGGTACAAAACAAACAGAAAGACAACTATGAAGGTCATCCCAGTGACCAAATGACTCTAAAGAGCAGCCCACACAAACCACATAAACTAATCACAATCTCAAGCAAATTAACCATTAGAAGAGAACATCTCAATAAGTCTACTCCTGTCTTGCTGTGTGTGTCTTAACTGATAATATTTGCACAAAAAAAATCTCACATGCATGGTTGAAACCCACTATTCAACAGTCACTATTACTTTCTAACTGAAGAAATGTCAAGCTGTGACCTGCCCTGTCAGACCTCTGACGTCAACAAGGTCAAACAAACTCAACAGAAAAATGTAAGCATACAAGTACATGCAAAGCAGAAGCGTGTACCTATTAATGCACATCCACACACTCGCTCAGTATGTCACTGAAAGTAAAATGTAGCCTGTCTTGTCATTCTATTCAAAGTGAAAGTGACTGACTAAAAACCACATGCCCTCTCGAGAGAACAAACAGAACTCCTCTGCAAAAATTTAACACAAATGTGACCTTATTTGACTTTCTCTTACTCCGGGCCTGCAAACTCCAGTGGGATGAAAAAGGCGAGAGTTCTGAGAATAGGGGCTGAACTCTGCTTTGCGACACACCACTTTCAGTGTGTCAAAACAAAACAAAACAAAGCTAAAGTAGTTGAAGAGGAACTGTACACAAAATTATATTTTTTTCACTTTACACATAATCACATTTGAGGTTAATACGGAAATTCATATTGTGTGTAAAAAAAAAAACCCAGCTTTTTCTGCTCAAAATTAGCTTGTATGTGTCTGGTTGGATCTGAAAGTTTGAAAGATACTTAGGGCCAATGAACAGTAACGTTAACTGCGACAAACAGCATGGCTACGGCGAGGTACTGACACTCCCTCACAGAAACACACATGGGAGAGCCTCTCATAGTAGAGAAAGCCCAGCAACAACACAGTCACCCACACAGGAACTCTCTCAAAGAACCTTAAATGTGCTTCTAGTTACTGTCAAAACTCCACCAGACTCTGTCTTTCCAGTGGAGAAACAGAGGGTCTGACAGTAGCTTTTCATGGCTGGCCATCTCTGACTACCAGCTCTACGTCGTTGTGGGTGCTACACTGAGTGGTGGCGACTACGTAACCACAAGGCTATGCCACCTGCAGTCGTTGCTCCCTCACTTCTCTGTTGCATTTTGCAACATTCTGGGAAAGAGGGTTCTAGCAGCAGCAACATTTCACGTTACAGCAACCAAACGCTGTTTAATTACAAACATGAGGTCAAGCAGGGTCCTGCCTAAGCGGAGCGCAGCTATGTTACTCACTCTTTTCACTCAGTGTACCATAATCAAGTCTCTCAGCCTACATAAAGAGATTCTCTTTATTGCCAAAACCCTCAAACCTGTGTATACTTAGCCTCAGCCATAATAAAGACATCTCCTGGAGGCGCAAAACCAGTTCAGTAGTTGGCCGCTAGATTATGAGTGTCAAATGTAGGAGGAGTGTGTGTTAGTGTGGGGGTCTGCACTTACACTCTGTCTTTCACACATCTGGTGAAGGTAGGCCCTTCCTCCAACAATGACTATCTGAGCATTGCGTGGGTTGCTCAGGTATGCTGCCAGTTGCCTCTGTCTTGATCGGTACCAGCACACATAGAAGAATATCTTGATGATGATGAATATGATCACAACTCTGTAAAGAAGAGAGGAAAGGGCAGAATGAGCGGGGAATGGGACACAGGTGGGCAGCTTTACACATCAGTTTAACCACTTTTATTATAAAAAGAAGAGATGTAATAATAACTACATAAGTTATACTCACATGTACCAGTACAGCTCCATTTTTGTGAGATGTCAATCACTGAATACAGGCTCTCATAGCTGGGGAACAACTTGCTGATCCCTGGCCAAAACCACAAATTGCCCTGAAAACGGTAACAATTTTGAGTAATGAGTAAAGAGGTAATATTCATTAACATGCTTTATTTAATCGGTTAGAATAACATAGGTTATAATTAACACTAACTCACTTTCATAAACCCAGAAGCTCAGAGCATCTCACCACTTAAGCTAACGTTAGGTTAAGTTAAATGTTCAAGCACTTTCTGTAACTTAAAACAGATGTTAAGTTTAGCACGACAGCTCCTCCTTAACTTAGCCAAACGCAAACACAAGTACAGGATTTTGAACTTACTTTACAGCGACAACTCGGCCTTCGGAGTTAGCTGGGAAGGTGTGCCATTTCCCTTGTCGTTTCGGGGATGTGATGCGAGTAGAGCTCCAGGAACCAGCTGAGGCTACAGCTACTTTAGCTAGGCTATCGTGTAGCAGGCCACAACATCAACAGCCGCTACTCTATTTACCCACGCCGCGAAGAAAACAATACCTGAAACTGACCTGCTTTATGAACACACCTTCTTGGTATTATATACAAGGTCACTAGCTAGTTACTCGGTAAGCTACTCGTTAACTTAACATTGAGGAAACAACTCAACTAGTCCTACAGAGTCCCAGCTAGCGTTAACTGACTTAGCTCATCCTTATGCGTTCAATGATGCCTTTGGTTCCACAGTGGGCGGCGTTCCTAGGACGGTTGCTTTTAGTGTTTCCAGTAAACTGCTCCCCCTTAACACAGACGTTGTTATTACAGTTAATCGGTTAGTTTTAACGTTCAAGTGCTGTTGTTGCTGTCAGAAATTGTAACTCCAAATGGCGCTTTGGCGTCCATTGCATTATAGTCAAGCAGCACGGAGCTACTTTGTGCTTCCATAGGATAATGGAAATGAGAAAGACCAAATCAGGTAGGTTCATAGTTGATGTTTTTTTAAGTATGGCCCCTACAAGAAAACTACCGCAAATTGTACACTTGTAAACATGGTAATAACATGTTCTCCGCCTCACCGACAGTAGCGTTGTCACAAAAAAGTGATTAACTAATAAAGTGATCTTTCCCGGTTTATTGCTGGGGCATTTCATTGAGTTCCATCATACATTTCAATATTTCCGAGGGTCATGGAAGGTAGCGTAGGTTCGTCTGACAAAGGGGGTAAAAATGGGACCAAATACAGAGTATTGTAATAATAATGTCATAAACAATGTCATTATATTACACATGTATATCAACGTATCAGAAAATACATTTATTAAGAGGCGAAATTATTTCAAGAGTGACCTGGGTGTTCACTGTTTAAAATCAGATGTTCAGTTGATGTCGAGTCTTTAAAGTCTGTTTCCCCTTGATACCTTCCAAAATCTATTGGAAAACTATTCAAAATACCTATTCAAATACATATAAAGATGTAAATGAATGAGAAATTATAAAATAATCGAAAAGGTCATATCAGGTTGTTCCCATCTCTTGGTGCTTTGCCGCCATCCAGTGGCCATTGTTTTATAATGCAATGTACCATTTCAAAAAGACATCCAAATACAGAAAACAAAGGCTCAAAAAATAAACATGTAAATTGAAAACAAAAGCACACCTATCAGAATATACAGGAGATGTATGTGACTGAGCTCATTTATAAGCAAAACACAAGGAATCTGCAACATTTTCAAGATCTCTAAAATAACAGACTTGACATACTTATTTTAAACAGGCTTTTTAAAGGGTAAAAGCTTTGTTAAAATAACTGCACATGCCCCAATTAAACCATACATCCAATTCAATAAAGCTGAAAGATCAATCAGAGACATCCAACCAGAAATACCAACTTCGCAAGAAAAAAACAAAACACAGATACTGTATTTTTTGTTGTATGTCTGATCCTGTGAATATAAGACAGATATTTTTTTATTACAATTTCAAAGCATCTTTGATTACAAGTTATTTCAAAATTCAAGTCATCCTGTAGTCTTTCAGTCAAAAACAATAACACATAAGAGTCAATGATCATTTTCTGCAAAAGAGACTGTGCTTTGCAAAGCTCTCCACCAAATGCTGACCAGTATATTGTTATGGCAAAGTTTAAATCAGCCAAAGCTGTTGATGTTTACCATAACAGCTTTTAATAGTAAATTAAATTTAAATGTACAGTACATCTTCAGCTATTTGTCCAATAACACAAACCTGCCTTTTAGAGACACATCTTCACATTTTCAAGATGCTTTTTCAGTGAAGTGACACTTCTGAGTCTATTATCTTTCTTATCGGTTATCTTCCACAATGATGGTCCTTCTTGGGTAGGTGTCCATGTCCACAAATATGTAGCGAAACTCATACTTTCCGGTTTCAGGATTCTGTAAAATTCAAGTTAAAACAGTATCTCAACTTGGCGGATATCTGTAAAAATAATTTCAAAATAACTGTCTAATTATCACCTCTTTACATTTAGTCTCTGCTGTCACACATGAAATTAAGAAGGGACTTTGGCGTATACTTCAAATGTAGAATTCTTAAACATTGGGATAACTAAACATGAACAAACTGATTTGGTATGTCATATCCATTTCATAAACTGCATTTAAACAAAGGAAAATACCGACCTCTTTTGACTCTGAATGTACAGTTCCTTTGAGGCCTGGCTCAGAGCCTTCAATGTAAAACGTAAGCCTCATATGCTTCAGTCCGTCCTTCAGGTACTCCATGTGACTAAAGTGGAAACACAATCAGGATAAAAATACTGTAATACCTCTGCACTACCACCACACATATGCTTACTCATGTACTGTATAGTACAACCTATTTAAAACTCAAATCCAAGACATATCCTGTTCTTGAAATGGTGCTGAAGACTGCTACTTTTGATTTGATTGAAGACTTTTTTTGTTATACTATCATCTCACTGACAGATTGATCCAAGGAATAAATGACAAATTAAAATGTCATTACCTGAACAGAAATGTGCAACTTGCAACCATTACCTAATGTACTAATCATCAACAGCTTATTTTGACAGAGCAACAAAATTCCCACCTGACTTGCTGCCTCCTTCCTCGACGCGTAGTCTCCCCGTAACACTTGATTGGCTCCCCAAATGCACCAATCACCTAGATTTTCAACAAAATTATTGCACTTTACTTTTCAACAGGAGATGACTTCAAGAATTGCACTAAAATTCCTATGTAGCAGCAGTCACAGTCATACACACAGTATAGTGTACTGTTGGAGGAGATGTTGTCTTCAGCAGCCTGTGATTTCATGCTTACCTCTGGGTGTAACTTGACTTTGTTGAAGGCTTTCCCATAGATTTTATTTGGACTTGAGGAAGAAAACAGCTCCTGGAACACCACATATAACAGCCCACCTGAAACACACACACAAAGAACAACACGTATTAGTGCCCATATCCGTTATCTGACTTGAAGTGAGATGATAAATCTGCTTGTATGTGATGGCAACTCTTGAAATCTTGAGGTTGTAGTCACCCGTCACTCCAAGCCCGATGAGGACAACTATCAAGTAGGTGAAGTCTCTGCCAGCTTCTTTCACTGGAAGATATTGAGAGTGGGAGTTATTAGACAAGCAGTCAACTGTGACTAACAGGTGCTTCATCAAGTCAAATTACCAAACACTTGTTGTTTACAGTACTGTATGTCAGAGCCTTGCTTATGCCTACCTTTTTGTGCAGCTGAAGGCTTTGGGCTCCCACTCTGATACCTGTAAAGTGACTTGTCTCTCTCTTCGGGGTTGCTTTTATTTCTGGCTGTGGAGTCGAGCGAAATACCCCGTCGTCTCTGTGCTTGAATGAAGCAGCTCAGTAGTGGTAAACCAGACGAAGGAGCCTCTACTCTTCTGTGGAAGGCCAGTCTTGATACTGTCGACAGCGTCCTGTGTGTGTGGATGAGCGAGGTGACCTGTGAGAGTTTGCATCTCTGCACGGAGTACTGTGTCGCTGTCTGTTGTAGATTCCGGTGCAAGGCTTTCAATATCTGCGTATAAGCCATGGCCGTGTCCTCTGTGAGTTAGCTTAAACTCTAGTTACATGCACAGCCAGCTAGCAAGCCGGGTTAGTATGTTCTTGAGCACCGTCAATAGCTAACATTAGCTAGCCAAAGCTGTGAAATCTACAGTAACCCACCGCAGGCTATAATAATATAAAAGTGACTTATAATACGACATGAATGCACAACTTACACCACTAACTAACCTACTCAAACATACTGTGCTACAGGAGTGGTTTGTGTATTCACGAGGCGCATACTTTTGTCGTCACGAACGTTCATAGGATTCATGGGAGACTGAGTTTTTAATGTATCTGTACAGAAAACAGTACACACCTTCACAGAGGGGTAAGAATACATCATGGTATTAATAGTTGTTAGTAACATTCAAATGGTGACAGGTAACTATATAAACTATATAAACATTTTGTTCAGATTTGAAAACATGATTCTTAAGGCAGCTGTTTGCATCACAATGACAACCAGATTTTTATTTTTTTATTCACTTTTTCTGATTATGGTAGGATTAGAATCAGGGCTGTAACCAGGATTTGTTTGTCTCTAAATTGTTTTCTTAATTACTTTTTGGCTTGTTGGCAGTGGAAACGAGCTGTGAACACAACACTGGCATGTTATCACATTTTAATTTGATATGAAGCTCTGTTATAGAACAATTGCCTATTTTCACAACCAGCACAACGAAGCAACATTAGCATTCATTTGAAGTCACGTATGTGTTCACCTGATGAATGCAAGTCCAATATCTACTGTCCTTGTACCTCTGTTTTTGGTCTCCACCAACTTTTAAGGGAAATATCTGGCTCTTTAGCAGCTAAATGCTCCACTGTGTTCATAAGCTAGTTGCTAACTTTGTCTGTCTGCTGTTTAATGCTGGACAGGTAGCCTAGCATACAGTGGGTTTAGCAGAGATTTTTTTTGCTGAAAACAGCTGCCTGCTTCGCTGAAAGTGACACAATGAGAGCAATGAGAATAAATCAAAACAGTTTTTACATTTTATGTATTCTGTTAAATGTACATATATATTTTATGTAAGTTTTATTTCCCAACATAAATATCTAAATGGTGCTTCACCTACGGTGGCCCTGAAGCATTTTTCAAGTCAACATCTTTTCAATCTCAGCCTAGCCTACCGTTTTTGTACAACTAAACTATGGTAAGAAATGCATTCCCTCTTCTCCTCAGGGTACTTCCAGATCAATATGGTAAAGCCTTTTTTTGTTTGTTTTTGTTTTTTTAGCACAGTGGTCCGCCAACAAGTGGTGAGCATGCAAGGCCTTCTACGGTGCGCAGCGCTCTTCTGAAAAATGCTCCATCTGCGTTCTTACATTAAAAATTAAGAACAAGGGGGTGCCGAATCAAACATTACGGGGTGTCTGTGTAGGTGCGTCACTGCTCAACCTTTTCGTAATCTGAAATGTTGTTGTGTTTTGTGAAATGTTGTTGTGTTTTGACCCTCAGGGCCACCGTATTCACCCTTCTCCACACTGCCAGGAATTCTGGTGAGGTAAAGCTAAATCCTTTAGTTGTTTGTTTGCTGGCCTAATAGTAGTCACATTTAAGTATACCTAAAAGTACACTTGATCTAGTCTAAAAATACTGACAGTGTTAAAACCCACAAATTCCCTGAAAAGATTTTGAGGACATGGCATCAGTATCCTCAATGGTAGGTACGGCCCTGAACAGAACAGAATAGAATAGAAAATTAGATGTTACTGACAAAATAAATCATCACAATAAAATCAGTAAACATTAGTTTATTGAAAACATTCTGTCCAGCATATTCTTAATGTGTTATCAAATAAATATGCAAACGGGTTAAAAAAAACACCACAATGCAATGAAGTTTGACAAAGAGAAAGACAGAAAAAACAAATAAATAATGTTCCGACATCAGTAAAAGTGGGAATAAATAAAGGTTAGTTGATGGGTCAGTAGAATCATGTATATGCACCTATTTATGAAGTTTAACATCACTTTATTTCAAACATTCTGTTTTTTCATCTTCTCATCAAGGCTTTCTGTAATTGTTTAGATATAAAAACAACCTGATACTCTACTGTAAAGACATGACATCAAAATAAGAAATATAATGTTAAATCAGCAGCTGAAATGCAATTTCATATTTTGATGATTACATGAAAAGGATTTTAAAAAACCTGATTCTGTTTTTTTCCCCCTCCATGAACAACTTTACATTAAAGGTACTCTATTTTTCAAAAAAAAACAAAGTTTCAGTCCCGTATCTGAAATTATCAGTGTTCCATGGCTCGTCAATCCTAGCCAGCTGTGGAGCACCAGTAGGGAAAATGCACCTCTGCTGTCCAAAGCAAAGAAGGAAAATGCGTACACCACAAACCTTTTTTTTTTGTTGTTTTTTTTCATTTTTCTCATCACAACACTCTACATTTGTAAAGTTGCTCAGGGCAACAGTTCACTCAAGATGCAAGGGAGAGAAACCTTAGCTCCGAATGCTGTCAAACTTGGCAAGATGCAGAGGAATGATGCATCTGTCTGATGTATCTGCAGAGAAATGAAAACACTATTACTTTAAGTCTTTTCTGGGCCCTCCACTTTTCTCATCTGCTGCCTGGGCTGCTTGTGATCAAATTGGTTCAGACTTACTTAATTACTGAGGTGTCTGCTTCTATCTTTAAACTGGCAGATGAGTTTGTGATTCTGTGTGGGAGTGTGTGTGTGTGTTTAAGAGAGAGAGAGTAAAGAAAGATGAGTGTATGTGAGCTGTTTTGAACACTTTAAAATTTCTATAACAGAAGTGTTGGCACAGTTGTGAAACAGAGACAACACACAGACATCAGCACAATGTATGTATAGAAAAGAGAAATATTTTATTCAGAATCTGCAGAAATATGGGTATGATTGTGTATATATGGAGGGAAAAGAGAGTGGAGAGCATGGATGTAAATAATACATACATGACATTGAATACAGAAAATAATGTACACATAGATGGTAAATACCATAAAAATTGACACAGTAAGAAGAAAATAGGTACTTGGACAATGACACAGCGTAAGAAAAAAGTTATGCATTATGTGTGTGAATTGTATGTGTTTATCTCATTGTGCTGACAGCTGATCTACTCTTCCCACATGGTGCAGGTTGTTTTTCAGTGTTTCCTTCAAAACTAGCCTGCCAATATTTGCAGCATATATGGGGTTAATCTCATCAGGACAAACACAAAAAGTCAATTAACTTGTCTGTCAGATACCTGTGATTACCTGTGATTATTTGAACCTTCTAGGACTCGTTTTTTTTATTGTCCTGTTTGGTGAAACAATTCCTTTTGGTTTGGGTCTGGTCTTCCTCTAAAGCAAATCAGCCACAATAAATAAACCAACATCTAAAAACATATGATTGTGTGAGACATGGATAGCGTGCGCTGACAGTTTGAGGACACACTACAGGGACAGAGGAACTACTGATGAAAAGTCAACAAAACAAAGAAAAAAGGTGAAGCTTTATTGTTATTTATTTTACAAAGCATCAGTAAAATCAGCCCTGAAAGATGATTTGAATAACTGTAAAAACTGTCATCCTTTCAATTTGCCCTAGTATAAAAGTCTGTTTTAATACAAAGATTTTAAGCTCCTACAGTAGAAGAGAGTTAGAAGACAAACAGACTTGAAGTAAATATGTTTACCAAAAACAAGACAAAACAAGTACTCCTTATTAAAATAAAGCCTGTTAGTTAACATATTTAAAAGGGAGTTTGTGTTAAAATGAAAATGGTGAAATTCATTTGCTCTTTACCTAATGATTTAGCTAAGCAACAACATGCAATGCAATTAATTAATTTTGAAGATGCTTTTTCTCATGTCCATATGACTTATGCATTAGTAGATTGGGGCATTTATTTTAATGTTAGTATGTTAATGCTTTAATGGATATAAAAGAAGCATGCACAAGCCACACAACTCAATTGTTACCCAAATGAACCTGCTTCTGGTTATTCCAACAGTATTAGATTTAATTAGGTTAGTAATTAATTGAGTTTAATTCGAATTTTCACTAATAAATGAAATCTTCCTAGATTTGACAAACTGCAAGCATCTATAATTTGCTATTAAAATCATAATACATGTGCTACTAATTTGAAAAATGCATGCTTAGAAATTAACTTGAAGATGTTTGATCACATTAATTTTGTTATCGGTATCCGGAATCTATGACAATGACAGATATGTGTTTGACTAACACCCCCAATTTAAAGTGTAATAATGAATAATCAGTAATGTTCATTCTAAAGGTCCATTTCTTTCCAGTGAGACAAAAAAAAATCTGGATTGACTACAGTACGCACAGAGTTGCAGCTGGAGTGCTTTCATCTAGTCCTTTGTGTTCATCTTTGCACATGAATTCACATTACACATATTCAGTATCCTTTCGTCAAAGTGTCCCTTCATCATCATCATCATCAGCATCATGCTGGTGTAAATCTCCGCTCCGCTTTTTCATATGTCAGTGACGCCCGTTCGTACTGATCCAGGATTGCACTATTCTCAAGAAGTCTACATGATGGAGACAATGCAACATAATGTAGAACATAAGCAGACACACGCACACACACACACACACACACACACACACACACACACACAACAGGACAGCACATTTTTCACACTAAAAGACAAAACAATGGGTAACACTTTATGTGACTGCTCCGTTATATGCAAGCATAAAGCTGCAAGCATGAAGGTCTATAGCTCTGCATTGGATTTCCACTAAAGTTCCTCTCATCAGCTATGTACATCTCAAATGTATTCATCCAAATTCTTATATTACTGTATTATATTGTGCTTATTGCAACCTCATGAAAGCACAGTCATAGAGCAAACACATGAACTGTTACACACAGGCATATATGCTTCACAACTAACCAAACACAAAATCAAATACTACAAGAGACATAAATCATGCAAAACTACAGAGTAATTCTGTATAAGTGTGTGATCAGTAAAGACTTGTAAATTACAAAGAGATTAACAAGATATTTAAATTAGCCTATCTCAATGTGCTTTCTTTAGTGTGTGCAAAAAATTCCACTGATGTAATCTGATGAAAACGTGGGATTGTGTGTGCTTTCAAATTTGTGCTTCTATGTGGACTTAACAAGCGTCTTTACACGAAATGATCTAAATGGTTTGCTGTAGGCCTACTGGGAGAAAAGCGCAGAGGTTAGACATATTATTTGATAACAGCTTCAACTGAAGATGATTGAAAAAGTCCATGCTTATGAATATCCACTGAGTGATATGATGTATGTCCTTGGGAGGACATACAGTAAACTTGAGCATCACAAAGACTTCAAACAAACTCACTAGGAGGGCAAGATGGCTGCAAGCAAGAAAACCATCTTGGTGAAAATGAACAATTAAAAAACATAAAAAAATAAAATATAAACCCGCGCAAAAATCACAGAAAAGGAAAAAGAACATACATAAAAGTATATACTGACTGGGCAAATGATGACTACAGAACAACATATAAAGATGTTGATTGTTGGATAAGGGTGCTTACCTTGAGATTGTCTCTTAGACCCTAGTTGTGTTGTACTCTGATTCATGTTTGCTCAAAGAGCCAATGAGGCAGAACCTGAAATGTCATGGCTCTTTCATTTAATATCAAATTCTTTTTGCATAGAGAGGTCAGAATGCATAATGTGCTACATAACAGGAATAAACGTCATTAGTGCTTTGCTAGTCTCTGGGAGCCTTGCATGCAGACTTGTAGAAAATTAATACACTGTGGAAAGAGCACATAGAAAGTGCATGCAGGAGAAGGTTGCACGTTCAAAGTATTTTCTCAGAAAATGTACTCTGATACCTTCACATAAGTGTTTTTGTAAACATATACAGTTACTTTTTCAAGCAGTCAAGGTGCAAGTACACAGTAAAATACTTCTTTCTTTTATAGAAAATATTGTTCATGCCAAAATGTTGAGCTATATAGAATATAAGTCATATATTTTCAGTATCACAGTTAGGAATAGAAATGCATATTTTATAATAATTTGCATTCATGTCAATGAAGTTAGTCATCTCTATGAGGCACAGATTCAAGCCCTTGTGTTAACAGTCAAAACTGGACTGATTAAAGAATTAATATCTTCTAAAATGAGGTCTGCATTTGTTAAAAGAGCTCTGACAAACCTTAAAGTACAGTAGAGTTTATAGATGTAAGCTATAAATCACCACTTGAGGAAAACTAGCTTGACATGTTCAAGGATGGGCATGCAAGTGGGGGCAAATTTGTCTATCATAATTTAGCCCTTTGTGAAAAATTGAAAAGGTTTTTAATGATAGAAAGGGGAGAAAGAACAAGGATCAATGCAAAAAAATAAGCTTATCATAATAATAAAATAATGAGAGGAAGAGGAAGCTAAAATAAGAGGAAAACAAAAATAAATGTAAGTATCCCACACACATTTCAAACATCCCCATAGTTAACTCTAGGGTTGTTGTTCTTTCCTCATCAGAAATCTATGGATACTGACCGCTGTACTGCCTTTTCGTGGCGTGAAAGCCGGTGGCTGGTGGTGGGAACTTCTTCCAGGTCGTCGTCCAGGTCACATCCATTGTCCGCTGCCTCTTGCGAGTAGCTGTGCTTCATGACCAAGATGCTCCTGCGGTTTCCAGTGGCTGGCAGCAAGGGCCGCACTGCCATAGGCGGCTGTGGAAGGTCTGTGAGAAGAGTGGCGGCCGCTGCGTCTCGAGCGCTCAAGTTTCCACGGCTTCCTCGTCCACTGAGTGACAGCTGGGATATGTGGGCGGAGCCGGGGTTGGAGGAGGAGCCACAGTGGTGATCATGGACGCAGCGTGAGGAGGCACGGCGAAGGGCGTGGTAGTTATCAAAGTCTTCCGCCAGGTCGACTAAGTCTGCTGAGGCCGCTGCGGCTGTGGTGGCACTCCGTAAAGTACACAGCTCATAGTGAGGTGGCTCAAAGACCTCTTGGAACATGGTGGGGTCAAAGTCCTCACGCCGCAGGATGTACTTTTTACGTGGCTGCTTGATCTGGACGATGACGGAGACGATGAGGAGGATGAGGACGATGCAACAGGTGACCCCAATTATGGTCCCGTTTGTGTTGTTCAGGTTGTCCAGGATGTTGGCTTTCCTCTTCTCTGTACAGTGGTAGAGACAGCACAACAGAAAGGGAACGCTTATGAGAATATAAACTATATGGCCCTGTAAGATGTCTTGCAAAACTCACAATGAGAAAACACAGTTAATTGACTCCTCGCACAAACAGTGATTGCCCGATCATAGCTTAGCAACCGTAACTAGGCACGGCAGGGCTGTCTATAGGGCAATAGTAAGTCTATAATCGTAATGTATATAAAGAATTTGGATGGTGGTTTCTTTCCAAAATCAAAAATACAAGATCAAAAGTTTAAGGGATGGATTAAACAGTGTGTCTATCTCTGGCTGCAAATGTTAGCATGTCTGGCTAACTAGCTTACTACCTACAGTAGCCTAGTTACCAAACCAAGCATAACTTCCAAGGCCAGGGGGATCTCATACTACATTATTTTGTGAGGTTACAGGTTACGTTAAAAAAGTGGTATTTCTCAGAGTATATATCAGAGTGCAGGCTAATGTCGCAGCTCTGTCTTGCTCTGGTGGATTTTGGGAATTTTACACTCCAGCAAGTCCAACCCAACTTGTTATCCAAGACAGAGTTACGTTCGCCAAACACATTGGTTAGTCCATCATAGCTATAGTCTATTTATCACAAGGGAAACCACAAAGAGTAGCACAGACTAACAGTGTGTAGAGAGGCAATCTGCGGGGAGATCTGTGACATTTAAATGCTGGATGAACATGTAGCACAGCACACTGCGCTTCAATGACAGTAAATGGTTACATTCAGAAGTGTAAAGGAGAAAGGAATACAACTTGACATTTTACCACTAATGAGGACAAATGTGAGCACTGCGGTGGCCCTGTGTATTACTAGAGCGGAGAGAAGGCGGAAGACGGAGTAACAGGCTGAGAAACATGGCCTCCTTCTTGCTGAGTTCTGCACAATTTCAAACTCAGACTGTAGGGTTGAAAGGTATTAGTCTGAGTGAGGAATAGGCCATGCAGGATTTACTTAATTGATGCAGTTTGTCATTGGCTCTGCTTACAGCTTCAGAGAGTTACGGTACTGTACATACAGAATACACAGGCATCTCTGTGTGCAGCTTTTCTATCTCATCTAAAGGGAGGAGGCTAACTGTGGGACTGTTAGTTTATTACAAAAAAAAGCAGAGGAATTGAAGACAAATTGTACCAGGTGAGAGAGAGTTTGTGTGTATGTGTACGTATATGTTTGAAGGAAAAACAAACTAGAACACATCTTATTTGCAAGACAAGGACAACAGCGTAATGATAATCAAAAACACATTGTATTTATTGACGTGGGAGTTTCACGGGGCTCAGTGGAGCTACAGTATAGATCTCATATTATGTACTTGGAATACAGTGATGGGTCATGAAAGGTCAAGGAACAGAAGTCTAATTCATTGGCAATTTAATGCAGAGAAAAACTGACTTGTCCCCTGAGTCTTCACACATCTCAGCTAATTATTGGAATGGCATCATATGCGAAGACGCTGCAACAAGGGAATCTCAGTTAGATGTGTAGATAAAGTACAGAGCTGCCAGTAGCGAGACACTGGGGATCAATGTATAGATCCAGTGGCCTTAAAATTCTGAGTGGAGTGAGGGATCTTGCTACAGAGGAAATGAAGACATTGACAGTATCACAATGTCAGGGAATACACAGGAGCTCGCTTGCTGTGAGGCATGGGAACAGGGTAAAATAAGGGCACCTTAAAAGAACAAAACAGTGGAGCACAACAGGAGATATTTCCAGTTCTTGTGCATTGACCTGGACCGAGAATAGCATCAGTTAAGGGTGAATTCAAATTGTGGCCTGTCACATAAAATCTAGTCCTCTGAATTATATGTTATTATCTATAACATTAATTTACAAAAATCTAAAAACACAAACAACTCAACAAAGTAATTCTGATTAAGCTTAAACTTGCTTTGTCAATCCAGGAATTCCCAATCCAAAATACTAACACACACTATTAAAGCTCCTGGAAACTTGGCTTTAAATTTTAAGTATTTCTCTCTAACATTGTATCACTAAATCATCAACAATTAAAGTATAAAAAAGATATTTTATATTCAAAGTTTAACACTCGAAAACAGTGACCAAACAACCTGCTCAGATTCTGATTAAAATGCAGCAAAATCCTGATTGGTGCACAGACATACGTGACAAGCCCCACCCCCTTCAAGCCACTGAGAAGAGCAGAGAGAAAAAAAAGAAATACAGAAAAATCTATATAAAATAACCAAAACTGTTCTATCTTTGGCAGAAAACAGTGTGATCATGTAGGATCCCATCATTCATAGTGAGAATCTGATTGAAAAAAAAATGTTTTCAGTGCCTTTAAATAAAACGTATAGCTAAAAATGGTACAAAAACAATAACAGCAACTAGGAATAACAATTTTTTATGTAAAAAGTGTAATTGTGCAATATGTGTTAGTAGTAGCTGCCACAGAGTCAATAATAATAGTGCCTCTTGTTAATGGCAGTACCAGTGGTGTCATGGAGGCAATACTAATAATGCCTCTAGTAGTGTTAATAGCAGAACCAGCAGTGACACAGGAAATACTAATGGTACCTCTGTGTCACAGCACTAGATAGCTACTGCTACTGCTATCCAGCACTATTAGTTGTAGTAGTAGTAGCAGCAGTAGTGACTACTAGTAGTAGGAGTGTATCAGGCCCATTCAGTTCAAACCCCACTCTGTTTCCCCGGCGCTCTCCATGGTGCTGAAACACTTCAGCTCAAATGTAACGTCTCACCTTTACATTGGTTCTCATCCCAGGGGTAGACACAGTTCTGCACGCCATTGCACACCAGCGTGTTGTTTATGCACATGTTACTGTGACAGAAGAAGGCATCTGCATCACATGGAGCTGGAAAGGGATAGAGCAAATTAACACAATAGTTATCGCATTGAGAGCTTTTTATACTAAAAGTAAAGCGATTACAGAAATCTTCACTTAACTGAAACTTTATCCTGTACTTACTTGCAAACTAATCAGAAGCCGTAGAAACAGTTGAGTAAAAAGTTAAACTACTTTTTGGTGAATTTCCTGTCATTAACAACAGCAAATGTGTAGTGCACTTAGCTATGCTGCAGCACAAATCAGTATTTGAAGTACAGCTGAAGAGAAGTTCCAGTGTGCCAGATTTTGAGGAAATAAATTTGGATGGGCATTACTCAAATCAGACCTGTTTCCCCGGAACCCATCTGTTCTTCATGAATTTTCATCCTCATCCTCCTCTTCAAACATTTGCAGAGACAACTTGTGGATATGAATGAATTTCTTGGAAGGTGTGTGTATGTGTGTGTACTTGTATGTGTGCATGTGTGTGCGGTGTCTGGAAAGACAGCCATGACATTTCACAATCATCTGCACGCATAACAAACCCCAAACAAACCCTGTCTATTTATGCAAGATGCTGTTTATTTGTCCTCGGTGCACAGGCCTTGTCAACACAAATCTAAACCAGGCCGTAAACGTGAGCATGTCGTCAAACACATGATCATCATCATGACACCTGTCCTCCCAGTGCGGCCCGTCTGAGACGCAACACTGCCACCACGTCTCCACCTTTCTGTGACGACAGCGTGAGAGGTAGAGCCACCCGTCAGCAAGACATGGTTGTAAAAACAGTGTGATAATGTTACAGGCTCCATCGTCATATGAGCTACATAATTTAAAGCCAAGGTGCCCTTGCTCTCAACAACCAATCGTACTAATGCATAAGATAGCTGATTGGCCAATTCATTGCTTCTTACTGTCAATCACAGTAAGGAACAGTGCCATGGCAAGCTGACCACAGGCTAAAATAGTTTGTCCTATTCATTCTACAGTGTATAGTGTCATTTCACTGCCAGAGATTTTATTCTAGGATTTATACAGCAGTAGTTAACTCTTTAATATCACTGGTTGTATTACAGTAGGCCAATGGCAACATATGGCAATATTGGATTTAGAGGATTTTTGCATCAATGTGATGTGATGTGTTTAGCCAAAAACACAATTTCCCATCTGTTTATATTTATCTATACAGTTTCTAAACTGAATTTCTGTATTGTATCAAGATATATTTCAATATTGCCATATAAAATTACATATATTTTGAGAACATGATTTTAGTTTACAAGTAAAAGTCCTTCATTCCTTCAGAATGTTACATAAATAAAAGTACTATCAACAAAAGGCGGTTAAATATACTTAAAAAGTATGTAAAAGTATGTTGTTGTATTATTATCACTGATGCATTAAAGTGCAAGCAACATTTCAATGTTATAGCCAGTCAAGGTGGAGGTAATTTGAACTATTTTACATACTGTTTGGTAGTTAATTCTATGAAAAGATCATGTTTTACAAGCTCATTACAGTTTTTTTTAATGTAAAATCTTAATCTGCAAAGTAGCATAAAATAGAAATACTCAAGTAAAGTACAAGTACCTAAATAATTGTGCTTAAGTGCAATACTTAGTTATGTTATCCACCATTGCAGAATAGTATTAAAGAATCACCCATGGCAAGTACTATCCATTAGTATACATACTATCCATTATGCACATGGTCTTGTGGAAAGGTATGTGAAGGGTAAAAGTATTTTGATGCCACTTTCAATTCCTGAATGTTCCAAAAGTTACTTATTTGCCACAAACAATGGATGGCTCTATTTAAGTGCTGGCTGTCCAACCCCTCCACCCCCCTCTCTCTGTATGTCTCTCTTTATCTCTCACTCTCTCCCCTTCTCACACACAACCCTGGCACTGGATACTAAAGCAGCTTGCCAGTGGTATGGCAGAGCTGGGGACTATTTGACAGTGTTACCGCTGTGATGTATGGCTGTTTTCATCCCAGCACTCATCCCAAGTGAATAATAACACACCAAATTAGAGTGACTTATCTCTATCTGTCTCTGTATCCCATCCTGTCTGGGCCTTTGCCAGCATTTCCTGAGTCACATTGGCTCTCTGTGTGTGTTCTGTTACTCCTATTCTCATTTTCTCCCCCTACCTCTCTTTCTCAACCTTTTTCTTTCATACAGTATGCCAAAAGCTGTAAAAGTTTTTTTTTCTGTGTTAATAACCAGCAGAGGGAGCCCACTCCTTCTCCTTTTGCTACCGAGTCCTCCTGTCTCCTCCGCACACCACAGGGCGAGACCAGACGTTATAAAGAGTGAGATCCACACTAATCTCCTGCGAAATTAATTTCAAGACATTCTGTAATAAAAGTGCCCTTTTGCCCACACAGAAGCGTTCCCAGTCACTGCTGGAAGCATAAATTAACTCCTAAATGAGTGGCTGGTGAAAATAGTCTGGGTGTTTCAGCGGAGGGGGTGGGGGGGCTCCAGGAGCAAAGAGGCTTCTGCAGTGAAGCGCTAGAAGCAACACATGGTTATTATGAATTTTTAAAAATCAAATCACCATTATAGAGCTGTGGTTTGTGTGTTTTTGTTCTATACGAGTGTAGTTAAGCTATTTCTAGGAGATGAGGATGATGTGTCTTTACCCGTATTTTGTCTGATGTTGTCATTGTTGTTTTGCAATAATCATCTTTTTTCAGCGCTCACACCAGCAGTGATATAATCTCTCACTTGCTCTAATTTGAAATATTACTGTCACTTACTGGTTATGCACTATTGATTCTTGTTTTTAACCCATAATATTACTTTTTGACACTATAGATACTCTTTAATGCTATATTTCAATTTTCCTGCCATCATTGTCTAAATTAATTAACAATTAATATGGTTGATAATAAATACTGTAACTCTCTCTATCTTGCATGCAGCTATAGTTCAAACTGCTCCTCATTGGTCCTCATTGACCACATCTACCCAGTACTGGTTACCAGTAAATGATTTTATTTGTTTATAAAGCACGGCTTGGACTGGCATCAGCTTACATCATCCAGACCCCTCAGATCCTCAGAGTCCAAAGGTGCCCGAGCCTTTTCAATTGCTGCTCCCACATTGTGCAACAGTTTACCCCTTCTTCTTTCCAATTTATTACCACTTTTTACAATTGCCCCTTAAAGGCTCTTAAACTTCTGCTTGTATTCTTAATCAAAATCCTGTTGGTCCTCAGACATGAATATGAGAAATTTAATATTTAAGTGTTCCTATAGATTATATTGTATGTAGTGTAAATACACTTGGCAAAAACAGTGGGCTTTGTCAGAAGATTAAAGTTGATTACATTTACTACTTTTGTTATCATGTAACTAAATGCTAGTCTATAGAATTTTTTCCAA
The DNA here is from genome assembly GCA_008360985.2 of Macquaria ambigua. Taxonomy (NCBI): domain Eukaryota; kingdom Metazoa; phylum Chordata; class Actinopteri; order Centrarchiformes; family Percichthyidae; genus Macquaria; species Macquaria ambigua. The sequence continues at coordinate 344,413 of VMKM01000203.1, forward strand.
ACCCTAGATATTGCAAAAGCCAATCATCCATCCATCTATCCATCCATCCACCCATCCATCCATTCAGTACTGCTCCTTATCTTACTGTACGTTGTTATACAATGCTACAATCTAATATCCCCACAGTATTCTTTCTAATCCCAAAGCAACCAAGATAACAAGCACGCAGAGATGATATAATCTGATCTAAGACCTAGCAAAGATCCATATGTTAGCAGACATTAGCATACTGTGTTGTTCTCAAATGCTTTCATGCATACAGTCAAGAAGCTTTGCAAGAAACGAGAAGTGATGTGTGTAGTGGAGCTGGAGCAAATTTCCATCTGCAACCCCAGAGACGGGTATCTGTTGATGAGGCGTAACCATGCTGACAGCTGAGATGTCACACAAGCACATTTATCACCTAAGACATAATTGCTTCTTGGGTAAAGATAGGCTTCACTTTCTTATACTTCAAATTGGTAATGTTACACTGTAGTACTGCATAGCAGCAGTGTTTGTGTGTGTGTGTGTGTGTGTGTGTGTGTGTGTGTATGTGTCTGAGCCTGGAAACAGAGCAAGATCAGTAGTATCAGCAGGTGTGAACACAGCGCAGGTGAAAAAGGTGGATGTTTGCATTTGGGAGCATTGCTCTCCCCGTTGGAGCATCTCGCTGGGAGTCAGCAGCTGTGAATGGTCCTCTAAAAGCTGCTGGTCCCACTGGGAACCAGCAGCTGTGCACAAACATATAAAGGCTTAGGATCTACTGCAGCAAGGGAGCACTTATTGTAAAATCTGCCCTATAAACTGCAAATCCAGCTAGTGCACCTGTAACGGTACACTCACTTGTAGTAGTTACACAATTTCTTCCTTTCACTTGAGGAGGGGAATTAAATAACTTCTTACTGAATTTCTGCATGTAGTACCTCACCTTACATTGTCCCTTCTGTCAAGTGTACTTGCCTGCTCTCTATCTTTTCTAAGCTATGATTTTTAAAATTAATTAATTTTTCTAATTCCCATATTTATCAAAATGTGTAGTTATTAACCGCACTAGCTTTCTTTTCAGCTTATGTCCAAACCACTGTCCAACTGCACTGAAACTTTGCTGTGAACACTCTTTGGATTGTCATAAAATGGTGTCTTTTTCAACTTTTTAGCATAAAAACAATTTTGTTTTGGTTAAGTCAAGAGAAACTTTGATAGGAAGATTGAATGAACAGACTTCAATGCCACACAAACCTGTCATAACCTGAGCAGATATTGGTAGTTGTAGGGTAGCACAGGGATGTTTGGGGTGGAATTTTCCTTTAAACGCTTTATCATACAAATGTCAGGTGGCATCTTGTATTAAAATACTTATTTGTGTTTCAGTCTCTCAGGGAGCAGTAATGTTTAAATGTTGTCTAATTATTTGTTTCTGCTATTTGTGCCTCGACAAATCATTTCAAATTTCATGACTGTAGCCTTTTTAAACATGCACTTGTTTCACATTATGAAATCTACAATGAAGATAAAGATATTTCAGTGTTTTGTGCACATAAGTAAAAGAGTGCACACAAGTAAAAATCAGTCAGAACCATATATAAACATAAATGAGATTTACATGTCATTACATCTTGCACACAAGTGTTTTAATATAGTTTCAACTCTTAAAATACTTAAAAAGGTGGAAATGTAATAACACTTACTACAGTACATACACACTGCAGTTTTACCCTGTTTTTCTTTAAACAAATGATGATGCATATTGAAATAAGCTGCCTTTCTCCACTATTACCAATGTTCTATAGTGTGAAAAATCTTAAAACAAGTTGATCTGCGCTAGAAGTAAGTTTAGACCGCACTCTAGACTGAATTGCCTGTCCTGCTTGTGCTTCCCTGGTCTCTGCTAGACCTGTATACGTTCACTGTTGACAGGGTTGCTGCAGTGCTGCTGAGCTGTGGTGGATGCTGCTCTATAGGCTGAGGTCTGGCTGGGCATCGCCTGAGTGACTTAGGCAGAAGCGTTGCCCCGGCAACAGCACATCCTGGCTCTGCTTGGTGAAAAGGCCTTACAAAAGGGACAGTGACTTCACAACACAAACAACTCTTGTGCTGCCACTGCTGTCGCCTACTCTGTAGAAGCTGGCCACTTATCTCTTTTTATCACTACAACGTACACACACGACCAACATGTTGTAGATATGTAAGGAGTGACGACTGATTGTCCTTCAGGGTCTGATGATTCAGTACCTGTGTGGGTATAGTTTATGACATTCAATACCTCAACCATGCAGCATGAAGGAAAAGTGAATTTGACTCGCTTTTAAATAACCATTCTAGGTACATGCCTTTATCCAAAATGCATTATTTCTTCTTCTCAATAACTCCAATATGAAGCACTGTGACATCAATGGAGCATTCTGAAAGGAAGCATACGACGTGGTGTTTCCTTTTGCCATCATAAAAATGAAGAGCAAAGCACCTCTTTGAAATTTCAGTGGAACTGTGAACGATTTTTTAGAAATTCAGCAATATTCTTGTATTTGAATCTTGTTATAATACATTTTTTGATTTTTTTTTTTTATCTCACCCTGTTTGCTTTGAGATTTTCCTCTTCAAGTTCCAAAAATGCAGATGCAACGTTCAGTAGCGCAGTGTGTGTGTGTGTGTGTGTGTGCTTGCATCTGTGGCATTAAAAGGCTCTGAATGACATTGACATACTGTATGCTCACAAGCCTCAGCCCCTCTTCATTTACCTCACTAGTACAAAGAATGCCCTCTGCAACCCCTGTCAAACTACAAGCTCCTTCAATGAGGAGCCGGTGAATGAGAAAGCGGAAGACTTTGTTTTTGTGTACTGTGTGTGTGTGTGTATGTGTGTGTGTGTGTGAATTTGAATCTCTCCCAGGTGTTTGGCTGAAAGAAAACGGGTAGATGTCAACATGCTGTAGCTCATCCTTGATATTCCTTTGTCTCAGTCTCTCTCTTTCTCTCTCTCTATCCATTTATCTATCTATCTATCTATTAAGAACAGTGCTGTAGTGCTGCAGTGCTGAGCTAAAATCCACCAATACGGTCATATTCACAATCACCCACAGGCAATATTCCCTGTAATGGAATTCATATTCCTTGGTTTCCCGCTTGCTGCTGTTTAAATGGTCATAAAACGAAATGGAAACCTCTGACAGCACCTTTTCTATGAACGACATACAATATAACTTGCCATAAACGAGGTTGCTGTGCTTCCATTTTCCTTTAATGGCTACCACTGAAGACCAGACCTGTTTTATTTTGGCGTCAATGTCGCTGTCATGGAGTAGTGGTCAGATTAATAAAGCTAATCAGTTTCCCTCAATAGGTGGCTCGTGTTTCAGTAAACATCTTTATGATAAACAGCACATATGTGTGTGAGGGTAGAGATCTGTTGTGTCTTACGTTCTTGGTAGGTTGTGAAAAGGATGCGGAAGCGGCTTTTGCGGCTGGCCTCATCCGCCCACATGCGGATGACGCCCAGCGTGGAAACCAGCATGATGTCGTTGGCCACCGTGGAGCAGAACTTGCTCTTCAGGTCTTCCACCGAACTGAGACGAGACAGGATGAGATAAGAATCCATAATTTATTATCAAGTAGCATGGTTACTCACATTTTATTCACATTATTGAACAGAAGCCCAGGGCTACCATGGTCATATCTTTTTAGGCCCATTATCGTGTGATCACAACTTTATATTCTGGTTATCTCAAGATAATAAATTAGATTGTCGGGGAGCTCATATTTGTTTTTACGCCTGTTGTAGTTAATGATTCAATTATATCCTTATCTGAAGATATCAAATATTGTTTTCTTTGATCATGATTTTAATATCTTGAGATAAGAAGAAGTTTTGGTTTTGCAAGTGAAGCTGCCTATAAAATTGTCATCTGGCTGTTTTATTAAAGGAATAGTTTGATATTTTTGGAAAATACACTTCTTACACTTCTTGCTGAGAGCTAAATGAAAACATTGATACTTCTCTCATATCTGTCTGTTCAATATGAAGCTACTGCCAGCACACAGTTAGCGTAGCATAGACACTGGAAACAGGAGGAAACATTATATGTTGTTTGTTTAATCCGTACAGAAAACGAAGTGTAAAAATGTCAAGTTGTGGTTATGTGCTTGACTATTTCTTGGCCAGGTGCAGTAACTTCCTGGAGTCTCCACTGGTTGCCTAGCAACGACAAGAGTCCCCCTGGTTCTAGTCTTTGTGCTATGCTAAACTGCTGGCTGTGGCTACATATTTACCCTACAGACATGAGAGTGGTATCAATATTTTCATGTAACTCTCCACAAAAGAGCAAATTTCTGTAAAAAAAAAAAAAGAAAAAAAGAAAGCTGTAAATGACTAAACACTTTGTCTGAAATAGAAAGTTGATATTTGATGATATTTCTCCTTGTCATAAATTGATTCCTGTAAAGTAAGTAGTTCTCTCTAGATCTAGTCTGTTACCAAGCAGGACTAGTGCAACGGAACTGTATTTTGTCAAAACCATTATTTTATTGTCTTGACATACTTCAAATATTTAAGTCTTCACAAGAAAAAGCACAATTGTAAGTTGTTACCTCAAGATAAGGATTAAGTCATGATCACAAGATAAAGGGCCTAAAATGAATGAGCAACTATGGCCACTTTGAGCCTCTGTATGATTCATCAAAATGAAAGAGAAAGAATAAAAATGTTAAAAAGTCACACCTGCCACCGTCATACACTGCCACGAAGTTGCGCTTGCATTCATTGGAATTGGCCATCTCATAGTCGAGAAAACGCAGGTAGATCTGTCCAATACAAGGAGGCAGAGAGGAGGGGAAATACGGAGAGAAAAAGCAGAAATCAAATGAGGAAATGTAAAGATGTGGACATGAGGTGAACAAAATAGGGGAGAGAGGGGTGACAGAAAAGACTTCAGCTCCGTCCTATTATGGGCTGTGCATGTTACTCATTATCCCAGTGCCTGATACAGCAGCTCTGTAATGAAATAAGACTGACAGACTGCAGCTTGTACAAAGTCATTACATACGCATATCAAATGAGGACTCGGAGACAGACAGAGTCTATTAGCTTTAGACTCATTATCCATATCTGTTGAGATAAAGCATTACACAAAACCTACAACCTTGTTAAACTTTAAGGAGACCATGGACATTTTGCCACAAGCTTTGGCTGTTCAAGAGAGAAAATGTCATCTGCTTGCAGTTCATTTTACACAGAGACCCTTTCTTTGAAATTCAGTCTTAACTTTTAGATCAGTGGAGTCCAAAGATATACAGTATATAATGAAGACTTTCAAACCATGACAGACATATTCCGTATATGGACTATTTTATTATCCTAACAACCCCTTGTTGAGTGAAATATCCACCTTGCTATCCACCTTGACTCTTCACAACAGCTATTCTAGGTGAAACTAACACTTCCTGATTGCCTCCGCATCATTGTCTGTCACTCATTCATCAGGCTGAGATCGCCCAATCACAGCCATGGTTCTGGTCGGCTGCGCACAGCACTCGCCATCATTACGGTTAATGAGTGGACCGCTCCCGAACTGTGACAGGGAAATGTGACGCTTTAAATGCCCAAAGACGAAAGCTGCAGATGGAGCAGGATAATGGACCTTGCAATGTCAACTCAGCTTCAACAACATGACAAGTGAAATGGATCGGAGGGGCAAAACAAGCTAGTCAAATTCCCCCGAGGTCTCATATTAGTGTCTATAATTTTCCATCTAATAAGAATTTGTCATATTCAGCCACTCTTTTGGCTATATTGGGTTTGTCACAAGAATCAGGGCATTTTTTTGTCTTCCATGCTGTGATACTGGAATGAAATACTGCTCAATGTCACTGCTAGCTTCACGATGCTAAGATGAATGTACGAATATATATATATATATACTGCACATGGGGAGTATGTGCCCTTCCTAAAATGAATTTGTCGCACAGAGTGCTTGGACTTGTATTGATATTAATGTCTTAATCCCTGCAGGGGTGGCTGGAAGATGGAAGAGGCGCTGAAGACAATTTCTTAGCAGACATCACTGCTGAGTGCTGTTGTGGTCTCTTCAATATTGCATGGATTTCCAGTACAGTGCTTTTAAATGTCATCGAAAGATTAAGATGGTGAGTATAAAATGTGGCTTTGCGACAGGGCTGGTGAACTCAGAGAGACACAGTGATTAGGCCAGTGATGTGAGAGGAACGTCACTTGACATTGTAGGAAGTTGCATGAAAAAAATGCTGCTAAAAATATTTTTTTCAGAAATATGAAGAACTTAGGATTTGAAGAAAACTGTCTTCAAGCAAAGAACAAAGTTATGGGTGGATGATATTTAAAGATGGCTCCATTCCATGCGGCATGTTGCCAAAGAAGTCTGATTTAATGTGTTATTGTTAAGTTGATAGTCAAGGTGAAGGTTATGGTGAGGTGCTCTCGGCCAACTGTCTCCATTTGTTTTAGAGTTCAAGAGGCCAATAATGGGGAAAAGTACCTATAAGCATGTTAATTAGGTCACTGGGCCCAGTCATTCTACCGTCAGCTAGCAGCAGCCAAATTAGACATGAAGGTTTCCACCCACAGCACAAAGAATGCAGTTAATGCAGCAGTCTGTAACCAATAAAAGTTAATTCAATCAGGGGAGACTAATTACAAATAGAAAACATTGTTGATATAAGTGTCCATTCAACTTTTCAAATAGGCTTCATTTGGTGGTAATGGCTGATTAAAGCGATGAACCTACAATCATTAAAGAGCATAATGATGATCAGAACTGATTCTGGATGGAGTCATGAGGCCGCTGCTGGTGCTGGGGAAGGTGGAGGCTGGACTTGGAGGTGGATGGATTGCCATAAAATTCTGTACACATATTCATGGTCCCCAGAGGATGAATCCGTCTGACTTTGGTGATTCCCTTTTCATCTATGTTTTCATTTATCCTGTTAAATATCTCGACATCTGCTGGAAGGATTGAAACAAGATGTTGCACAAGACATTCATGCGTTCTGAGACAATGAATCCTACTGAATTTGGCTGACTGGGATAATAATTCAACATCAGCCTGGGCCAATCTCCACAGATTCACAACAGGCCATGTATATTGAAGCCGTTTTGTTGAAATATGTTTTACTGTTTATGCCAGTAACATTACTTTTAGTTTTATTACAGCATATAAAACTGCTTCAAAAAGACATCATCCAAATTGTTAATAACAGCCAAGTGTCTTCCATTTCAAGAGTTAGTCAATTGCACTTCCATAACTAAGGCTACAGGAATAAATATTCATACAGGATATATATCATTTCTTTGCACTTCGGGATTGTTAGTTTTGCACCTGGCATTTCCTTAGAGCTCTGACTGGACTTGTGTTGAAGCTGAGTAACTGGAGGTACTTCCACCTGACAGAAAAGTGTATGATGTAAGATAAGCACCACAGATGTACTACTGTATCTAAAAATCCAACTACTGTCACGCTGGAAGTGTGAACTGTAAAACCTGAAACACAAACGCGACACAGATGGAAATGTAGCTTCTGGACATGGCTACCATTATAAGTGGTGATAGTTGCAGGCTAAACTTGAAAGCATTTTCTATTATTGTTATTTGGTGGAGGGGGGCAAAAAAGCCTTTACGCTATGCTTGCTGCCACATACACCCTTTTATGCTGTAAAAGATGACAGCCTTATGGTCTTGGATCAAAAATGTATCATTTTTACTACATGAAATGGTATAAATGGTATCACAGACTGTAATCGTTCCCATTTCGCTCATGTGCATCCTGCTGAGTTTAAGCATGGAAAAATAATAGCTGCAATTCTCCATGCCTGTGATATCTTTGCTCAGCCTTTGCATTCGTCTGATAGATGCCGGTGAGTAGACTTGACTGGAAAGGCGATCAAGAAGGCCTCATTATGCAAGAGAGACACGCACAAACCATCAGATACGCAAATAAAAGCTTTTCATGTTGTTTTTCTACAGCTCTTGTTGCTGAACTCTTCTAACTGACCAATGATGAAGAAAAATCAGATGGCATCACAAAGCCAAATGACGGCAATGGATCAGATAGATACAATCACCAATTTGTAGGAGGAGAGATTGGCTCCAGCAGGAAAACAGGCTGCCTCTCCATTGATTCTGCAGCGCCCAATAATGACGCAGAATCCATCACTGACTGGGGAAGAATATCTTCCCACTGTTGCTAAAAGGTGCCTGTAACAGTGTCCGTGCTGTTCATTACAGTCAGAATGAAATGTCCATATTTTGGCCATTAGCTTCATGAAAAGATACAGAAGGTGTCAGACAGTGCAGGCAGGTGTGGCGGAAAACAGACAGGACACAAATGATGTCTGAGGAAAATGCAGTAACTGTTATGAGTCAACATGAGGCATTGGGAAATATTCGTCTACAACTAACAGCTGTCAGCTGAATTTGGACAGCTGTCCAAACGGAAAAACCAAGAAGAAGAACTGTTACAAGAAAAACACAGACTGCACTTAACAAGAGTTGTTATTTTGTAAAAGTTAGTATCCAGTTCTTTTCATTGAAGCATCCATTATCTCTTTATCCTTCCTAATTTACTCGCTAGTTAGGTTTGTATTGCACACACATTTATGTAAAAGGTGATATTGTGTTGCACAGGCTCGCGACTACATGTTGTTTTTTTACGTTACTTTGGATACCAATAAAAGCGAATTAATTTGTTGTTTTTTTTCGAGGTTGTTTCTGAGAAATCTATTTATAGGAAAAGCTGAAATTAAAATGACACATGGTGGTCTAAAGCAATCACATTATGGCATTAAAATTGGTGCAGTGCTGTCACTTCTGGCAACAACACATGGTCATTATTGCTTACTTGCAGGTATATCTTTCAGTCAGTCTCCCCTTTCCTCTTTCCCCTTCCCATCCCTCTCTCTCTCTGCCATCTGCCACCTCACCCCTTAACTTCATCCCTATACATTTAGATCTCGGCTAAAATGCATTATTAAGTATATCTTTCCCTTATCCCCTCCTTTCCCATTTTTCCTCCGCCTCTGTCCCCCTCTCCTCCCTTCTCTCTGGAGTGCTCCGGTGCAGTCTAATTAGAGCCTCCGGTATAGGATGTCATTATCTCTCTGCTGTTTCTGGCACACTGGGTACAGTGCAGTACTGTATCAGCATAGGGAAATGAAAGCCGCAGCACAACTTCATGCACGCACATACACAGTGATGGGAAGATGGCATCCTCTGCATCTCCTTCACTGCAGACACATGTGAGCATGCATGCGTGTGCTTTTAGAAAGCGAGAGGAAGTGAGAAACACAGTAGGTTTTATATATTTCATGTGTAACTGAGTGTGAACAGTGCTGATGGAGGTGAGAGCTTCAGCACTGTGTGCGACTGAAGATAGATTTGTGCTAAACATTTTATTTGCCGCCTTGTCCATCAGTGCCAATGACTGTCAGCCTTTGGCCCATGACTTGCCTTGTGAGACACTCCTGCAGGGCGGAATATGACACTGATTCAGACCAAGTCAAATACATCATACTGCCAGGCTCGCTCACTCTGTCGCTCTTTCATGCACATACACAGCCTTTGCCTTACACACACACACACACACACACACACACACACACACACACACACACAGTGGCCTGCATGCGACGCACACAAAATTGACTTATGTTCCTCTTTGGTGCTGCTGCCCCGATGTACTGGCTGACTTATGCACTCTACTTAGAGGGATTGAGGAATCAATGCTGCTTTTTTTTTAATCGGCCAGGGTCCCTCCTAATACCTGTTTCAATGTTACGTATGGTATGGCTCCACATGAGTGCTGATGATGAAGGGAATGGCTGTAGGTGGATGATGCAGTCTTATGGTTCCTGTGGCCTTGGGGCTTAAAGTAGCTGAATCTGAAGGGCATTTCTGAAGGGAAACAAGGGCATTAGCAAGAAATAAACGACCTGAAGAATATGTCAGATAAGAGCCAAGCAACTGCCGTGGCCATGAATCACACCATCAATCATAAGCCAGTGTGTGTGTACAGTACAAGAGCCTGCAGCACTGTATGGAAAACCTGCGTGAGAAACTACAATGAACCAAATCACAGTTTTCGCCAGGGATGAAACAAAGCTTAATAGCTTCCCTAATGTGGACTATATGACTTTAAAAAGATCTCTACGGTGGCCACACAAAGGGAAGGATAACATCTTGTTACATTAACAGGCGCTGAATTAGTGAAACAAATAGTGACACAGTTAAGCTGACACTGCAGCTGCATTATCTCACTCCTGGGAGTAACGGGAGGATGCACACACTCTGAGAACTGAACCCCACTAATAAAAACCTATACAGTGAGTCACATATTGACGTCAATTTTTGCATTATGGTTAAAGGAGGCTTTTCTAATCTAAATTGTATATATCTAAATGTTTACATTCTCACATATGCTAAAAGTGTCTGAAATAAAATGTTAAACAAGCTTTTTGAACATCATTAAGCCATTTTAACATAAATTGCAGGTCTATTTTACCTCACCATTTACAATTACAGTATTATAAATATGACCAGACCTTTTAAATCTTCAAAACGCAGCTCTCATAATACTTTCTGCCCTTGAATGAATTGTTCTAACCATAAAAGTCAAAGTAAAAAAAAAAGTGGCCTTATTCTATTAAATCAAACCCTGCAAATGCACCCAGAAGAGGGCCAACACTATTTCAGCAGTAGATTTACTGCAGTCACGGACTGGACTGTGTATGTGCGTATATGATCAAGCCATATGGACTCATATGAGGAGTTATAGCATTTGTAAAATGTGGCCTTTTCCTGCACTGCTGCTCTACCCTCGGGAAACTTTTAATCCTGTGGCATTAATGCAGCACGGGTACCTCTGGTAGATAAAGAAGCATGTCTGGTGTGTGTTAGGGGATGTAGCAAAGCTGTGCATGTGTGTGTGTGTGTGTGTGTGTGTGGATGTATGTCAGTATTTGTTTATGCATGCAGGGCAGCGAGGAGAACACTGGCAGAGAAAACAAATACAGGGTGTAGCAGGCCTCAGGGTCAAACTGCATGGCGACACTATTTCATCAGCACTAACGCTCCTTCCCTCTCTCTGTCTGTCCCGTCTACCCCCACTCCCCTCCCTCCCTCCCCCTCTCTCTCTCTCTCTTTCTCTCTCTATCTCCTTCCATCCCTCTATTCCTCTTGGCAACAGCTTGCTGATTAAAAAAATGGGCCCGACCCCAAGTAAACCCTTCTCCCTATCTGTCTGACCCTAGCAGTGGAACAAGTCCCCCTGCAGCCACGAACACTCACATTGGGATACTGCTGACAGCTGCAGACAAACCCACATGCAATATCAGAGCTTCCTGATGCAACCTCTGATCTTACTGCATGTGTGAAGGAATGCTGAATGGAAACAGCAAATTAATAAGTAAAAATACTCAATATCTCAATAGAGTCTTGAAGCTGAAGATTACCAAAGGAATGAGGACATACAGTATTTGTCAAATGAACAGCAGTCTCGCAGCATCTATTTTTCTTGTTGATTTGTTGTCTCACGTAACTGCGTTCTGCTGTCATCAACCCAGCTGATGGGAACACAATTTCATTTTCATTATATTTCATGTGACATTTCAAAAGTCGGCAGTAAATCTAATTCACAGTTGGATTGGAGCGTATGTCACTAACCTTGGAGCGCGGCGGAGCACGGATGTACCATTTACAGTCGACGGCCTCTGCGGCGCCAGCCTTCCCGTCTCTGGTGATCTGATGGGACTCAACGATACCTTCTGGACCAACCATGTCATACTGACAGGCTGAAACACACGCATATGCATAAACACACACACAGACGCACACATATATACACACATGCGGTTCAAGCAAACACACATGGACTCACAAATACCACACAGGTACACACATGTACATACTTTAGAATACAAATAATAAATATATATATAACTAGAGTATAAATAGGCTTTAATGAGATAAAAAGGGCACTGAGAGAGAGTGAATGTGAAAACAAGTGAGACAAAAACAGAACGAGAGAAAGGAAGAAACAGAGGCAGAAAGAGAGAGAGAGGGAGTATACCTACAGGGCAGAGGTGGGGGTACTCCCAAGTCTGCAAAGTCCGGATCTGAGGAGAGAGCAGAAGAGGGGCGGGGGCATTCATTTTTAATACATGATAATAAAATCAGGATCCTCCCAGACGCAAAAACAACCAGGTATAACAATGTACTAAGGAACATCCTGCAGAGAAAACTACAAATTGCTGCCGCAACTCCTAAACTATTTTGGCATCCTTAAATACTTCGCTACTCTCTCTTCTTTGCAGTCGCCTAGAAGAAAGCTGTTGGCATGTTAGCTGCCGCCCATGTCATCTTCTGTCATGCCCACTGTCCAAAACCTGTGGTCAAAGGTCATGAGCTCCTGAGTGTGAGGCATGAATGTCTGTACCAAATTTAATGGCAATGCGATAGTTGTTTCAGTCTTCAGTCTTTCAGTCTGGACCAAAGTGGTGGTGCTAGCATGCATGGCTAAAGTGTTAACACAATGTGACATGTTGCACGTGTCCTCTATGCATTTAAGGGAGTAATTAAACCCCTGTATTCATTACATTAATTTAAGTATCTGTGTGCAAAAGTCTTCTCCAGCCATATGTAAAGTCTGTGGAAGTACAGTGCATTAAATGAAAATCTTGACCAAAAAACCTAGAATCAGAACTTTGATTGCTCTTATGCTAAACAAATGAAGAGAATGAGCTCACCACAGTATATCACCACTCGTCTAAAATTATGCAAAATGCCCTCATTAGAGCTATATTAGTCAAAATCTGGAATCAACCAAATTTACTGGCAATTAAGGCTTTGCAAGCACATTTAGATGATCAAGGTCAAACTCTTGTGTAGTAGATGTTCTCTTGGGGTTTTATTCCACATGCTAATCAGTAGAATATGCAGCTGTATTTTACAGCAACTTTGACAGTAATTTGGTTTAATTAGATTTAGTAAAATAAGACCAGATACATTTTCTTAGACAAAGTAGCTGTGCAAACCATTGGTATGGTTTGAAAGCTGTTGCTGTCAGCTGTTGTTTTCTGGGGGAATAACAGCCAGTTAAATGAATGGCATATGACAATAAGGTCACTGGCTCATCACTGTTGACTTACAGTACTGACTACACTGTAAGTCTCAATAAGAATACAACAGGGGTAATGTTTTTTGGACTGACAAACCAAATATGGGTAAAAACTCCACTGAGCTCACCAAATAAGTTTTAGTAAGTCTTATCTTTGTTCCCTTTTGCAGTGTCAGAACAAAACAGAACTCAAGCTTAACAGAGATAAATGGAAGAGTAAAAACATTAAAAATGGCCTCAAGAAAGGTTTCAGAATTTTTTTTTTTTTTTAGCAGACCGTTGGGGACTGTGAATCTAATCCTTAACCAAACTTTTACACACTGAGAATAGAAACTTTAACAAAGCCAAGCTGAGGCCATACGTTTTGTCAGCTAAATAAGATAAGGGAAGCGTCTGGAAAAGTTTTGAAAGTCAGCTTGAAGCGAAAAGGTTTTAAACAGTTTTTTTCTGTATAATGTTGCAATAAATTACATCAACATGCCCGGGCCTCACCGAGGTGTGTTACCTCTTCTTGCTAGTGAAACATCACAGTCTTGTCTCTTATCCCCAAAGATTCAATATCACTCCTCAGATGACTTCACACCAGACAGAAATTGACTCTTGAACAATCTCATCATTTCTGTGTGTGTGAGTGTGTGTGTGTGTGTGTGTGTGTGTGTGTGTGTGCTGTTGCAGGGACGTTTGTGTGTTTTGCCCGACCATACTGGAGCAGGATTTCAGATACACCGGCTTCTAAAGCGTAAATGCCTTTAATATTAAGGTGAATTGTGATCAGAACTCACTTTTACAAAGACTTATTCAAAACTTATTTGAAATTGTTCTCTCTCAGTTTTGAATATGATAAAAGGAAATAATAATGAAAATGATTAAAGTAATCACAGGATAATCATTCTTAAGACTAATTTCTGAGCTAGAATTCCACTATAATGGCACGGCCTGTCACCTTGTCGCCATGCTATGACACATGGCATTGTGTTTGAAATAAAAAACTCCCCAGTATTAAATACATTCCTGCTGATCTCATTTTATTCCAGCCTAGTGACAGAGCAGCAGTTGTGCTTTCAAAGATATGCCGTTAGCTGTGAGCTCTGGGCTGCATTCATTTGAGGACAGAGCCTGCGGAAATAGGAAACACAAAAAAGGCTTCACATTAAATCTGATTGTTCCTTGCCAAATCGAGACATGGCTACCACTGACTGAGCTCAGTGTGGAAAATGAGGTCTGATTGCACAGCGTGAACACCTTGCCTAAATGTCACAGTTTTTTTGTCTGTATGTATGCCCTAATTTTTCTGTCTAGACATGAGTCAGAGTTTCAGTATGTGTGTGTGTGTGTGTGTGTGTGTGTATACGCCAGACCTGAGAAGTAAGTCTCATACACCTGGCAACACTGCATGCCTGGTGAAAGAACACCAGATGACAAAAAATAAATAAAGCGAATGAAGTAATGGTGGGTGAGGGAGGATGAGCATTCGGTGTGTTTGATGATGACACTCGCTGCATAAAACCTATAATCAAAGGAGAGGGATTCTTGGCCCAGTTTCGGTGAGGATTCAGAAGAGGTGAACCTTCCCCTATGGTGAAAAGAAGAAGAGCCCGCTGCATACCTGTGACAAATCTAGCAAGGCTGTAGAAAACCGGGACATAGTAAAACATTCATGTGAACACAAAAGCAGTCAGGAGAGGTGCTTAGAGGCTACTCAAGAGCTTCTCCTGAGGCTTTCACTACGATTCCCTCCAGATTAGTTGCTTTCAACTAAAGCTCAAATGATCTGATCTGTAAAAAGCTGAATGGGGAATACCATGCAATTTAAAATTACAAGTGGCTCCTTTGGCCTTTGACAGTTAACCAAATGCCTATCACAGTTAACCAAAGCCCAAGATGACATATTCAGTTTGCTTGTTTTGTCAGACCAACAGTCCAAAACCCAAAGATATTCAATTAACTACTATAAAAGACCAAGAAAACCAGCAAATATTCACATTTGAGAAGCTAGAACCAGTAAAGTTTTTGGAATTCTAGCTTAACAAATGACTTGACTGATGATTAATCAATTACCAAAAGAGTTGTAGTTTAATTTTCTAATCATTTTAGCTGTAAACCTTTTAAAGGAATAGTTTGACCTTTTGGGAAAACCACATATTCTCTTTTCTGCTGAGAGTTCACTGAGAAGGTTGATACCACTCTTATCTCTGTAGGGTAAATACGAAGCTAGAGCTAGGAGATGGTTAGCTTAGCTTAGCATGACTGGAAACGAAAGGAAAAGCTAGTCTGGCACCAGCACCTCTAAAGCTCACGAATTGAAATGTTACATCTAATTTGTTTAATCTGTCTGGCAAAGAAGTAGTCCAGCGAATAACCCCCCATTAAAACCACAACTTGTCATTTTGTACTTTGGTTTTCGTACAGATTAAACAAGATACAGTGTGTTATTTTGTGAGCTTTAGAGTTGCTAGTACGCAGATTTTTGATACCTTTAGACAGAGCTAGGCTAACTGTTTCCAGTCTTCATGCTAAGCAAAGCTAACTGTTTTCTGGCTCTAGCTTCATATTTAACATACAGACATGAGAGTGGTATCGATCTTATCATTTGTCAGTAAGAAAGTGAATTTCCCAAAATGTTGAACTATTCCTTTAAGCATGTTTATTTGTACCATATACACACGCCTCCTTCCTCTTTATCCATGTCTACCCATGTTGCCTTCCATGGGATGTTTAGGTGTGTGTAGTGAGCAGGTATGCAGGCAGGGAAGCAGATAGGAATGAGGGATGAGAAAATCAAAGTGAAAGACAGTTAATGAAACAGTGACCTTCAGGTCATCTGTCCTGGTTGCGCCAGAGATTTATTAGTGGGCTTTGGCATCACTTAACCCACCACAATCACAAGGCCAAGCAACCTCAGAGGAATAGATGCATGATGTACGCAGGCACACACACACACACACACACACACGTACACTTTTGATAAAGGCTTTTCTTAACATAGCAACAAAGGTCGTTCTAAGAGGCTGCTATGCCTATAAATGCTTCTCGTGCGACCCTTGACCTTTTTAGACTCAGGCTCCTGAATTTCAATCAGGTGGG
This sequence comes from Macquaria ambigua, assembly GCA_008360985.2. Lineage (NCBI taxonomy): Eukaryota > Metazoa > Chordata > Actinopteri > Centrarchiformes > Percichthyidae > Macquaria > Macquaria ambigua. The sequence goes on from VMKM01000203.1 coordinate 360,615, forward strand.
TTCCATCCCCGCTGCCATCAATCACCTCCTCTCCTTCGCTGCCCTCCTTGATTAATCGATTCAATCAATTACATGGATTGATAAAATGATTGATGAACTATATAAAGTATGTGTACTCTTTCCACAGCGTGTGATTTAACCTTGTTATATATAAGCTGGATGCCTCAGCTCAGTCACACTATGTAATATTTGATTACAGGGTGAACACGAAACTTCACAAGCATCGCTGTATGTTGCTACACTGAATAATAAATACCATAATAAATAGCTAACATACCAAAGTGAGCACAGGTAGGAATTTCACCACAGCACACTGTATGTGCTGCCATTGCATTCACACTGCTGCTTCTCTATAGTGCTTGCTTTCTCCACTGCATTGTATAAATGCCTTCGCCTGAGTGAGCTGAATTCAGAGCACATCCACACATGGCCACACCCTCTCCTCTATTCATAAAGCTCGACTAAGTGTGTAATCTTCTGGGGCTTACTGGTGTTTACCCTTTGCAACACAGAAGATGCTCACTTTAAAGCCCGGGACTTTAAGTTGCCCTACAGCACTGTCCATGCACACATTGAGAGAAAACGCTGTCATCGTCCTGCAACACGCAATCCTGACAAAAAAAACAAACAACCTATACTCAAGCCAATGTACAGTAGGTACACACCTGTATATGATCGCACTGCTAGCAAAACCAGAGAGATTCACAGAGGCAGAGCAGAATTTACAGAAGTTATGTGCAAATGCCCCCCAGGAGCAAACACGAGCAGCTTGCAAATGCCAGCTCAAATTTGCTCATCACATTGCTTCAAAAACATGTTTATAATGCTTGCAGTGCGGCGATGGTAATTCAGTTTGGCAGCCAGACACAAAAATAATCATTTGGAATTTGTTCTAGTAAGAAATTCTGAAACAAATGATGAGTAGGCCCTGATTAGCTCTGTTTGGCTGTGTAGTGGGAAATGTCCTTTATTGAGAACGGAACACACACACACACACACACACACACACAAATGAAACAGCACTGCAGAACTGTCAACAGATGTAAATTTCTAGTAACTGTACAATCCCAGAAGTATTGTATTGCTCTTCATAATACAGGCGCAGCACTATGTTTTATTAATGAGACACAATACGTCTCATTTGGAATTGAACATTAGGCTCCATTGCCACATATCCCTTCAGTATCAGCTGCTGAGCCTAATGTATGTAAAACAACATATGAATGAGGCTCATGGTTTTCAGTGTGGGGCAATATTCCAGGAACCAAAGGACACAAACATGCACACAAGCAGCCCACACACAAAAACTCAATTTCCCAGTGGCCTCATTTCCTCTCAGCTGCTCAGCAGTGACATTTAAATAAGCATCTGATTAATAATCTCTGCTAAAGTGGTTGATCAAGCTAATGAATGGCTGCCATTAATCACACCAGGCACAGCTGTGGATGGAGTTCGAGAGACAAGCAGAGGAAGAGGTAGAGAGAAGGAAAAGAGAAGATTTTCCACACTTTGATTACTTCCAGCCCTTTCAATCACAACCAAAGAACAATTTTGGCAGAGGTGATTGTCTCTGTCATACTGTCACAGTTTCCTGTATTGCGTGCGTGTCGGCAGTTTTCAATCCAGCAACTCACCCGGCTTTCAACTGCCAAAACAAACATACATGTTACATGCTGGACTATTCAAAAACATTGCCTGAGCTAACAAAAGGCTATTGTGAAAACCCATTTTTCGATCAAACGGTGCTCTAAAGATTAGCTATATAGCTAATACCAGCTCAACAGGGCTTTGTTGACCCCGCGGATGACAGCCCAACTATACAGAACAGTAGCTGTGAAAAGAGGAGGCCACAGGATCTGCCAGGGACTGATAGGATTCACCACACCCTGGGTGTCATGGCCAGTGAGCTGGGTCTGTGCCCCGAACAGCGATTAGCAGCGATGTGTACCCCAATGCCACGCCACAAGCAAAACCAGCTACACACCAACGATCCCGCTAAGAAGTGTACTGAACTAGTCCGCAAAGGAAAAGAGAGAAAGAAAAGCAGTGTGTCTTGTGCTTATGGTGCACGAAGTGACATGAATTACAATTTTTTTTGTTATTTATCCAGGGGAGCTTAACTCACTCTGCTTCCCATTCATACAGGCATTAACGCAGCCTGCCCTTGACCTGTATTTATCACCACAGTAACTATAATACACTGAATGCAAAATATGCTCTGTGACACAGCTGGCTTTTAGCTGGGAAACCTCAGTGGGAAAAAGCTAGTGAGCAATCCCCACCCCCATCTCTGAACCCCTGTGCTGTATGTTCCAGTTGAGGTGTTCAATATCCAGAAATATCAGTTAAAAAAAAAATGCTTGAAGGACGGACTGTCACAGCATTTCAGAGGCATATGGATTACAAGAACTGTGTGATCTCTGCCCTTGTGTGTGAACTGATTCATGTGATACATTATTGATCTCCATAAGGGAAGCAGCTAGAACAGCTCCTGATGCGGATGGGGATACAGTGTCTTGCTCAAGGATGACTCATCAGGGCAAGCGAGTGACTCTCAGGGTCATCTTGGTCATCTCCAACTCCCTCAACACCACCCGCTGTGTTCCAAATGTGTTCACTTGAGTTGATTTTAAACTGGATGGTGTTTAACAGTATTTAGTATATAAAAGTGGATATAATTACATAATTTTTTCATACAATTGAACTGTCAGTGTTCAGTTCAGACACGTTTGCAATCGTACTACTACCACTTAAGAGTAACATAAAGTGGACATAATTTCATCCATTTACCCGTTATTTTTTGCTTACTATTTCAACTGTTTGTCCATTTTTTAAATGTCATTGGGAAGATTACACTGGTTCATTCTGACTGCTGTGCATGTGTATGTGTGTGTGCGCTTAACGTGCTTGATTGACACTTTCAGATCTCAGACTGACTTAAAAATGGTGGTTAATACTAGATGGAAGAACAGAGTTGTCAGCCATGAATATAAAGTTTTGTCTGGAAATACTGTCATTTGTCATGTAACAGCCTAGATTGGCTCTCCTTAAATTAGTTAATGAGATCCGTTATTTCTTCTGAATTTCTGACCTGTTTGGTTCAAAGTAAAAATCAAGTATTTACAGATAAACCAGTTTAATTATAATATGATCACAGGAAGCAAACTTGACAGATAACACCAGAGTAGACCATAGGTGGTTTTTCCCCTGGTCAGTGCTCTCTTTTCTCTTCCTCTCTCTCTCTCTCTCTGCCTGCCTGTCTGTCTGCCGCGGTTGTTGCTATGGTTACGGAGTCACAAGCGTGAGACAGAGCTGAGTCGTTTCACAAGCATTTCTTTGGTCAAAACTGAGTTCTGTTCTTCACAAAAGTTCATGCATCTTTAAAACGGTGTTCTATGTGATTCAAACTAAATAAGGTTGCACAGCTTTTACACAAAATGCATTCAGTGTCCACAATGTTCAAGCTCATGATCTCTCACTTAACAATATGCATAGTTCATTGAACTGTATGACATAAGTAAATCCTTTTCGAGGGTTCTAGTAAATTCATTATAACCTAACAAACATATGTTTGACAAGAGTTGGATAATGAAAAATACCATGTAATGAAATAAAATTGTTTAAATTGTTTACATTTAAATTAACATATGTAAGGAAACTGAGATCTATCTTACTGAGGTTTTTGGGATATTGCTAATAAAAATACACAGATGTGGTGTATACACTGCATTGCATGTTTTGTTCATTTACTTTCTTAATTAGTTTGGATTTCATTGACTAAAATGTCACTCTTGTCTCCAGCCCATTGGGCACATTGGCTTTGAAGAAAACCTCTTATTTGTTAATTAATCTGCTCATTCATCCATTCATCCCTCTCTCTGTCCACACATCCCTCTATATTTTGCTTCTGTAACATTTCTACTGTTAGGAGTTTGCTACATACTGCAGTTACACTCACAGTGTATATGCCACATCAAATGAAAGTGTCCATCAAGATTTTTGCTTAGAGAGGACAGCAGGGAATTTTGTCGCTGGGATGGAGTTTCACTTCATTTTGCACCTTTATTCACAGTGATGGATTTGAGAAATCTGTTTATGGCTGCGTGTGTGTGTGTAGCTTTGTGTGTCTGTGTATCCATAGTTGTGTGTGTGTGTGTGTGTGTGTGTGTGTGTGTGTGTGTGTGTGTGTGTGTGTGTGTGTTCTTCCATCTCTTTTCCATCTCCATTGGTCAAGCTGTTAACTGCTCTCCTCCTTCCTCCCAGAATGCCCCTGGGCAACACAAAGCTGATCCTGAAACAGGTGCTATTCCAGCACCTTGTGAACAATGTTCTCGTCCTATGTGAATGTGTGTGTGTACTGTATGTGTGGTTGAGCATTGATATACTGCAGTGGTGTAGTGGTGTCTTGGTAGGTGGGTATGCTGTTGGGTAGTTTAATTTGTTACAGTGCATCAATAAGACGATCATATGTTTTGCATATAAAATAGTTAATATAATGTAAAAGTGCAAATACCACACCCACAATGCAACTCAAACACTGAACTGTCAGTGTTGCATTGTGGGTAATGGAGGCACCAGGTTTTGACAGGGAAGAAGAATGTGTGAAATAAAAAAGACGATATCTCTGGTTCGCCTGCATCAATTTGGATACTTTTATTTTTAAACTGTTCATTGTGAGTCTAAAAACATTATAGGAGTGCAATGATACTGTTTTAATGCCATAGATTATATACCTGCACATAGACACCGTAACACCTCTGGTATACTGTATGTGCGGCTGCATCTGATTGTAAGCAAATCTGTGTGAACGACTCCGCAGCTTTGTCAATGCAGAGTGCACGTTTTGTTTTGAGTGCTCGTGCATTCGATTGTATATCTGTGTAAACTCTTGTGTGTGTGTGTGCGCGTGTGCGTGTGTGTAAGATGCACTGATGGCTCAGACGGGAACCCATTCCTGATGGGGCAGTTAGTTGTCCCTAGGCATCACAGGTGTTTCTATCTAAGTGACGCCCCAATGACAGACACATTCCATCCAGGTTCCATTTGGGCAACCATGCAATAAATCAACACCACACCGCCACTCTGCCACTCATTACTGCACACAGAGTGTCTGAGAGGCAGAGAGAGAGACAATGACATAAAGGGACAGAGCGAGGACAGTTCTGCTGATCTGCAAACAATGCCCCCCCAAGAAAGGTAATTTGAGAGTCTGATTGCTTTCTTGAGATAGTGTTTCATTTCACTGTCATGGAATTATGAGAGGTAGCAGACTCCCGTTTCAATATTCACTGCCGCTCTGCATCTGTTCCAGAGGGCCCAGGGGGGAATCAATGGCTCACAGACTTTTCTATGCCAACAACAGGCTACAATTTGACCCAGTGGGGTGATAAACTGCAGCCAAACACACTTTAGCTAGTGGCCAATGCAAACACAAGTGGAACTAAGGGAGGAATGCAGAACAAATTGCTTGCCATGTTAGCGCACTAACAGAGATGGCAACATGGTTTAAGATTAGAAATAATACGATTTCAAGGTGAAATTGTGTGTAATATTAGCCTTTAAATAAACTCTGAATCAATGAGCAGAGGAAAAATAAAGCAGAGCGTGGGGTAAAAGCATTTAAATCTGTGGTTGTGGAGAGAGAGAGAGATTATGAGAGAGAGATTAAGAAACGGGGAGAAAGATGCAGATTGAGATTTTGGCCTCCAAGCTCCACGGTTTCTTACACTTTTTCATCACTAAAGTGATTGACAAACTGTTGAAAAGAACCGTAATAGGATTTACAGCTACATTAAAAATATTACACCACAAGGGCAACAACAAGAGCTCTAAGGAGAACTGGTCATTAGACCAGAGGCAGACCAAGCTATAAAACCTACAGTTCTGGTAACAATCACAACTGTCAGCCGTGTTGGATACATTTACAACATTCATGTTCCCTTTGAGAACATAATCCCTACAACACATGGACTAATACAACAGCTACTTCTAATATCTGTTTCTAGAAACAAGGCTGGCAGTATGGAGTGCAGTTTACTTGAACACAAGAGGGGCATTTAAAGAATGACACATTTCCTTTGAGGAGTAATCTAAGATTTTGGAGATTTTGAACATTGAGCACTTGAGAAAACAGCAAATGTTATCCAAAACTGAGATTTACAGTATTTTGCACAAGTGTTGCATAAATTAATGAGCATTCTATATTGATCATTTAGACCAGCAGCAGCAGAGTTCACTTTAATACACATTCTACCAATTTCAATTTTCACAATCAATTGTAACATTTAAAGGGGGACCTCACTGATTCAGAGTCAGTCTACTAGTCATAGGGAGTACTCCTCAGATGAAAACAGTTAATAATGTTTTCTGTGGCTCTGGAAAGAGCTTTATTGAGTCTGAGTAAATGATCCTCGTTATGTCACCGTGGTAATCTTGACTTGGACTGCATACAAACTTGGGGGTTGGGGGTAGAAAGATGTGGATGTTGACAAGGCAGGGAAGGTCTATGGAAAAGATGCATTATGGGAAGTGTAGCATCCATTGCTTTTGGAGCTTTAATCATTACTATCTTGGCCTCTACTGATTTTGGTCATTCTTTATATATATATATATCTGTCTGTTGCGAGACCCCCAACCTTTGCAATGCTAAATCACTCATTTAGTACTTCTTTCAACCTGCAATAACTGATTATTTTGGCTGCTTGGGGGCAGCGGAAAGAAGCACCCTTGACATATTTTCACCTTTAAAGTTGATATGGTGAACTATTTACACATCCAGTATACATGGAGCAACATTGGAGTTCAGTTGAAGTTGTGACTCTGGCCACCTGATTAATGTAAGACAATATTCACTCTCCTTTTAGCTCTGTTTTGCGCTCCACCAACTCTCTTTTTATCAGCTAGTTGCTAACTTTGTCTGTCTGCCGTGTTGGGCTAGTAGCGTATAGTAGGTTTTTAGAGTTTTTTTTTGCTGAAAACTGTCTGCTGTGGCCAAAACGACACTATAAGAGCAGTGAGACTCAACCAAAACAGTAAAGTTGTGGGCTGGAAAGCCAAAACAAGAGCTGAAATTCTCTGTGGAGCTGAGAGGAACTGCAGAATCTGTGGGTTTGTCACTACAAACGACCCCTATTCATACACTTAATCATGTGGTCAATTGTTAATATAAAAATATTGATTATAGCAGCTTTAAGTACTAAATCCAACTGGACCTATTGCTTTATATCACACTACATCAAAATGGGGCTAACATCTTGTGTATAGCTTGCAGCCTGGTTGGAAAACTAACAGTTCCTAGTTCTGACAAGATGCAGCCATTTGAAATCAGTTCAAAAGTCCTACATGCCATAATATCAGTCCCACCTCTCCCTCCTATAGCTTCTTCCCACCCAATTAGATGTTAAGCTGTGGCTGGACTTCTTATTGACTTTTTTCCCCTCAGCTAACAACTAATAACCACCACACTTTCTTTACAAATGTCAGCAAGCTGCTGCTTTCTGTTGTCACCAAGGAGATGCAGCTTCTTTTTAACCGCCGACACTGGCTTCTCTGACCTCACAAACACTACAGGTAACCAGGCCAAACGAGCACGTCATGGGGAAAGATGAAGTGGAGCTGCTAGACCCTGACATGCACAAACCCACAAGCTTCGATCTCCTGTCTTATTTACTTTGACCCCTGTCTGTTGGGATACACCAGGTATTAAATTGTCTGAATCGGAATGGAAATATTCAGTGTGGTGGGCTACCTGTGTTAGGTCTGACTGAGTCTCTCTCCACTGAGCCCAGAGGATAATCCATGCAGGGCTGGTGTCTCTTCAACCAGTATTGGAAACAGCAGCTGTATGGGGACACATTTTTGACCCTCTTGTTAATTCATTCCACATTTGATCAAACCGAACTGGATTCATTTCCTCTTTTACGTACAGTATTTTTACATGATCGTTTGTGCATGACAATAAAAGTATGTTTGATCAGTTTCAATTGGATTCGTTGGATTCATTTCCCCTCTACAAAATCAAAAGCTCATAATAAAAGTAATATACTGTACTCATTGTTCTAGGACTAAACTATGTGCCTTTGTCTTTCTCTTACTCTGTGTTGCTCTTACCCCCTGACTTTCTCTATGCAGTCTATTTCCAAAACACTTAAGCCTGCTAAATTAAGCCAACCAATCCTGATGTGCATTAAGGCCATAACAGGCAGAAAATATTTACGCCAGTCAGCAAATTATTCTTGGAGAGACTACTCGACAGAGTGACTGGCAGCGAACTGCCAAATCTGGCTTCACACCCACCGGAACGCTCATTTCATTGGCTGTTATTTGGAGAAAAAGAAAATTCACTTTGTATACATCAAAGATTGTGTCAATTCTCCCAACATGTCACATTAAGTATGAAATTGCATGAAATTGCCAGGTAAGTAATCACCCGCAGTGGTTAAACATAATGATGGCAAATACCCAGGCTGAGTGTTTTACTTGCAGCAGAGCATATTTTCAAGCCATGGCCATTACATCCAAATAAGTAAATGCAATCAACAGAGAGAGAGAGAGAGAGAGGCAGGGATGCTGGAGGAGTGCAGGGTGGTACTGTAGTGACATACTAATAGAAATTAAATTTCTATCTGCGCACTGAAAACTGCATTTACACTTGCAACCTCAGGTTTTACTGTTCCAAACAACTCCCAGCAGAGCAGACTGGAAGGTAATGGAGGGTGACCGCAGTGTTGGACTTCATTTCGCCAGTGATTTGGGAACAATGAAACAGCCGAAATGCCTGAACACTGAAATGAAATGGGGGTTGCTTTAGAAATCCACACCCTTAAGTATTTCACTCATTTAACCCCCTCTGTTATTTGCATTTTATTCCTTTTAATGGGTAATACTGGTATTGACAGCTTGACAAAAGAATTGGTCATCAAAGTTGTTGTGCAAGAAAAAGTAAGGAACCTTTCTTGTTTCACCTTGCTGTATGCAGGCTCAGAGCAGCAGCAAGCACTCAAGCATGCATTCATCATATCATAAATTCACTTGGGCATATTTGAGATAAATACTGTATGTGCTAAATATCCACTATAAAATGGAGAAGCAAGTGCAGAAGTCACACATTTTACATGCTGTCTTAACTGTTGCTTCATCCCCAAGAGGACCTGTTTGAAAAACCCTCAGGTGTTTCTCAAGGAAAAAAATGCAGTGGGAAAAGTCTTCTACAGCAGCTCCTACTGTGTGTAAAAAAAAAAGCTGACTAAAGCATTTCCTACCTGGTCTCAGTGGAGCAGAGCAGGTCAGAATGTTTAAGTATTTGTCAATTCCTTTATCATACCGATCCAGGTCTAAAGGCTCAGCACTTGTGTACCTTTAAAGTCATTGTCACTCTGCTTTCATCTACCTAAACTGCAATCTCACTTATTGATGCCACTGGGAGGCAATAATCAATAACACAGTACTGAGATATCAGCACTTCAAAGCCAGTGTGTGCGCAAATGCATACATGCATACTGTGTCATGACAAATACAAATGTCTGGAGTTTTAGGCAAGGTGTGAATGTCTCTAAAAGGAAAACTTTGACATTGTGGGAAAAATACTTTTTCATTTTCTTTCCGAGAGCTAGATGAGAAGATCGATACCACTCTCGTATATGTCTGTTACCTATGAAGCTACAGCCAGCAGCCTGTTAGCTTAGCATAGCATAAAGGTAACGTGAAAACAGAGGGAGACAGCAAGCCTGGCTCTGTCCGAAGGTAACAAAATCCGCCAAGCAGAACCTCTAAAACTCACTTATTAAGGCCTTACATCTTGTTTGTTTATCTGCACGTTGCAGTGTTACGGGGGGGTTATGTTCGAGACTATTTCAATTATACACTTTTTTTACACAATTTTTGTGAGAATTTAAGATATAATGTGTTAATTAATAATGAGTTTTAGAGGTGCTGATAGGGGGATTTTGTTACCTTTAGCGAGACGTGTTACCAGTCTGGCTGTTTCCCCCAGTTTCCAGACTTTATGCTAAGCTAAGCTAACTGGCTGCTGGCTGTAGCTTCATATTTAGTGCACAGACAAGAAAGCTAATAAGCGTATTTCTCCAAAATGTCGAACTGTTCCTTTAAATCAACACCCTCACAGTAGAAAATACTTCTGAGATTTATTCACTACAACAAAACAAGATGCTAAATCCCTCCACTTTTTCACACAGACACAAATAGGTTTGCACACATAAATATACCTCCACTCACTGTAGTGACACTTGATTAAGTCCCTGTTGGCACAGCAACAAATACCAGCATGCACATTGAGCTACTGATGAACAACTGAAACCCACCCACACTGCTGTGTCCATCTCCTCCACTCTCACCATCGTCGTGCTATAAGCAGCTCTGCTTTGTCGCACAATAAATTTCAGTACACCCTCATCCAAGCACAGGACTGATCCCTGTCAGCACTGATGGATTTCATTGAGAGGAGGGTGAGATATGACGTTGTTATGGCGTTGTGGTCGATCAATCTGTAGCTAATAGATCCTGGAGGGAGAGCTCATGCAGGACCCTGTAATTATCTGTATGTGCCCATATGTGTGCACGTGTGAATGTGATTCATACAAGTGTGTGTGTGCATGCATTAGTACCCACATCCAATTATGCGGCTGCATGTGAACATTCAAGATTTGCATGCATGCTCGGCTTTGAGCGTCCAGATGTTCCATTTTGTCGTACTGCGTGCTGTCATTGCTTTTATGACTGCTCTGAGATGCTCCCATATGGACACGTCTTTGGTGACAGGCTCATCATTTCAGTCAGCGAAGGCCGCTGAAATGCCTCCTAATAAGACTGCACCGCTGTCAGAGTCCGCGCAGGAAACCACTGATGGACAATCCCATCCAACTCTGCTCAGTGTCGTCAGTCTGACAATCTGATAAGCACTCGTTCAAAGGAAAGAAAAAAACATTCACTACATTATGAAACAGCTTCTCCTTCATCTTCTGAAGTAGTAGCATATTGCAGGTATTATGCAGAAAGTTCATACTGTATAATGAATAGATATCAGCTACAATGCAGGGGTTTAAGGATGCGTGTCTGCAAGAATACTAGTCAAGGCGTTAATTCAAGCTTCTTAAGATGCACTGTTCTGTTGCTGACCCTACACTCTGACCTCAATGTAAAAGAGGAAAAAGAACAACACCTTATTGGAATAAGTAAGTGAGCAATAAATTATAGTAGACACTACAGTCTTCAATGAAATGCAGAAAAAACTACTTTACTATAAGCCATAGATTTCTCTTGCTATCTTGCTATTTATTGTGTTACTATATGATGGTAACATTTTTAGCCATGCTAGTGGAATAATAATAACTTTTGTGGTCCCTTAACTTTACATCTAGTACCATCACCTGGTCAAAATGTTGGTTTATGAATAAATACCTGCAAAACTAATGACAAAACATCAGCCTCTGCTTTGCTAGCATGCAAATGTTAACACGCTAAACTAAGATGGTGAACATGGCAAACCTTCCTTGCTAAACATCAGCATGTTAGCATTGTCATTGCGCGCATGTTAGAATGCTGATGTTAGTATTTGGCGCAAAGCACCACCGTGCCTGAGCACAGCCTCACTGAGCCGCTAGCGTGGCTGCAGACTCTTAGTCGTGTTTCCACATGGGAAGCATTGTCAGGACACACAGTAAAAAAAAAATGCACTGACACTGGTCCAAAGGTTAGAGAAGCAGGCTTGAGGGCTGCTTGTTCAAATCTGAGAGAAGTGAAGTGAATAGCTAACACTCTCCCTACCTCTCCAACTACTTTACACCTACACTGGAGCTTCACAGTGCAAACAGTAGAAGGCTGCTTGTAGTGAGCATTTCCAAAAAGTTTATAACTGCACATGAATGTAAAACAGGGTGAAAAAGAAAACAAAAAATTGACAAAATGGGTAAAAAGTGAGTTTTAGTAGGAGCATCTGGTGAAATATTTAGTCCTCCTGACTGTGACTTTAGGAAGCCAAGTATCCACCAGCATCATTCCCTTTCTACTGATATCCTTAGTTGAAGCAGGCACAGGAACAGTCAAGCTGAATCTATAATCAGTCAGTACCAATGGGCTCAGTGAGACTGCCCTTGAAGGCTAATCTATATGTGTCCCTAGTGTTTAGGATGTCCATGAAATGTAGCGGCTTCGAGCCTGGACACTCAGAGGACTCCCAGAGTAAAGGGGAAAGGTCTAATGACTGAATTGTTGCTCTCCCTCTTTTGGACCTTATTCATATCCTGCTTTGTTTTTTTTCATCGACCCCTTCTTCTGTCTGTTTTCAATTCTACTGTAAGCCACTGCACTGAACCTCCTGGCACCCCACTGAAATATCTGCTTATTTTATGGATGAAAGGAGAGAAACTCTTACAGTGGCTATCTACAGTAATCTTTTTGTGCAGATATACCAAGATTGCAGATTTTCTACATACACATTTATAGCCTATACTGTGGAGGCAGATTAAAATAGGATAACACACAATTGTATAAAACGGATGAAAATAAATTCCGGGCAAAGCTGGGGGTTTTTTTGTGTTTTTTTTTTTACACATGTTTTGGATTCCTTTAGACCACTATCACCCACAAACAACACAAACTACTTATTTATCATCCATACTTTGCAGTAAAGGTTTGACTTTAATCAGGAAAACAACGAGAAAGAAAAAGATAATAATCCTTGCCAGATCCTCTCTACAGGCTCTGCATACTTATAGTTTTGATGGCTTTGCCCTCTATCAGCTCCTGCAGTACACATTTATTATTATCCTGCTAAAATATTTTAACAGTGCTCTTCAGGGAGCTCCTGGCACACTTTGCATTCTAAAACCTGACTTTATAGTTCACTTGTCAAGGTGATAGTGTCCACACACCTGACCTCTGACAGGACTTAGTGTATATTTTTGTATTAAAATCTGCTCTTCTTCTGTGTATGTGTACATATGCATGCTTGTGTGTGTGTGTGAGAGAGAGAGAGAGATTTCAGCTGTCAACATGCCAACCTTTCTCTCTCCTGTCCTGTCAACCTCTCCCTGCTTGTGCTCTGCATCCCATGGTGCAAAACAGAGAGGGGCTAGGAAAGCCTCTCTTTCCCCTCCCTCTCCTCCTTCATCTTCCAGCCTTTGTCCATCATTCTGGAGTTGAAAATGCCAAAAAGGCCATCACTGAACCATCGTATGACATTTTCACCCATCAAATCGAGTGTCCAACATGAGCATTGTATTGGTTACTGTTTAACATCCAAGCTCCATATCCTGGAGTTCATGTGTTTGACATAAACAGTTTCAGCATAGGTTTCTGGATCTGTGGTCTCTGTGCTCCGCTGTCATTGTGAGGGTCTGTGGTAACTAGCCTTGGACTCATGAGAGCGATGGCAGCCCAGAAACAAAGACACCAGACTCAGACCCTGAGGTCTGCGTCATGTCGACATGTCACACATGTCACTGGCATCGCTTTGCATCAGGGACGTTGAGTGTTGCCTTGTTAGTAATGACATCTGTGTCAAGACACCCAGCTTGATGGGCAACAATGTCAGTGTGATACACAAGGTTGCAATGGCTGTTTTTTTTTTTTAAGTTTAGTCATAGATACACTCACACTTTCACTCTCTCGTCAGATGTTATATGCACTTACTGTACATACACACACTAAATCCGGTCCATAGAAAACATGATGTAAGTGTTTGAAAAGTTATTATTCTGTTTTTTCCATTGTAGTATTGGGGCTCTGTATTTTGCATCATCTCTCAGTACCTTGATCCCAAACTGAAACTACTTTCTCCTCATCTTTAAACAGAGGGGTAGTTTTTCTATCACTATCCATTACACCACACCAAAAGTAAGACTTAAAGCTGCCCTGTGGAGTTTTCTTGTAAACAAACAAAAGTTATGTTTATATTCAATGTTACTCACCAAAAACGCATTATGTTTATCCTTGAGGTCTAACAAACGTGTTGAGTGCATTTCCTTCCTCATAAAACATTTGCAAAGCCGATTTGTTTTGTGCATTGTTGACATTCATGTTTGCTTACTAGCAGCTTTCTTGTTTACTACCGTTGTTGGCACATTGCCTCGTTTGTTGGCGCGTTACCACCACCAACTGTCGATCAGCAAAATACCATGAAAACAAGGGATGTGAATCCCCCGCCTGCACACATGCGCGTCCTCATATGTGTGCATGATGCAAACAAAACGGGGACCCGCTCATAAAAAAACATTGCTCTACGGTGCTGCTTGTGGTCAAAAACTCCACAGGGTACCTTTAATTTAATAATGTCAACCAGCTAAAATCATTTCATTACGGCAAATGGCTGAATTGCAGGCCACAATAATTAAGTCGTTTGCACTTTATTTGAAATTATGAAATTGTGATTATGCAAACAAAACAGTGAAAAAAAAAAAAACCAAAAGCTCGGGAATATCATCTTGCATAATCAAATTCAAATTAAGGCATGTGGTTTATGTTATCCTCACATAGTAAGTGTGCTCCTCACATTGTTCCTCCTGTGGCCCTTCACAGGCTCTGTATCTGTCTTTTTTCAGTTTCTGCAGCTCAAATATCTTACATCTTTTAGTCTGTAATTCTGATCCAGTGCCTAACAGATAGAAAGGCAGTTTCATTTTACATTTTTGGCAATGATTTAAGTCTTTTTATTTAAGTCGTATACTTCAGATGTATGATTAAGATGATGATCAATAAAGCTGAATGAAAGCTGGCGAGTAGATGACGTCAACAACAAGGTTTTCAAATGACCTTCAAAACCACTTAGACTCTTCTACACTGCCTTCAGGTCTGTATACCCTCATATCATGGTGAGAGTATAAATGATCTTTATCACATCATGTAGTGTAGCACTATCACATGCTCTTGTCAGAACCAGACCGGCAGCATAATATTATCTGCACATACCACATTACGATGTCTTCTTGAACCTGCTTGTTTTGTACAAGCTTTCACAAAGAATAAAAATGTGCTTTAAAAGTACATTAGATCAAGCAGTTTACATTACTAAGATGCACATTATTGTCCCACGTGTCTCATAGACACACCAAGACATAAAGATATAACAAAGATATGAGTACTCTTTCACTTCATAAAATTTTCATCACAGAGTATGGTACAGAGTGTAAATGAAGAACTTTATATTAGTGTTTGTTTATGAGTTTGCATCATGAGCTTTATGAGGGCGCGTTTAAAAGCACTGTTGCATGACAGAGTGAGAGTAACTGTGTGTATTTTATAGTACATATGGTATGCATACACTGTGGCTGTATGGCTAAAGATGTTTAGTTCAGTACATACATTACTTACTGTACTAGTATTAGTGTATGTGTGTGAGTATCCATTAAATGCATCCCCAGCCCCCCTTGTCCCCACAGGGGATACCAACAGTAGATTGAAGTGTACGGTTTCCTCTCTGAGCGTGCTGAAAACACACAACACCTTGAGCACAACGCCGGACCTCCACTGGAGAGATCCCAGGGGGAAACTATTTGAAGTTAAAAACATTTATAACCTCCTCCACTGAGAGAAACACACATTTTATCCTCACTGACACAAGCTCTGCAAATATCTGCCCTGCCAGTGCAGATTCTGATGCAGTTTCTGTGACAGGCTCTCCTCCCTGTGTGTGTGTGTGTGTGTGTGTGTGTGTGTGTGTGTGTGTGCATAAGTGCATGCTTGTTTATGTATAACAGAAAAAAGAGGTGCAGCTCTTTGCCAATTGAGAAAAGCTAAAAGGCAAGTACAACTGAAGTGTTTTTTTTCTTCCTTAGGCTTTCTTGAACATTTGGCTAACAAGAACAAAATTATAGTTATTTTCCTCTTACTGTCATTGGAAATTTAAATTTGATAACAGTCGCTATTTGAAGTGGGAGGTGTTGATTCTTTGGATGCCGCCTTTTTTTTAAATCAGAGTTTATCAGAGCTTGGAGTAAAACTTTACTTGTGGTCTTAACAAGCGTATAATTTGTAAAGAGAATTCGATTTTATACATTTTTAAGAAGAAACTGACTTTTCAAAGGTACCTTTTAGCTACAGTTTGAGTTTGAAGGAGTTCAAATTTTCTCCAACCTCATTTATCAGCAGCGATGGTGCTTTTTTTCCCCAAATAACACTTGCAGCTTTAAGGAAGGATAAGGCCTACTTGGCAGTGGGACTCTCGCCTGCCACCAGCACAATAAGAAGGCAACAGGAAGCTAGCCAAGCACTAGCTCTCAGCACTAGCTGTAGGGGTCTAAGCAGCAGGGAAGCTGTACCGCAACATAGCTTTTGCTACATGTCTGCCAGATTCGAGCATGAATAAATAAACACAGTAAGATCTGTCCAATTTTCCTTCAGCCCCTAGGCTTAAAACCAGAATACTTCTGACACCTGCTATGATCATTCATTATCCTTTCCTTCACATGCATTATTTCACAGGTGCCAAGTTAAAAATAGTTCTATCTATTTTTGATGGGTGCCAACGTGAAGCGAAATAAAGCCCACTTGCGCTTGACACAGCGCATAGTGCCAGATGAGGAGATTACTGCTGGTTAAGCTGCTCTGACTGCGGGTCCCACAACCAAATTACTCAACAGGTCACAGTTCACTTGTTAGAAAACAAGGGAGCCTTCTGGGAACAAGATGACTAAAATATAATTTACTATACTGCTCCATCAATGGTCAAGTTTAGCAGAGACTTTTTAATAGGGGGTTTTATCCATGAGAAATGGTTCAGGAGTATCATTTTGCCATGTGAATTGTGTTTATGACTTCATTAACACTTCCCCTGTGTTAGAGAGGCTTCCTGTGACTTCTGAAACAACTTTCTTGCGTTAACTGCAATTTGTAAAGGACAGCGTTCAATATTCATTTGAGTTCATTACAAAGCTCCATTTCCTCCACTGCTTATTTCTCCAGCAGCTATCTAATGTGAAAACAAAAACCTGGTGTTATTTTCACTCAACTAGTCGTGCAGCCCAACCAGCTCCGGAGCTAGAAACACGCCTTTGTGCTACCTGTTTAATAACCCAGCAAAAATATACAGATTCCATATATTTGTCATAAATCACAGGGCTGCTTTAGTTGAACATAACACAAAAAAGTCAGACACACAGCAGCGCTCAGTAACACCTTGCTGAATCAAGTGAAAGCATGGCAAGCAATCAGCGATTCACATCCTGGTGGGATATCTCCCAGAACTACTGAGACATACAGCATGTGTTGAGCTACTCAGAACAACTTTGGATTTAAAGAAGTTTTTACACGAACTCTACAACATGTGTAAATAATTTATAGTCACATGAAATGTAGAAATGAAATTAAAGCGTGACATTTAAAATAATGTGAGGAGACGCCATTATTTAAATGTTCTGTCTTCCTCTCTTCCTGAAGAATTACAAATTAGCGTGTTCTGGCCAACAAAAAAGAGATAAAAAATTCAGGGACTTTGGTGGTTGTACTTAGTTATCAATTTGCCCTCAACAAAAATTGTTCATAGTGAGGTCCTTGGATTGTCCTGAGTAAGCGGAATATTGTTTCTAGAAAGAGATATGGCTTTTTCCACTCTCTTCCTTCCACCATGGAACATTCCCATATTTCTGTCTATTAATTATATTAATATGTTATATTTTTCTGAGTATAAAAAGGAGGGTATGGTATGAATATTTGTCACAAATGTGTAAGATGTGTTCACATTTTCCCTTGGATACTGTATTCAGGTTAGAGCTTCATAAAATGAAATGGCAACAATTTTGATAATCGATTGATCGTTTAAGTCATTTATCAAGGAAAAACACCAAACATTCTCTAGTTTAGACGTCTTAAAAGTGAAGATTTGCTGCTTTTCTCTGTTTTATATAATTGTAAACTGAATATTTCTGCATTTTAGACTGTTGATCCGACAAAACAAGCAAAATGAAGATGTCTTTTGGGGTCTAGAAAATATTGCATTTTTCAACATTTTCTGCCACTTTATAGACTAAACAATTAATTGCTTAATTAAAAAATAATCAACAGATTAATTAATGATAAAAATAGTCATTAGTTGCAGCCCTAATTTAGGAAATAATCAGCACAGAACAAAGTGCTCTAAACTATAATGAAGTTTGGCAATGAAGCAGCAAAAAGGAAGACAAACAGTGTAGCAGCTTTGTAAATAATCTAAGTATGACACAGACAGCATCAACCAGGGGTGAGTGGTAAGTCAGCGAGATGCTCAGCGTGGTGCTAAGATGCGGAAGCAGGGTACAACCTGTCCTAACTACAAAATGGCAGGAATAACAGGCTGACACACAAAGACTGACTGGCTGTCGGGAAAGTGAGAGAAGGAGAGAGACAGAGACACGGAGGGGTTTTGGAGTAGAAAGAGAATAAGGAAACAGCAGATGGTGGAGGAATGGCAGGGTCTGGAGAGAGGGAGAGAAGCAAAAGAATACATGCTATTAAACTGTATCGAGAAATGGGAAAAGCAAGTGATGGGGAATGGGAAAAACAGAGCCTGACAGAAGCAGAGAGAAATAGGAAAAAAGACAAATGTGAAAGACTGCAAGCTGTCGAAATTCAAGAGAGAAGCAGGTGATTAGTAGTGATGTGATGACTTGAGGTGAGCGTCTCTCTGTGTGTGTGTGTGTGTTTGTGTGTGTTTGTGTGTGCATGTGGCTGCTGATGAAGGATAGCTATCTAGCAAGAAAGGGAGAGAGGCAAAGGGGAGAGAGAAAGGCCACCAGCCAAGTGGTCTAGTACCATCCTGGGAGAAACAGCATCTGTCTCAGCAAAATAGAGAGGAGCAATCAATAACTATACAGTTAAGGTGTGTGCGCACGCTTGTGTGCATGTGTATGTGTGTTTCTGGTGCATTGGCCTTTGCAGTTTGCTTACACTGCATCTACACCGCTGCGTTTTGATAGAAATATATATTATGCGAATGATATGTGAACGTGTGCATGAGCATGTCTGTAATTTTTGTGGATATCTTGTGTTTTAAAAAAATCAGATAACAATATATAGGCCGACATTAATTTTATTAGCAATTATTTATTTTACAGCATAAACAAATAATCTTGACATGGATCCGGTAGATTTATTTTTTATTATTGTGACCAAGATTCATACTATGTGGGACATTTGACTGACTCACTCTTTCTAAATTACCTCAAATGTAGTTTGGCATTTCTGTACTGCAATTTCTTGTTATTTTTCAGCGGACACAGTTACCAACATATCTGCAATAAGCTAATATCTGCCACTTTATTGGTCTAGCTCTGGGCTGAAATATATCAACAACTACTGGATGGATTGCTGTGTGATTCTGTACAGACATTCATGGTCCCCAGCAGATAAATCCTATTGATTTTGGTGATCCTCTGACATTTTATCTAGGGCCGCCTGCGAGCCAGGCTTTCACTTATCCTGTGAAATATCTCAACACCTGCCAGATGGATTGGCACAAAATTGTACACAGACACTCCTGGCTACCAAACGATGCATCCTAATGGCTTTGGTGATCCCCTGTGGTTGACGTTTGTGGTTTTGAGTGTAAAGTCTCATCAACTATTGGATGTATTGTCATGAAATTTGGTACATGCATTCATGTTCCCTTCAGGATAAATACTAACTTTGGTGACTTTTCATATAGCGTCACCACCAGGTCAGAATTTCTAGTCCTTTACTTTATGACCAAATAGCTGCAAAACTAATGACATCCATCACCCTTATCTGTACTTTGTGTTAAGGGCTAATTAGCAAATGTTAACATACTAAACTAAGATGGTAAAAATGGTAAACATATACCCTCTTAGCATAAGCATATTAGCATTGTCATTGTGAGTATGTTAGCATGCTGATGTTAGCATTTAGCTCAAAACACGCCATGCCTGAGTATAGCCTCACAGAGCCGCTAGATTGGCTGTAGACTCTTAGTCTTGTTGTGCACCCAAGTATTTAGCTGTATTTTCTTTAGCATTATGAGGCATCATTACCATGCCTATTCTTTAAATATGTTGATTTGTAAGCACTTTTAGGAAATCATTTTAATTGATTAGGACAAATTATATTGCTTCTTGTCAAGACTGTGCAGTTTCCTGCTCCACTCGGCTACAAACTGAAGCACATGGTCAATATACCATCTCTAACCTCTCCTTTCACAAGATTACAGTCATAAATACACCCAAGAAGGGGGGCTGTAATCTCACTGAGTATTATAATACCAAAATCCATTTCTATTTGGTGCCCATTCCTAACTAGAAAGCTCAATTTAAGTGGCAAAATATGGCTGCTGAGAAGATGTCACTATGCAATTCAAAGTGAAGCATGATCAGCTTTATGCAAATATCTGTTTTTGTGACCTGTCTGAGAATGCAAAGGGCAATTCACATAATGGATTTTCATCCCCTACATGGGTTTACTGTGCAAAGAGTCAATGTTTTTTTTATTATTATAAAATAGCGTTTCATTCATCACTGCCAGGAAAGTATGCAAACATCACTCTACATCCAAATGGACCCAGTTTCACACACACAAACACACAGATTCATGGTGGATTAGTGTGCCCACAGCTATCAAAAAGATGAATATATATACTGTATATATACACTGCATTTATTTCTGTATGTAACCTTTGAAGTCTAATAAAAATGGGGAGAAACACTCTGATCTCCCAGAGAGAATAACCCTGTTGGTCAGATTCCCTGCAATCAAAAGGACCGTCTGTTTCTCAATGCGTGTCAGGGGGAATTAAGACCCCTGAATGAGAAATCAAATCACACAGCATTTCCTTTCATCTTCTCTTGAATCGATAGCATGTCATAAAGTATGTTGGAGCAGACCTTGCAGCATTCTGGCATAATCTACCGATGAGGATGACTGCTTCTTCGTTCTTTCACACAGTTTCAAATAGAAAGGAGCTTCTTGCGACACCTTTGAGCTAACTCCCCAAAATGTCAGGTTTTATCACAGTCACGCTGACGTGCTGCGATTAGCCCTTCATCAGAGTATTTGTCCTTACAATACAAACATTTCTGTCATCCAATTTAGTCAATTTAGGCTTTCCCCTGCCTGGGTGTTTGATGGATGTCCAGAGTAGTTGGCAGTGGAGTGGAGACTAGGCTTTGATGTTCAGGCCCAGACTGTTAGAGTATTCAGGTTGACTTTGATAAACCCCATTAGAGTGTCGCTATCTCTCCCTCTCTCCCTCTCTCTTTCTCACACACACTTACAGGCTATGAGCCTCAGAGGAATGGGTGTGAGGGCAAAAATACAAGGTTGCTCCGACACTGCATAAATTCTGAGTAAGTGAGAGAAGAAGTGGATGACGGAGATGATAAATAACCGGCGTCTGCTTACAGAAAGGGATGGCAAATTGATTGAGATGACTGAGAATGAGTGAAAAAAAATCAGATAGTGGCACAGGGTTGCGTTACAAAAGATTTACATATGCAATTTTAGGCTTTAGTCACCATAAAAGACTGAGAGATGTATATCTCCACGTCACTGGAGACAGCTGGTTCTTTGAAAGTGCAGGCAGAGCTGCAGTAGGTGAACATGAGCTTAATCATAAAAAAATGAATGATTCGTCAGGAAGTGTGGCGGAGGTCGGCACTCTACATGCACGCCAACGCAACGCCCCATTCACCACTCGCCACTATCTAAATTGAAAAGAGTATTTATACCAACTTAGGGATCAGAAGTTAATGGAAGCAGTCATGCATCAATTGAGTTACATAAAAATGTCCGTTGGAAAAGGGTGAGATAACTACATCCTTTTAAAAGATTTTTAATTTTCTCAAATTGGCTTTTTGTGTCTGATAGAGGGTGTGTGTGTGAGTGTGTGAGTGTGTGTGCGTGTGTGTGGGGGTGGGGGTTGTAGGCACATTACTGTGAGAGTTTTAATCAGACATCAGAAGGGGTATTAACAGGGAAATGTGCTAAAAGAGTAGGATCAAATAAAGATCTCACTCCAATGTAATGAAACGCTGCACTTTGGTGCGCTGGCTAATCGTGCCGGCCAAGTTGCAGCACAGATTGCTTGAGGCAACAAAAAAAAACAAAAAAAAACGGTGCAATGACACAGGTGGGGAAATGATTAAGATGCAATGGTAACTCACTGCCCCTCTGTTATAAAACATGTAATAAGACCTTTGGCACAAAAGAAGGTTGACATGCCCTGCCCTCATGTAAACTCTTTTACCACTTTGCCGTGTCTGATGCTGCTCATATAATCCCATCTGTTAGTTTATAGGAGCAAAATACTATAATTTCTGTTGCTTCACACATCTGAACCCCAGGCAAACTGTTGCCTCCAGCTGATGAAACCCCCCTCACATTTAATGAAATGAAAAACCCAATCCCAATCAGGATTGCGCTGAGAACACCCAAAAGAGATTTTGAGGCGTGTCGACAAAACACAAGCTGTGCCAAAACAAATTAACAATACACTCACAGATAAAAAGCAATGTCATTTTACCACAGTTTTGCATGGTTGGGACATGCTGAACTACAATACCTCTAAGGCTGGTATCTCAAATGTTCATTAATACATCCCCCTGTATGGTGAAGAAGCAAAAGCCCCAAAACTACACATTTACGATGGTTGGGCCACAAACTCTATGCTCAGCTAAGAAATGCTGAAAGTACTGTATGTTCAAAACTGACCCTGCACACTGACAGCAAAGCAATGTCTTTCACAGCATGTTGTATTTTAATGCATCAAAATCAACAGCATGAGCATTTTAGTATCACACTTTGCTAGCTGTCATGTTTTTCCATTTTAGCAGGGGCTTACAACAACTCAACTGCCAATATTGCTGTAGATCATATCATAACAAAACCTTTGTGAAAGCCCTTGCTGCTGAAGAGGGCAAAACTGTGTGAAAAGTCGGGGAGTTACCCTTCGAATAAAGCTTTATAAGGGGCGCATGGAAGGCACAGGGGATGATTCCTGCCATCGCCACACAGCCCCGAAAGCAGTTCCTGGCATCGGTATCTCAGGCTTGGCTGCGCATTTCAACAAACACAACTGATTGTGTTCACATGTTGGGAAGCCAGTGAGGGATCATGTCCTTGGTACTGGGGTGGTATCTTGGTGGTTAGTGTCAACCTACCATGCATTAACCCCAGGTTTACACATACGGACTCGAACACTAGAGGCACGACAGGCTGCCATTCATTGTGAATGGAACCTCCAAATAACATCCTAGACTCAAAAGTCGCCCACCGCAACGTGGAAAAGTTGGGGAAAGGTTCAAATTTCCTCTGATGTGTGGGGTGACAACCAATCGCACTTGTTTTGATATTCTCGGGACACGGAAGCACAGCTGTTTTTTACTCCAACTCAACTCTGTTAAAGCACTTTAAACAAATGTGGAAAAAGTTGGCGGTTGCGCATAATGGCTTCTCCACTCAATGTCAGAGAACTTTACTGAGCTACAATGCCCGGAAACACATTGTTCGGGAAATGAACTACTTCATTGTGTGCCAGTATAGTAGCAACGGGAGAAAATAACTGTCCTATCAGAGATGAGAATATAATTTACATGCTCGACTAAACACGACTGCAAGCTTCTGGCTTGTGAGAGGCAAGAGGGAGCCTGCTACTTTGAGTCCGTATGTGTGAACAGGTGAAAGAAAGCGGCTTGCAACGTGTGTCACACATGTAGCACACGTCTTTACTAATGGGCCAAGGTTTTGGTCAAAAGGGCCTTCCTCATTCTTAACAGGAAAACAATAAATGCTTTGCAACTCAACACTAAAATGTCAGACATGACAGAAGGGTGAAACCACAGATGTTTGACAAATAGTGTGTCAAGAGATCCACGGCTAGGAGCTAAAACCTCACTCCAGAGCTGGTGCCACCAGCAAATGAATATTTAAGCCACACCAAAGCCCTCCTCTCCACACACTCAATTTAAGCATTTTCACTGAGCTTTTTCTACCACAATCTAAGTTTCCACAAAGCCTCGCCTCTTCAGAGGCAGAGCACGATAAAATCAATGACTCAGACTTCCCTCCTGATCACAGTCAATCTCTCCTATAAGCTACAAACACACAATGAGGGTTCTTTAAAGGGGTTTAAATCTAATCCCACCACCATCTCCCACTTTTCTTTATTTCTCTGTCTGATGTATGACCCTGTGATTCTGTTTCAGGCCCTCTTACCTTGCTCTGTGCTGTGGTGGCAGTGGAGATTAGTTCACGGATGTGTGATTAGAAACACAATAGATTATGCTCCGTGTGTGTGGTGGAAATGGCCTTTTTGCATGTGGTTTTAGATGGAA
Source organism: Macquaria ambigua (assembly GCA_008360985.2). Classification (NCBI taxonomy): domain Eukaryota; kingdom Metazoa; phylum Chordata; class Actinopteri; order Centrarchiformes; family Percichthyidae; genus Macquaria; species Macquaria ambigua. The sequence goes on from VMKM01000203.1 coordinate 384,881, forward strand.
CTAACAGTACAGTATTTTGCTCTATGTCAAACACCAGAGGCGAGCAAGTCAAAGGTCTTTGAAATCAGAAGGGAACTTTTTAAATTTCGTGCAAAGACAAATTATTTTCCTCTGTTATGAATCACCAGTACAGCCAGCACCCCACGCACATATTTCCCCCTCCTATAACAAAGAGACAGAGAGTTAGAGAGAGACTGTGAAATATCAACTAAATCAGAAGGTAAAGTTGGCAGACTTTTGAAATACTAGGAAATTAAGTGTTGCCCAGAGGGTGACAAAATTCTCAGCCGAGCTCCACAGATTCAACCTAATCTTTTCTAATTTAAGAAAAAGAAAATTATGTCCTTGTGGCACACAGCTATCTAGGGAAGGGATGGTGATTTCAATCTCACTTGAATTCTACATCTTACCAGAAGAGCCCCAGAAGGATTATGCCTGAATATTTAAGATTGCTGTACACGGCGAGGGTGGTTATGAATAAGTATTTTGAGGGAAACGGACAAAATGTGTGCAATACTGTACAGTATATTCCACATGAAGAGAAATCTCACATTATTTTACTCTTCACTATTCTCTCTTCCTTACAAACATACCCATTTTTACAGCCAGCATACAAACCAAGAACCAACGTCACCTCTACAAAATGAAAAGGGTTTTTTGATCTGACGGTTCAGATGTAGCTGCTCAGTGGAGGTCCAGTGTGTATGTCTGTGTTTGTGCGCAGGGATTAGGAGTAGCATACAGATTTGAGTAGTTTCCCCCCAGCTAAAATCCAGCTTGGCTCAAGCCTTGGATGAGAGATGTCCTCGCCGTAGATAAGGACACAAAAATAAGAGCAACCTTGTATTTCTGCATGTGCGTTACTCCACACGTGCACAGTGTAGCAAAAAAACGACTTTTTCCAGCAATTAGCTCAACTGTATTCTCTTATTTACACAGACAGACTCTGCATGGGTGATCATTGCAGGATGTTGTATCTGCAGTGTGCCGATTTGACAGAAAACAGATTCAGGCTCAGCATTATCAGCAAATAATGCTTCTATCCTGTGCAATATAACAATTTTATAAAAAGTTGCTTTACTGTAAACATCACTATCCAGGATCAAAACTGAATAAAAAATTATATAAAATGTGCTGAATGGATGAATAATCTACTTTTTGACAAACTGAAGGATTTCCCAAAACAATTTGATCCCCCTGCAGCAGATCAGATATTTCATTATACAGAATGAACAAACAGTCATAGTGCATGCATGAAAGAAGACAAAGTCAGCAAGTCTCATTTTCAATCCTGGAGATATAAAGCCAAGCAACTGTCACAGAAAAACTGTTATCTAGTAATGCAGTTTTCATGCATGCCAATTTAAACATACAGAGAGCAAACTGTTAGGGCGGCTTAAGCTGTTTCAAGGCTGTTTTTGAGGAAGTGCAGAAATCCCTATGTGTGTCTGTATATCATGAAGAGTCGTTTGTATGCATGTTAAAAGCCAATTGGCATCCTTTTATAGACGGTGGCGAGAAAAGCCAGTGTCAGCTCAATGAATATTCAGATAGAAGCAGAGCCTTGAGGGGACATGGAGCAGCCCCAATCTTTTATCAGTCTTCCTCACAGCATGGCCATAACCTATTCACAGCAATCCAAATCTTTCTCTGTATCACTGAATTCTTCTTTCTTTGTCGCTTCGCATCGCTCATATGTACAGCATATGCAGTAGTATAGTTACGGCTTTCTTCTTCTCTGCCTCAGCTTACCCCCTAGCTGTACATTTTCCTGCGTAGGGGAATAATGAGAGCCAGCAGTGGTGGGTGGCCACGTGCGTCGCATTGTATAGGAGTGCTGTGATTAATCGAGCTTGCCAAATGGAAAATGAAATGCCAGCAAGGCCATGCTGTTCAGCAGGCTGTTAGTGTTTGTTTGAGAGCGAAACAGAGATGAACACACATGATCGACTTCCTGACTTTCCAGGTCCTTGCTCTCGGCAATCTGCCAGAAAGACTTCAGTCGTCCTATGGAAGAAGATGGTCTTAATTGACTTGCTGGACTCCATTGGTGTACAGTCAGTGGTTTGAAGAAGAAATAAAATTGTTCTCTCGCAACCCCTCTGCACCTCAATAATCACAGATGGATGAGCAATTTGAGATCTGACTAGGATGAAAGAAGACGAAATGTGCGAGAGAAGCTGATGGAAATCAACACCTCGCTAAGAATGTGTTTATGTTTGTTACGCTGTCATCCTGACAGTTCTTTCAGCTCTCGTGACTCAAGGTTTCAGAGCCAAGCAAATGACACCTTCAGCAAAATGGCTGAAAGTGAACCGCATAGAACATCGCGCAATCTGTCACACGCCTCCCGGGAACCAAATGTCACATGCACCTTTAGGACGTCAAACGGTAAACATTCAAATTTAACCAGGTCCTTTCCTGTAGGAACTGTTTAGCAGCCCGCAAGCTCACATAATGGATCCTCTGGGTGCAATAGCAATCCTTCACACAGACGGGGGGAAACAGGGGGAGGCAGGAGAACCAAGCAGGTGTTTTTGTGGAAAATTTAGCCTTGACCTGCCTGGAAATTCTGCCATTATGGTTATGAATGAGCAGCAAAATCAGGCATCGCTTCAACCACCTCTCCAAACCCAGAACAGATACAGACCGATATAGGCTGTTCTGTTAAGCTTTGTATACAAATTTTGTTCCATTATTATTACACTGAATATTTCTTCCTTGGTTGAACCTAGGGAGCCCTAGAATAAATAAAATATGATGGACTGAGAGGAGCCAGAGACTTACAGTCAGTTGTAAACCATAAACCACTTGTCATGGCTTTTCTATAAGCCTATCAAATGGTAATGATATGCATTAACCCTCCAACACAGTCCCGACAGTATATAGAGCGGGACAGCCGGTATATGATCCAAGCTGCACTTTCATTTCATGAAATGTACCATCAACTCATTTTATTGTGATTTCCTATAAGGGAGTATTATATATTGTTGTGGGCATCCGCTTGAATCCACAACTGTTTTATCATTCTGAAATGTTGTGAGGATTACTCAAATTCCACATTTCATTATCCCATCATGGTCTTGCCCTTCTTCATTGTTGACATCATTCTCCCTGCGGCAAAACAAAAGCTTGCCATTACCTATTAGATTACCCTGATGCCAAATGTGATTTAGGTCCCTTTGGAATCAGACATTTGCTCTTAGATGATAAGCTGGGAATGCAGAGTCCAATACACTGCCAAAAAGTATGTAAGAAAATAGGGGAGCAACGTGTAGAAAATGAAAACAGAACATTCATCATTCATACTCCTTTTGAGGCAGTTTATTAGGCTTTTTATCCCTGTATGTTAACACAGGAACTCCCTAAGGAAGTATCCCACTGATGAGAAGATGAAAACAAAACTCGTCAAGCATGAAAAGCAATCTGCTCTGTGATGTCCTTCGAAATCAGAGGTACAAATCAGGAGCGATGAGCAAACAAAACTCATTCACCTTCCAAAAATGAAAAGACCTTTTCAATCAACTCTTAAGAGAATAATTCTCCAAGACGTTTTCAATGGGTTGAAGCCTTAATGTGTGCAGAGATAAAACACACAGCTCAATCTCATTGCTGCCTAATACGGCATAATGGAGAGAGTCAGGCTCTCAGTATGACAGCCAAGGACCCACCACGGTGATAGGCTAATGAAACAAAGAGCCCTAGGCGAGCTGGTATACCTACAGAGGAAGGGAGCTGAGAAAAAAACACACTTAAGACAACCCAGCTAATTTCCAATGCAGTTCTGGGAGCAAAGACCATATGCATCATGTGTACAATGTACACTGTGTGAATACACAATAGGTCGTTCTATTGTGAATGTAGCACAGGAAGGACACAGGGGTTTGAATGGGAAAGCAGCCAAGATTCTGTTACAGATTGGAAAGATGCATGGTGTAGACAAACACACATACACACAAAGACACATGTTCCAGCATACTGTATTTACACATGGGTATTGATACATATGGTGTGTGTGTGTATACAGTAGATACACACACAACCCCTTCACTCCAATTCCCAAACCAGGCCACAAATAAGCCCCCACACCCAGCAAGGTTTACATTACTGCAGACTTCCAGCTACAACAGAGCAGTGCCCTGACCCCCACAGCATCTGTAGATGAACAGCAGGCCTGGCACAGAGGATGGAAGCAGGAGGCAGGCTGAGCCACTGATTGATCGGCAGGGTAACTGGCTGGGAGCGGCTGAAACAGCCAAAGGACGTAAATATCAGCCATCCTGTTGGATAGTGAGTTGAGTTCCACAGGGCGATAAACTCTGACTGGATGGTTGTCCCCTGAGTGAAGGCTCGTTGTCTGATAAGCTGGTGAACATTTTGTGCCGGGACTTCTCTGCTGAGCAGGAAGGAGCATGGTGTGATGTCTGAGGAGGGATAGGAGAGGAGTCAACTAGAGTAGAATTGGAGCAGGAAGAGGAAGAGAATAAAGGTGCAGACACATCAGAAAGTGTCAGAGAAATTCATCCACGCGTCTTTGTGAAGTGTGCAGTTTTAGAAACTTGTACTGACAACTCGCAGGTCTACTTGGTAAACCACTGTAGCTAGCTAGCTAATTGCTAATGTGCTAGCCAGCCGGGAACATGCTAGTGCTAGTCAGTCACAATAGTTCTTCGAGCTAGCTAGCTTGTTCAGTTATGTTGTCAGTTGTTACATTAAGTTTTCAGTTTACAAGCTAGCAAGCTAGCTCGGTCGCAAAATACATTGGCAGTTTCAAGAGATGCAGCTTATTTGTACCATTGACTCCTCTCGCTTGACTATTTACAGACCACACTTTTGAAGTTATTAAAAGTGGTTGATGAAGATGATACAACACATAAGCTACGAAAGAGTCTGTTTTGGACTCTCCGGCCCCTCAGATGTCAGCATTGTGAACACGGTTTGCTATTCGCCAACAACGCCAATTTGTGTGCCAAAGTTCAGTGTTTGCGCAGATTTGAGCAAATCCCCCTGATCAAAGCAATTCCATTAAAATTAATTGATTTTGCAATGAAATTTTACCATTTTAAATGCTGGTGAGCGGACCTTAATGGCGTGTTGATGCTTAAAGGATAATTCCAGTTTCTTACAACCTGGGTAATTTCTGTTGGTTATGATAACATTGTACTCACAAAGGAATTGCTGAGATTTGGGGACAGGGTGACTGTCACTACAACAAAGTCAGACAAGGCAAGAAACATGAGCATTCAGACAATTAGACAGGTTGTAAACAAGACAACATTTTAGCCTCATTACTGTATGTAAACCACTTTATTCAAAGGTAAAACTGGAAGTGAGCACAGACTTGGGGGTTTGTTTAAAAACCTGAATGATCTTCTGACTGCTTGTGTTTCTTGATCCATACAACTTCTTTTTAGTGATGTCGCCATAGCCAGCGATCTCTAACTTAATAAGTAGGCCTACATTGTTATTATTGCAGATAGAAATGATGGCCAAAACCTTGAAAAATAAGAACCAGGTTGTGATACACTGGAATTATCCTTTAATGTGGATGTGGACATTGGGGGTTGTATACCTGGATTTCCTGGAGCACCACAGAAAGCACTTAAAACATGTTTGCCAAGGTGGATGAATGGGACATCTCCCTTCACACAGATCTGGTGCATAACACATAGAGAGCATGAGCCAGGCATGTCGGGGAGAGAGGCAAGGAGAGAAGAAAAGACGTAGTGTTAACTGAAAAAGGAGACACAGAGAGATGAGTGAGGAGAGCGAGGGTGCGACCGACCTCTTCCACAGCTGTGAAGAGGTGTGCCTGCAATGCTAACTCGCTCCATCCATCTTGTTTTGCTAAAACAGAGGCAGCGTGGAGGGAAGGGTGTCTTCAGCTGAGCTCAAACGCAGCAACCGTCATTCTTCCTCACCACCTACGAGCGCAGGAGATTCTTTTTGAAATGAGATTGACGTGGGCAGCCAGAACTCAAAAACACAAAGCTAGATGAGGGACTCCAAACGGGAAAACCAAAAGAGAGAGCCTGTTCTTCAAACACAGTTCTGTTTCTTTGTCTAGAACGCTATCAGCTTTTTCACATTGAAATGAGTCATCTGAAAAGTCAACACAAACAGAGACCTGGTTATTTTCTCTTTGCCAAAGCCCTTCAGCTGATAGCATTACTTTGGAGAAATTGCATCACACATGAGGAGCATACCTCTGCTGTGAGTAATGTACACCTCCACATTTTCCCAGTAGAGAAACAGACAACAGGCCCATAACAATCAGAGAAACAGTAGGTAGCGCTGAACAATCAGGAAGAAAGCTCCTAGAGAATGTGACTTGCGCTGGAGGGAGCACTAATGACAATAAGCATTAGAGCAAAACATTGGAAGGAAGATATGCAAGCAGCTCATTCAGGCAAACACACTCTTCACTGAGATCTTGGGAGAACACCAGAAAATGCACCACAGAAGATTTCTCTCTCCATTTCTGCTCATGAATTTCATCTACCTTTCCTCTGTGCTCCTTTGTGAATCTGAACCCGTACCAGTGTTGGGCCATGGAAAATGAAATTTTACTCCCGGTGCCTTAGGTGCTGAACCAGTGTGGGACAAAGTTTTTATTGGATTTAGGTTGAGAGGTATCACAATGGAAAAAGCCAGGCCACATCTCACAAGCTCAGTTTCCACTATAAGACATCTATTTGGACCACTGTATGTGTCGTGATTCTGTAACTGCGTGGTCTGTGTCTCACCTAAAAAATGTTAAGATTTTGGTGAGTAGTTTAGGATTTCCATGTTTTGCCTTTTTAAAAATCAGAGGCAGTAAAAGCAAATAGGAAATGTCATGTTGTTCAATAAAGTGAAATACCAAGAATTACCAAAATACTTGAACAGCACTCGACTGGAATAAAAAGTATGTCAAAAATGCTAGCAAATATTAGTGTTTATTTGTTGAACTATTAATAAAACATCTGTGTCTTCAGAATAAGAGCCCCAGATCTAACTCTCAACATCTCCCTGGCTATTTACACACTGCAGTCTATGTTTTGGCCAAATTCCCTAAAGCTACTTCTATCTTATCATATTAATTAGGTTGGAGTTCAATTCTGTCCTAAAATACAGTAAATGATAACCATCATGAATTATAACATGCCTCCTGCCAATCTGGTGAATGTCAGTGTCTTTGGAAACTTTACTCTCAGAGTTCAGTGGATGAAATTAAACAAAAATCGACTCAAACATTTTAAAATGTCGGGTGTTGCCACTGGCAAATGACTTTGGAGACAGATGTGAAACTGGGAAGTCACTGAACTTTCTGTCCAGCCCCAGCAATGGTGCTGCCAAAGTTAGTTCCTTCCAAGAGCGAAGAGTCGATCTCTACGGTTCAATTTTCAATTTTCCAGTTTGAGCCCATCTAGGTTCAATCTCATGGCCCTGCCTCCTTTATGATAGGCCCATATATCCTATTCCAGCTATAATCTTAAATGCCATTTGACTCATTTCATTCCAAAAAGATTCTCAGTCCAGTTAGAGCTTGGTTGGGCTATATGGCACTCAGATCCATCAGTGTCATCTTGAGTATAGATTCATTAGTCATGGCCTGAATTCTTAATAGTAGAAAACATACAGTAGCAGTGCTACTGAAGGTGCCATATGAGGCTGAATGTCATGCTGACCAGTTTCCATTTGACTGTTTCTTTCCATGAGAGAACGTTTTCTCACTATGGTGAATCTAGTTTGTGGTTGCCACACATTTGCATAACTTCCGCATTTAAATTACAAATGTTAGAGTAAAGGTCTGAGGAATTTTATCATACATTTTGGTCCACTCTTGACAACTACTAATATGTTAACAAAATACATTAAAAAGAAATATATAGTATGAACTTAAAACTACACAAATTGAATTCAGGATGTCATTTTTCTTGAAGCAACAAAGAAAAGTATTCATATTTCATCTTAAAATGTATCCACAGACCCGCATCACAGAGAAGAAGCAGCTGAAAACGGGCCACATGAGTATACTGTATATATTTTCACGTCCCCACAATATGTTCAATAAAGGAACAGTATATCACTAGTCATTGGATCAAGGAAATGCACAAATACTGCCTGAGTCTCCATATAGCAGCACCACCAGGTCTTGGCTCTGCAAACAGCCAATGATCGGAGCGCAGGGAGCAAGAGGGGGAGAACTTGCAGCTTTTATTTGCTCTGGCTTTGGCTTAAGGTGCTGAAACACCACTTAATCTGCCAGTCTGCAGGGTTCTAAGGTCACGGCGCCCTAGGACGACCTGAACAGCAGAATGCTGCTCAAATCCCCCAACAGCCTTGCACACACACACATACACACAGAAATATACACACAATGGTTCCTCCACTCAGTAATTTTCCCTGCTGAACACGCTGTATGAAACTATTCTACTTTCAATTTTTTATGTGTCAATACTATAAGACTGCTTGTCGAAAATGTAAAACATTGGCTTTGTCGCTGACCTCCAGACATGATGTGAATCTAGGGGAGGCAACTTCACATGTGCTATGAACAATAAGAAGCTTGTTACTGTACTGGCTTTAATGACAGACAGCTGGCTATTTTACTCATTATTCTTTGGTTCCATTTGTATCACCACACTACTGAAATGAACACATAGACAGTGGCACAATATCACACTCTCACAAGTTGTCACTATTTCAAAACTAAATTATTGCTCCACCATGAATGTATTTGGGCAGAATAATGAGAAAGACAGAAAGGATGAAACAACAAAAACAAAAATCATCCCAGGAGTTATTTTGCAAATTCTAACACAGCCTTGTCTTACTGGGCCTGAGGCTTCTAGTGGGTGGTTTGCTACTTACCCCTCTGTCCCAGGCTTCCCTCGCTTAATTGACTGAACTGCCTTTTATATGTGGACTTGATTGTGGAGCAGTGGAACGTGATGACTTCTGCGATACACTTACAGTGGGCTCTGCATGCTGCTTCAAAGTGGCATTAGGATAATATGTTGAGTGTCATCTTTGAGAGACTCACTAATGGTGCATCAGTATGCACTTAAAGGAGTAGTTCAACATTTTTGAAATAGGGTTATTCATTTTCTTACCAAGAGCTAGATGAGAAGATTGATACCACTCCCATGTCTGTACAGTAAATATGATGTTACCGCCAGCAGCCAGTTAGCTTAGCACAAGGACTGGAAACAGAAAACAGCAAGACTGGCTTTGTCTAAGGCCCCATTCCCACCTGGTATTAACATATGATTTGTATCTGGATACATTGTCTGGATATTGACATCCAATCCACAGCTCTTTGCATTTACACCAGGCATGACTAAGTGCTCTCGTTATCTCAATGCTGCCCGTATTGTGATTAGATCTCAATATGCAAATGAGTCAGGTGGGGCTTGTGGACTTGTAAACAAAAACATGGCACGTCCCAGTTTCAAGGTAAGCAATGTAATGGCACTTACATGCAGTATACTGTGTACACTATGTACTGACTTTAGATTAGATTAGATTAGATTAGATTCAACTTTATTGTCATTGCACATGTCACAGGTACAAGGCAACGACTTGTGTTTGGTGGGCAAGGCGACTTGTGTAGTGCATTAATTTTGACAGGGTAGTGTCGTCCCAAATCGAATACTGCTGTTGTGTGCTTACTGGAAATGACGATCGCAACCTTTGACCGCGTCTTCTTCTTCTTCTTTTTAATGGCGGATTGCAACCAGGCGGAGCATTATTGCCAACATTTACCGCGATTACAGCACGCCGAAATATCTGCCAGCACATTTGCTCACTTGACTTCAATTCAATTATGTTAAAAATGAATGAAAAATGAACGTGCTTTTACTTTTAGCTGTAACAATCGCAACTGCGGCCGCCATTTTCATACGTTGGTGGTCCTCCCCTTCCGCTACGTGGCCAAGATGGCGACCGTTGAGGGTGAGAAGTGTGCAGCGTTCCACACTCAACTTTCTGGCCGTGTTGTGTACACGATCCGGATACTTACAGTACACTGCATTTTGCCATACTTACCAGTGTGAACGCACTTATGCACTCAAAATACTAAGTTTGAGTATGCAAGTACGCGATTTGGGACACAGCTTAAGACACACAAAAGCTAAGCTAACTGGCTGCTAACGTACAGACGTGAAGTGGTATTTCCCAAAATGTCGAATTGTTCTTTTAAGTATACTAGAGTGTACAGTACACTAGTGTGAGTATTAGGATGGCACCTATATAATGGGCTGCATGAGCTGTGACTATGATTCATCTGGGAGCTCACATGTGTTTGGTGGGCAGAGGTATTTCCTGACTACAGTGTAAGGTACGTTTAGTCAGGTAACTAAAGTGAGTCACACATGCAGCCTGCCAGCTTTCGTGTACTGATCCTTACACAGGTGTTAGACAGTCGTTGAAAGTGTATCTTTGTAGCTGAATGAATTCAATAGGGAAAGGAAATAGTCCCCCCACATCTTTCAAAGCCTTGCAAAAACAAGCTTTAATATATTTAGCAAAGGTAAAACAGACTGCTGTAAAATTTCTGTGACGCAAGAAAAGAAAAAGAAGTAAAGAAGTATGAGGCATCTGGGTGTAATTTGTTTGACAAATAAATTGCGCATCACATCACTTGGGTAACCAAGTTAATTTAGTCACTGGTCTGAGTCAGTCTCTAGTGTCTGTTACACCACACTCTTACTTCCTCTGATGCCACATATAAATTAAATACATAGCATCTGCAGACTTTAAGTGCTTCACTGAAGTACCTCAACATATAAAATGACACCGGATATTGTGAGATTTCAGTCACTGCTCCTTCATTCACTGGCTGCTGTACTAACCGCATTAGTCATCAAGAGCACGAGGCTCTGAAAGGACACTGGCAGAATGTGAAGGAGAGGCATAAGAGTTTTTATCTCTCCGCTCCTAAAATGACTGAGGAAAGAGAGTAAGAGGAGCTGATTCATGTCACCTTTGTTGCCTCTTTTTTTCTCTCCCATTCATCAGAGGAGGGCTGTGTGAATTAGCATGGCTAGCAGTGCAGCTGCAGCTGTGAGACGCTATTCACATTGCCAGATTTCAGAGTATCAAGTCGAGTGAATTCAGGACTTTTATCTCCTTTAATTATGTAAATCATATGCCACAGATATTTCCTATCAAGTCGAGAGGCAGAGCTTTTTTCTTTCCTCTCAGCAAATTTTCAATGAGACTCCCAAGAGAAGCAGGCAGAGGAAACAATACTTCAATTACGCATTACAGAAAATGTGCTCTGGATTCTCTATCTCTGACTATCAAGGCTGGTAATAACAAATTATCCTTCCTGTGTAGTTCTATTTTTTTAAGTATTTTTGGAAGTTACAGTAGTGATGTTTATTTTTGTTTTATATACTGTTCTTCAATTTTTATTCACATCCATTAGGGAAGACAATTTTGTAGACTATCCCTCACTACATCAGGAAACCTGGGCAAGCATGTAATGTAGATGTCAACATAAAAATACAGTTATATTAAATGCGCAAGGTTATTAAAGAAATAGTTTGACGTTCTGGAAAATACGCTTATTTGCTTTCTTGCCAAAGATCAATACCACTCTTTGTACGGTGAATATGAAGCTGTACCACTTGCAGCTGGTTAGCTTAGCCGGCTTGCCGTACAAAAGTTTGGTTTATGTACTGACTAAACAAACAAGATATAGCGATAATTAATGAGCTTTAAGGTGTGTTCATACACAACGTGAGGCAAATTCTAGATTCTAATTGCATACAAAGTAACTGGGAAGACACGATGGGCACAATTAGCCCTGTGTGGTGTGATCTAAGGTGAAGACATGTCCGCACCAGTTGAAAATATTTCTGCTTGAGCGACAAAAAAGTATCCTGGGGTTTTATGACTGTACTATATAAACATACAGAGACGAAAGGATAAAGGAGATAAACTGGAGGGAAATAATAGAAATTACTGGAGTTCTGAGGTCAGTCAGAGGCTGAGCTGAACACATAAACACACACTCATCATACATACGGCCTGTGCGTACATTTCTAGCTGCCTGTACAGTTGATAAATGGGCTCTTTAGGGGGAATCAACACGGACTGCACAATGGTCAAATTCGTGAAAATTATGCAAAGTGAAAGTTTTCTTAATTTCTTAATAATCTTTGTGCTGGTAGGCAGATTTTGTCCAGCTGTTTCCTCCTGTTTCCTGTCTTTGTGCAAAGCTAAGCTAACTGGCTGCTGTCAGTAGCTTCATTTTTTACTGTACAGATAGGAGAGTGGTATAGATTTTCTCATCTAACTCTTGGCAAAAGAGCGAATAAGCGTGTTTCCCAAAATGTCGAACAATTCCTTTAATGGTGGCATGGCTAACATGAGCTAAAATGTCATCCATCCAATGATGTTATTGTCTGGTAAATGTTTAGCTACTCAACTAGCTGTGCTGCTGAAGAGCACCGAGAAACACATCTGCAATATCACAAGGGCATTTCTAAATAGTAAAACTTAAAATCGAAGTTGACAGAGCCGCTGATGTGTATAACACAGCTGCAGGATAAGAGATTCATGCCTCAGCAGACAGCAATCTCTATAACACATAACATATCCACGCCTGACACTTCTCTTGCACTTTTTTTTTTTTCCAACTTCTTTCTGGATCGCATGGAAAATATCATATTTGACAGTGGAACATTCTAACTTTTACGCAGAACACATTGAGCTACAGCAGTTTTACCTTAGTGTAGTTTTACATAAGCAATATAACTTCTACTGACAAATCTCAGAACAAAGCCATGGTATGAAGTCCTTCACTTTATTCCTCAGTAGATTTCATTGCTATAGACTGCACTAATTCACTGTTACTTCCCATGAAGACCTTCACCATCCTGATTTCTCGATAACAACACACGCACAAAGCCTTTAGAGATAAATCTATAGTCCCTCTTCACCTCGACGGCTCTCTATCAATAGCCGTAGCTTGTAGCATGTTTTTCGGATGAAAGGTCGATGTACTGCATAAGTGTTCATCATATAAACAATGACACACTCAAATCAATGGTAAAATACCCCTGAAGGTGCAGTGGTTGGGGAGACAAATTGGAATACTGTTCATGTTTCCTGGCACTGTGCCTTTCAAGCCTCAAACACACAAAAAAAGTTGACAGTGTTATTAAACCCAGTCAAGTGTAGGTGAAGGAATATTAAATCACGGTTATGCCATGATTCCTTGTCATCAATCCTCATGCTGCTTCAGTAATGGGATCTCAACCAAAGATGAGGCAAATTAAGAAAGCCAAGGTTTTACACACAACCATAATTGCCACGATTGTGTTCGACAGTACCGATTACTTTGCTACGCTCTCTGTGCCTCTTCCACCCCTGTAAACTGAGGAGTGGTGCTGCTGAACTGAATTCCAACCTGACACCGCTCCACATCACTCCAGATATAGAGAGAAAAGAAATAACAGCCTAGCAAGTCACGAGAGTGTCCCAGCCAATGACAGAATATTGCCAATGGAAATACTGAGTGTGTGCAGACAGACAATCAATAAAACTGCAAGAGGCTCCCACAAGGCCGAGTTCCCTGGATGATGTTTGTTATTCATTTGGAGCCTTGCTGTTAGAGCTATAAAGCATGGATATGCTTACAAATAAAGAAATGAATTGGCAAGAGCAGTAAGGCAAAAGCAACTACAAAAAATGTACCTGCAGTGAAGTTGTAACTTGCTGAAAATCCCACCGCTTCCAGTTCACCATCAGTAACAAATTTTATCCACAGATATCGGCCGCTACTCCTGATATCGGGCGGGCTGTGCTGACCGCAGTACCGTCCGAGAATTGGGGAGAAGCCAAAAGGTCCATCCCGGACCTCGATGTTGTCAAATTTACATTCCCAAGAGGACTCGATTGAATAATTCTCCTCAAAGTGCAGATCAATACACTGCCTTGGGGGGGCTGGAAGACACAGTGAAAATAATTACCACCTAGCACAAAGCAGGGAGTAAAATATTAGTCATGCTTTCATTGATGAACGTTCAACCTGTTTCATTATCAGCACGCCCACACGTTCAATACACACCTCCAGTCCTGGCTGTTAGTGAATTCATCTCTAAAACACCAGAGCTTTAGCTTTTACATTCACTTTGGTGATTTTATAACCTCATTATCTGCACTGATCAATCGAGTATCACCTCCTAATGTGAAAAATACCAAGCCTGAAGTGGCCACTCACTGTCTAATAAACCAATACATCTGATCATTCTAAGGAGTTCTCCGAGGACCTAACTTTAGCTTTAGATAATAAATAGCTGGATCACCTTGCTTTTTCACTGCTGCTGTGCTTAAAGAGAAGATTTACCTTCAAGGATGTAAACACACTCTGTGTCTGGGGGGTATTTGTTTGGGTAATTGGGAGACGTGAAGAGCCCTCCTTCTGATTCTTTCACCCACGTTCCACATTGACCTGCAGGCTTCACTCCAGAATTGTTTTTCACTAAAAAACACACACAGCAAAAAGAAAGGGAAAGCGAGAGATCAAAGCTTTGAAGAGAGGATATTTAGGGAATAAAGACATGTGGTTGTGGTGATGGAGATTACCTGCTGAATCCTTCCTTGTTGCCCCAGACAACCCAAGTATGAGAAGACTTGCAACAACTGTAAGAACAGAAAGACAAATAAATTTTTTTGATGGAAGACTGTGACATGCACATATTGTTTTTCTGTTATTTTCTCTGTTTTGTGCACAGCTTGATTTCAGCCGAGGGAGGGTTGAGTCAGCAAGGAACACGTTGCAGGTTTTGGATTTCATGTACTGTACACCAGCATTATGCTAATGCTAAACCTGCGCTGACTGTAACCTTAAAGAATCCTAAAACAGCACACAATGCCTAAAATAATCATTATAACAGCTAATTCTTGGTATATTATCAATTATGATGATTTCTATAATCTGTAATGTAAAAAACATGGAAGCCTTTATAATGCTAATGGTTCCAAATAGCTCACAACATAACCTCTAGGCCTGCACTGTAACTTTGTGCAAACACATAACCTGAATGACTCCTATAGCCTTTGTCAGCTTTAAGCCAAAACCAAACTCTGTAAAAAAAATGACCACAAAAACGACTAAAAACGACTTAAATTGACAATCAAAACATATCATGAGTTGTCACAAATTACACACTTTTCTTAATGTGAGTATTTCCTCCCAAAACGAAAAAAATTATTTCAGAAAAAAGAAAAAAAAACCTACAAGAACTTAGTGTGACCTTCACCAGTGAGTTTTTTGTTTTATCCCGAGAAGTCACCATTCTGTTTCTATTTTTAGTTTTAATCTGTTGCTCTGATATTTAGCGTCCTCCCAAACTGATTAAATTATTACAATACTTCTTTTTCGTTAGGGTATAAGCAAGCAATAAGAGCTCTGAGCAAGTGTGCTCCAGCTGATGAATACGGATGTCTTACCGTGATGGAAGCTGTGCCCATGTACCATGTCTGTTCCTTTCACAAACGGCTTCAGACTCAACTAATTCCATTTAGATTTAGGAATACTTGAAGAGGAAAAAAAGATTGAGATGAGAGTTTTCACACCGGGAAACCGCTCATACCGTACAACCTTTCCGTGGAAATAAAAAAGCAAATTTACTCCTTAATAAAATCTTCAGTGAAAAAGAAAAATCCTTGCAGATGTGTCACAACAACTAATCACCAGTTTCATATAAAACCAAAAACAGTTCCAAACACTCGCCCGATTTCCATCCAAGCGTTTCTAATACCCTTTGGTGCTTTTGATGCACTGAAAGGATTAATAGTCCCGTCATCAGCCCTTCTCTAATCGCTCCACCTTTGCAATCTTCTTTTGGAAAATATCATGGACAGCCTTGTTTTGTCCTCTTTGGTCCCTTTATCAGGAGAGGGGATCCTTCAGGAGCATGTAAAACCACGCAGCACTCATCTCTGCAGCGTTTTGTGTACTCTTTTGCGGTGCGTAAAATCCCCCGGAAAACACTGGGTAGCCCAAAAATTAAGTGGGTTTTCGTTTGGGTGTCATTTGTCGCTTCTGTGTTTCTCAAAAAGCTTTCAGTGTTATTCTGAGTGCATCCCTCTGTCTTGGCTTCTATCAACTGGAGAGTCCCCGCAGCTAGCAGGAGTTAATGTATGATCTCCCTCCTCCTTCCGCTCATTCAACACTACAGCCGTCCAATGCGCCACAATCCTCACGTACTTTTGACGCACGCATTGAAAACTTCTCCAGGACACGACTTCATCCACACACACACACACACACGCACACACACACACACACACAGAGAGAGACACACACATGAACACGCGCCAAAAAAGTAGAGGAAGAAGCGCTAATGTGTGTGTGTGTGTGTGTGTGTGTGTGTGTGCGCGCGCGCGCGAGTGTGTATGTGTGTTTGGACAATAAGCACGCGCCGCAGAATTCATTTCAGCTCGCGGATCTGCCGCGCAACGAAAATGGAAAGGTAAGCAGAAAAAGGCAATGAGATAGGAAATGGAATAAACAAGCAAGAGGGCGTACATGTCAAAGAGTGAGTTCTATCAGCATGATCAAACATGGAAAACCTGCAGAATGAAACAGACTGGAGAAACACAGCATTGTTCTGTTTAAACAACTAGAAGCATCAAAGCATGCCTTTCATCCTGCTTTTACCTCATAGCTTTGTTTCTGCCCAAAACCATCTAAAACTCTTGCTTTTACCATCATTAAAGTGTCTTTGTTGTATTTGGGATGCACCCTAAAATACAGCAAAAGCCCTACAGTGTGGTACAACTGCCACCCACTTCAAGGTTATCATGGATGACATCCTCAGATTGTCTCCTTACCTCTCCATGTTTCCAATTTCTACAAGAAATGGAGAGGTACAGTGGAGTAGGCAGAGAAGCTGCAATTTTTTTTCTTTTCTATATTTCTTTTTTTTTATTTCTCAGAAAAGTGACAAAGACCCATTACTTTCCTTAAAGGTGTGAGTGTCAGAATGTATGTGGTGTGTAGTCGCTCTCACACCTGATGACAAAGCTGATCAGAGGGTGCCCGGGGAAAAGTCAGGGGCTCAGGCTCCCAAAATAGTCTTGGCACCCAGCAGACAATATCCATCTTCAGATACTCCTGCTGCAGAGGCAATCTTGGACTTAGTCCCTCTGTGTGTATGATAATGTGACTGGTTAGCATTCGCTGGACAATTTGGATCAGCTTAAAACACACTGTTAATGAACCACCCTGATAGTGGATGCTTGTGTAAACTCCTTTGTACTGCTATTATGCCCATGACAGACTTGAGTACAATGACTTTTCCTGCTCTCTCTCTTCTCTGTCTCTCTCTTCCCCTGTGTGTTTTTTCTAGTGCACAAACCCTCTTGAGATTTCCAAGATAAAGACTTATTATCGTCCCTAACGCCCTCCTCTTAATTACATCCTGTCCCAGAGACTGGCCTGTTACTCACTACTCTAAAAGTGTTTGGTTTTATAGTGGGAAATGCAGACCTTGCAGGTGTCACGCTGACTTCGGGAATACGTGTGGGAGTGGGAAATCTCAGAACTCTTTTCAACTAATAGGCTCCTGCTAATCTGTTATACAGAGCGATTTAATGGACTTGGGATTTAGACCCCCCCAACACAAGAACTGAAGCTTAGCCAGTCACTTTCTTACTACTGTACAATCAACTCCCATGAAGCTTGAAGTCCAGAGTGTAGCCTAGCTCACTTTGCTCTCTCCAAAATTTCACAAACACAACAAAGACATTTAAAATGTCAATTTCTCTGCAAAGGCAAAGCCTATTATAGATCTTACAGTCTGAGGGGATGTCAATAATATCTGCGCCAAAATACAATGCAGTGCCCAAAGCTTGTTATTGATTAACAGTGGTGCTGTGGTGTCTGACAACTTTATAAGCACAACACCACACATTTCTGATGGGTAAACTCTGAGATAAAGCAGCAGAGCTATATAGGAATTATTCAAATGAGGCTTATCTGGCCCACTGTATGCAACAGTAGCCCTGGTGAATTTAACAGCAGCCTCCAGTTTAGCTCTCCGGCATGTATAAACTGTCTGTTTGACTGAATGGCACTGAGGCAGTGGGAGCATCTCAGAGAAATAATTAATTCAACAGCAGTCTGAAAGTCTGCCATTTTTAATTAAGGAAGTCTATCATTTGGCCGAAGATAACTGTTGTGCTGTGTCGGCCTATCCTAAATTTGTAATTGTAATCAGTTTGGGGAAAATGGGACAGCCAGGCCGGGAACCATACATTTTACACACAGCACACGCATAACTATGCAGACAGGTAAACATATCAATACGTTACACATGCACTGCTCTGTTTGCTGTTTTATCTTCAATTAAACCTCATGATTGCACATTGTCCAGCTTCAATTTAATTACTGCAGTTTCTCCGGCTTGTTTTCCCAAACATCAAGGCTCATAAGCTTCACTGAAAACATGCAAAAGAACAGTCACAGCAAGTATATTATCCTGTAGCATACAAAACAGCAAGTAATTCTTGATTGCTTCCTGTTCATTTGGCTCAGACCTGATGAGTAAATTGGGCATTCACCTTCTACTCAGTGTCATTCTAATGACACTGCCAGCACTGTTCCTTTTTGTCAGTCTAACAGGGGACAGCGCTAAAGCAGATAAACACTTAGGCTAATGCCTCCTGCCCACTGGGACTCAAATTAACCTTATTAGTGATGCATTGAGCAGTTTGTTGGCCTAAAAAAAACACCATTTATTTGTCATTCAAGGCGTCTTGTAGTTCATTAAGCAAGACCCAGTTACAAGAAAGGGTCGCTCTGACCATGGGCAAGTTTTGAGCTGCTCTTTATGCTACATTAGCTGTCTGGGTCTCCGGTGATAGACTGCCTTTATCCCGGCCCAGCACCTGGAGCCAGTGGGAAAATAATTCCATCAGATGATAGCCCATAAAATACCTGTGGCTTCGTTTTTGTTGAGGTGCCTTTGTTAGTTTGCAATACAGCATGCCATTTTAAGCCCCGTGCTCTCTCTCGCTCTCTCCATAAAAAGTACTAGACCAGCTCATATTATGCAAAATGAGGAAAAGTGTGAAAAATCAGATAGACACATGGTTAAAGGAAACTATATTTGACACAAAACAAATTCTCAGAGTAGAAAAATATAATTTATTTGCCAGTTGTGCAACTATTATGTAGAAGAAAACTCATATTATAGTGGAATGACGTTATAGAAGGGTTGCAACTAATGATTATTTTCATTATCGATTACAAATTATTATTTTCTCAATACGTCAATTTGGTCTAAAAATGTCAGAAAATAAAGCAAAATGCCTATCTCAATTTCCCAAAGCCTAAATATAGTCAATTTACTCTCATAGAGGACAAAGAAAACCAGCAAATAGTCACATTTGAAAAGTTGGATCTAATGAAATTTTGGCAGTTAACTTAGAACGGATAGTCGATTATCAAAATAGTTTTTCTGACGATCGACTATTCAATTAATGGACTAATTGTTTTAGCTCTACATTGTAGACGTATGAAGGTAACATATGTGCAAATAATCATAAGTGATACCAAATTCAACATTTATCACACAATAAATATGCAATTGAACCAACAACGCTTAGAGAGGAAATGTTGATATTAGAGTATGCAGAGGCTGTAATTAAAGTCCCTGTAACCTTGTGATGAAGGGTCAGGAAAATGAAGTGCGATTGGTGTTTTATTTCACTCTTCTATTTAAAACACATCGACTTCATAATGTGTTCAAACTGTCCATATATGCTGTAGAACATCCAGAAGGTCAAATGTGCTTTGTTACCTGCGCACACTATCACATTTACAGATGGAGGCAACATGAGCTACATGACCTTCATGTGAAAAAATGTAAATGCAAGAACACACAATACTGCATAAATGCATAACAGAACAGCCTTCATTCTCTATGTACTTTTTTTTGTTGTTGTTGCAGGTTTTCAGACACTTTTAGACTGGTTTTCAAAAATGTCTGCAAATGAGTGCACAGTCAGAACAAAACCCTGGACACCTGTGTTTTCTATAAACCACCCAGTGTTGCTGATTACTTCTCATAAGCTAAAATCACATTTTGCAAGATAAACTCCAAATGTTGGGTTCTAGCATTTCTTTTGAGGAATTCAAAGTACTCAATGCTAATTTCACTTTGAACTGCTCCACATTCATGTCTCTCATGTCTCCTCAATGCTGCAACTCATCTGTCAATCACTGTGGCTTTATCCATCCAGCAATTAATCTCAGCCCGAGAGGGGCAGCTGCACTGGCTATGAACCTAAACGTCTGCTGAGTTGCTACACTTTGTCTGCAGATTTTTGCTCTAGTTATAGTATTGAGAGTAGTTATATGAGAGCACTATTTTCAGCAGATATTTTGTCTTCGTGTTTCATCTGCATGCCTTTCTCTCTGCCCTCCAGTCCATATGATCCGGCATGAAGGAAACAGTGACTTACTGCTTCGCAGGTGTCCTGGATTTGGGCTAACATACCCTCTGCAATCTGTTCTGTGTATGAAGTCCCAAGCCTCTGGGTTAAACTGACTGTGTAATTCGTCATTTGACCTCATTAACCACTTGGTAGGGGAGGTGCCATAGACACTGTGGAGTGACACTCTGTGGGCCATAACACCCCCGATGGGAGCGTTGATGTCACCCCGGATGGGAGAGTTGATGCCACGAAAAACACAGATTCTTTTTGGATTGAGGATGAGGGAGTGAAGCCAGAATCACAGCTGACACTGAATCAGCCCTCTGTTCATTTATGGCATCCAAGAAATCATGGTTCAAATCAGATGCATTTCAAAAGAAAAGAGTAGCTGATGTGTTGCATCCAATGAATTTCATTTGCATTTATTAGAAAAGCTATTCCAACTGACTGTTCGCCACACCCCGTCCACGAACAGCGATTATCCAATAAGAGTGATACTCAGCATTTAATGAGTTTGGATGGTGTAATATTTTTTTTTTTAGCTTTTACAAAACCCCAAAATACAAGAGCAAAAGTGTAAAAGATGGATTAAACTGTGTTTATCTGCTCTAACATAAGCTGCAAATGTTAGCATGCCCAGATGACTAGCTCACAGTAATCTAGCGTTATTACTAAAGGCAAGGGGCATGTCATTAGCTAACATTTTGTGGGGTTACATCTTATGTTAGAAAAATACCCGTTCAGGACTGGAATATTCACCCGGTGGGAGCAAAGATGCAAATATATCAGAGTTTAGAGTAACAACAACGAAGCTTTCATGTTCTTTATTTGGTTTAGAGAAGTTTACACTCCAGAAACTCCAGCCAAACTTGTGCAGATAGTAACATTTGCATAATATATTCCTAATTCTCAACTCCTTTTCTCTTTTAAAAGTAAAAAATACTGTTTAAAAATATGAACTATATGCTTATCCAAGAATTGTTTTCTATAGAAAGCATTCAAACCATCCAACGGTTATGTTAGAGAGAACCGTACTCTTACACTGGGGATATACAATACATGAACAATGTATTTTTTTTATTTCCACGTCATTTACATGGATCATTAGCTGGTGAGGATGCCAATTTTAGTCTTTTACCATTACATCATTTTAGCTGGAGACTGAGTTTTCAACCAACTCATGGAGTTTTAGCTACACTAGCTAGCCACAGCTGATAAAATCTGATAGAGATAGTATTCATTTCAGCTAACAAAATCCACAGTCATTTATTTAGAAATGGAGAAATGGAAGATCCATTGTTTAAAAAAATTACGGCAAATTTCGAGTGGGAAATTTGCCAACTTTATAACTGTAAACTGCATATGTGCCGTGCAAGAAGGGAAAGCTTGACAGTCGTACAAACATTAACTAAGGGGAATGGGGCTTAGCGAACGGTCAATTGCAAAAATAACCTCAATAATATGTTGAGGTCATTCTGTTAATAAAACAGAAAAAAACACATGGAGTATAATTTAATTCACGCTCCCTCACTCCCCCTCTGTGGAAGTGTAAAAATGTTATTTGTCCTCGTGCTGTGTTCAAGGAGCCCCACTGTACACTGGCAGGGAGAGGGATCATTTCCGCTGAAATGCCAGGTGAGCTCTGTGTAGTGGTGAGAGATGACCTTTCATATTGGCCCCAATGTTTGAAGACACAGCCTGGCTGCTGAGATCCTCGCACCCTTAAACATCCCCGCTCCATTTCCACATTGTCAGTGTTTGTGCATGGTACATTTCATTCAGCTGAACTGCCATTGATGTTGCTTTTGAAAATGTCACAGTGAAGTATACTCACTTTGGGGAGGTAAATCAGGATTATAAAGGGGATTTTGGTTGTGAAGATTAAAGTCAGATAAAAACAGAAATCTAAAATAAAATTCCACCAGCCATTATCAAGTGGGGTTCATTTCTTTCAGCACTATAACAATATATACAAACTACATTCTGTAATCTTTTAGTTATGTAACATAACTTGACTTTCCAACAAGAGCTTTCTCATCTTCCTTACAGGCGCTGCTGGGGTGGAAGCTGTGTGATGTGGAAAAGTCCTAACCTACTCATTGATATGCGCAGTCAAGTCATTGATGTGTGACAAATTCAGTTTTCTGGGGCACAGGGCAGCAGTTAAATGTCTATAAAGGGAGAAATTATTTTGTCTAAGTGAAAGAGGAAAGTTTTATATAAACTTTGAAGTTTAATCTCGCAAGTTTGATTTTGTAGAGAAGAGTATACAGTAGAAGTTAAAAAGCCATTTAGCTAGCATTATTGTGGATGTTATGTAAATCTTTTATGTTGCCTGCATTTAGAAAAGCAACTTTATTTAAAAAATATCCAATACTGGCAGAACGAACTGGATTCACAAAGGTATAGACTGTCAAAGTAGATACAGTGTCCCTCATGGCAGGAAGAAGCAAGATATCACCAGTCAAAGATCAACATTAAGACCCATAAGAAGTATGTCACAGTAATAAATCTAGTAAATATACACATAGTCCACAAGAGTAAAAGTGAAAAAAGTAAAATACATAACAGTTAGCCAGTTTATTAAGATTTACTTAGAATGTTGTATTAGCAACACATTAGCCTCAGGCAGCTAGTTTTCTGGCTAGCTTGGTTAGCAGTAAACTGATCACAGAAGACCTAAATTAACAAATAACTAAATCAACAACGACAAACACTACTTTGCTAGTAGAGGTTGTTAATTTAGTATCATATAGTATCAAATTAGTATAATATTAACATCATTTTTAGGAGACAGGGTTGCACACACAGCTGCATTCCCCGGCTGCCTTCACCTTGCCAGTTAGCATGTGATGTAACGTGTGACTACATAGTGTAAATTTCACAGAAAATGTTTCCACAGAGCTGAAAACTGGATTTTTTAAAATGCATTTATTTCTAACAAAACAACAAAAGGACATGGCAGCATATGGATTCATGAGTGAATCACAGGCCTGCCCAAATGTTGCAATATGGCAGTTGAATAATTCATCTCAGAGGGGGCTCTTGCCATATTGCCCCATCTCTTACCATGTACACATGACGAGATGCTGGTAAGAATTATGTTTCTGTGATCTCTCATCTGAATTAACTGATTATTTTTCCATTTTCAGTACTGCAGCATATCTGTTCATTCAGTATTAATAATAGCTGTGATTATATATAAAAAGATGAATCACAAAAGACCAAATGAACAGTATCATGTCATAATGGGGGAGGGTAAATTGTTCTTAATGTCTAGTTTAATGTCTCTATCCTACTGTCACGTTATTCCAGTCTCTTTCATGCAATAACTGACCTCTAATATATAAGAAAAACCATTATGTCAGTGTATATTGTCATTAATTGTAATGAGTAAGAAAGAGGCTGAAGGTTTAGATATGTGTACTGGTCAACATTTTAGTTTACACCCTTTTTTTAAAGACTTGCAACATAAAAATGTAATTAAATATATGTTATATTCTTGGTGTAGATGGTTTATAGCAGTTTCTGGTTAACAGTGTTCCACAACAGTGTAGCAGCACATTATCTGTATAATTTGTATGGACTAGGTTCTTTGTCAACTTTATTGCATTCTTACCATTAGGCCTGTTGGTGTTATCTCATCGCTGCAGCTCTTGCACAAATGCTGGAGCACGAGACAACAGAGGAGATGGGGAAAGATCCTGTAGAGGAGGAAAATCAAGGAGAGGATGTGGGGGAAGGGTAGAGAGTAGAGGAGAGGAGAGAAGAGGAAAGGGAAGGGAAGGAGAGGAGAGTGATGATTAATGATGACTGTAGAGAAGATGGCCAAGGTGGTTAGTGAAATTAACAGAGGCTTAGCCAGCAGCAGACCACAGGGAGCAGACGGCGCTTCACAGGCCCATACCAACTCAGATCCAACTTTTGTGTGTGCGGGTTTGTGTTCGGACCTGTATTTCTATAAACACCCATGCAGTTGGATGCAAATACAGACACAAGTGCTGCATCAATCTGAAAAATAGACTTGACATGGTGTCAAATACCACAAAGCAATTGACCGTTTGCTAATCCCCCTTCCTTATACATGGCACATATGCAATGATAACAATACCAGATTTACCACAAGAACATTTTAGTAATCTTTCAAACAAGGGCTCCTTCATTTCAGACAGAGGTTTACTGAAGCAGGCTTGTCAATTCTAGCCAGCGAATTTTGGCAGCTGAAATGACAACTGTCACTAGCGTATTTCATTGTAGCTAACTAGCTAATTATCGTTAGCTCTATGAGATGGTGGAAAACTCTGTGTCCGGCTGACTTGTTTCGAAATAGAACTTCCAACGTATCATGCTAAAAGAGTGAGGCTAAAGCTATAGGTTAAGTACAAGTCAAAAGTTCAACATCCTCAATCTCCAGCGGATGATAAGACATGGAAATAAAAGAGCAGCATTGCTTCTGTACAGCAGGGTAGAGCTAGTTAGTAGTTAGTGAAGCTTTGGTGTCACTGCACCAAAGCTTCAAATCAATTGAAATAATCAACAAATTGGAATGGACAAACAATCAATGAGAACAGAAATCCCTTTTAGCCGCCCTCTAGAAAATCAATGATTTTAATTGTGCTGCGAGACACATAATTCTGGTGTTTTAATCAATCTTTTCAGCCTTCAACGAAAGCTCATCATGAAAGCAGCTGAACCCCCGCGGACTGGAGGAGGAGAGTGCTGTGTCAGTAACAGATAAGATTTTTGCTCGCTAATAGAAGACATTAATTGCTCAGGAGCTACTCTGATGTTAGAACAAAACGTTTATGTTGTAAAACCCACACATCAGACAACTAATGAACATCTGAGCAGTTAAGTGGAAAACATTTGTAATTATGCTTTTAATAAAAGAAGGAAATCCTATTACCCTCTCTGAAGATGGCAGCGCACCTCTCTGATAAACTAACAATAAATGGTTCCCCCCCTAAATATAAACAGTTAAAAACAAATGTTTTAGTTCAAATTAAAATCCCCTTTGGGTCACTGAAACTGGCTGAACACCTCCTGCATGCAGAGAGGTGTCTAGTCTGTATCACTCCAGTCAAGCGACAAATCTGACCAAAGTGACATTGGATAAAGCTCTTTACAGAGGCAGCATTACTTCACTTAAAGTTTATCTACATAGTAAGCCTTTAGCATTATAGATGTGAGGAAATCAAAAATGTGACTTTATACAAATCACTGATCATCATATTACTCTGGAATTTCTGTGCCCCAATGCTGCAAGTAACAGTACATTTCACACTCGCGAGAGCAATGCAAAGTAAGGTATTTACTATTCCAGTTTGATTTAAGTGTTGGCCGTAAATTAGTGTAAAAGGTTATTTGTTAATTGCTGATTGGTTGTTTCTCCGTCCTTCATATTGACAGCTAAGAACCCAGGAGACAGCAGCAGCGGCCTTGGT
This sequence comes from Macquaria ambigua, assembly GCA_008360985.2. Taxonomy (NCBI): domain Eukaryota; kingdom Metazoa; phylum Chordata; class Actinopteri; order Centrarchiformes; family Percichthyidae; genus Macquaria; species Macquaria ambigua. The sequence continues at coordinate 410,770 of VMKM01000203.1, forward strand.
GGTCCGTAGTGCTGCCTGTCTGTAATGAATTGGTGTCACTGAATGTTTCCAGAAGTTGAATACTGATAGATAGGTCAGGCCACAGGTCTGCGCAGGCCGTTGGGGAGTCTTATTATTTATTATTTGGAGGCATGCAGTCAGAAGTTTCTAATTAAATGTTCAGGCATCTACAAACAACCTGTTTACTGCTTAATTCATTGCCTTCAGTGGTGCAGTGCGGGCACAGAGAGGGAACAAGCACATAGCATTGTCAGCTGCCACTCTTGGCCTGGCTGTTCACAGTCAGTGACTCCAGCATTGGCAGCAGGTAACACCAGGACACAACAGAACATGTGGAAATATACAGAGGCATAAATACACACAAAGGCAGACAGGAATGCACACACAATATCCCGCTGTGACCTCAAAGGATATTCTGATTATTGTGGCCCAGTTAGGACAGAATATAATAGCTTTTCTGAAAAACTGTGGTAGGACCCTCAATATACAAGAACAAGAATGAGGTAAGGTTTAAAATGGTAAGGTCTGCAGGAAAACAAAACAGATAACCATAATATGCTATCAGTTCCAAAAATGTTAGCTTTTGGTCAGTAACTGATACTCTTTTTTTTTTTTGGCCCTAAATTGAATTAAGATTACAGTATGAGGTAGTTCCTATTTCCAGACCATGAAAAGCTCCCAATAAGCTCCATAAACAAACTGGGGATGTTTTAGATGTTATATTAGAGATTGGAAGAGCAGGTATAGGCTTACATCTAGTTTTCTGACATCTTAATTTGTGGAGCTTGCTGGGAGTTAATACACTGCCTGAGAAGTCTTCTTCTGTGGGAATATAGAGTCTGGTTAGACAGAATGTAAGTGAATTTGTTGAGGTTGCGGTTGATTTTATTTACTTCTAAATTGGGAGAAGTTAGCAGAAATGGGTGATAATTGGTAAAATCTTCTTAAGAGTTTGATAATTTCTTGCAGAAACATTGCAAAGATAGGACAAAACTGCAAACATTTGCAAATAATGCTCAAATTCTGAGAACTGGAGATGACATGATAACAAATTTCCGGAGGTGCTGTAATATGACTACTAAAAGGGGAGAGAAGGAAACACAGAATTAGAGGGAAAGCAAGTCTTGATGTGCAGCCACTTTTCTCACACTTTATGCCTGTATATTAGAGTTGATTTTAAGATTTTATGCATTACTTTTAAAGCACAGCACACTCAAGTCTTCAGAAAAATTCAAGACATTTTTACTTCCTACATGTCAGACCTTAGCCAGTCTCTTTCCACATGCAGGTTAAACTACAGACCAAAGGAGACTAGACCTTGTTTAGCTACAGAAGGAGCACAGGTCCATTTCCGGCTTGAATATGTTTATTCAGTTCTGGAGACTCTTTGGCTGTAATCAGCTTGCATAAATCTCTTTGATGATAGCCACTAGAACATCTGCTGGAGCAATAAAAAAAATCCAGGGAGCAATAAAATGTCTGGCGGAACATATGCTAATGGAAATGTGAGTTGTTCTGAAAAGTTTGTCCCAAAGTAATTGCCACAATGTGACTATGTTATTTATGAATTCATATAATGATCATATTGAATGTAGCAAAGCTGATGTTGTTATTCCTGTTTCTGCGGTGTGATGATCACCCCAAAGCGTGATGAGGTTACCTAGTTGAGGTTGTTGGGAGTTTCAGAGTGCTGAGCCAGCTTTGTCCTTCACCGAGTCGTTTTCTCTCTCTCTGTCTTTCCCTCTCCTCCAATTCCTCCCGTTCCTTTCACTACCTTCACACAGTCACAAACGCACACACATACTCGCACACACAAGTTCACGGCAGGCTGCACGATGGATGACTGCACGCTCTTTACCTTTACCTGCAAAATCAGGGTTGAAAGGTACAACGATTAATCAGAGATGTATGTGTGTGTGTGCGGATTAGTTAGTGTGTATTCTTATCAGTGTTGGGCAAGTTACTTGAAAGATTTTATCAACTCCTCATTACGTATTACTAAACGAAAAAAGTAATTACATGGCTTTACTAATTACTCAACAACAAAAGTAACTAGTTACATTACATTACTCAAGGCGTCTTTAAACAACTCCAAATCCTCCACACCTACGCGTCACATATTCTGTATTTAACACATACACACGTAGAAATAGAAAACAGACATTATGGTTTAATAAGCAGCAAGCCTACGGTTTAGCATTTACTGATCATTAACAGCTAGCTTAACGTTAGCCCAGGTAGGGTTAGCACACCCTCTACCTCTGAACAAAACCAACTGATTACTGAATGTACCTGAACATTAGCAAGCCAGCTAAAAACACACAACTTATAAACACAACAACTTTGAAGGTACCAGGAGTAGCATTTCTCCTCTTTTGGTTAAGGCTAGCTTCTGCACCAAGCTAACATGTAGGCACTGACATATTACCACCTTTTAAGTTGATATGGTGAACTTGTTAGCAAACAGTTGCTTATTTACACATCCAGAAGTAGAGAGCAACATTGTCATTCATTTGGAGTCGTGTTTCTGGCCACCTGGCAAATATAAGTCCAATATTGACTCTCTTTTAGCTCTGTTTTTGGTCTCTACCAACTTCTGAGGGAAATATCTGTCTCTTTAGCTGCTAAATGCTCCACTGTGTTCACCAGCTAGACACTTTCTGTGCCTGTCTGCTGTTTGGTGAGCAGGTAGTGTACAGTGGGTTTTTAGAGCTTTTTTTTTTGCTGAAAACAGCACTATGAGAGCAGTGAGAGTGAATCAAAACAGTAAAGTTGCGGACAAGACGGACAAACAATGAGCTGAAACTTGCTATAACATTAAATAACATGAAGCCGAGGGGAGCTGCAGATTCAGGTGATAATTCCCTGTAGGGTCATCACTAGGAGCGACCCCTTTCATATTGTCATTTGATACATTGTTATTATAGAAATATTGATTATTGTTGCTTTAAAGTAAAGCCGAAAGCTTGAAGCTCACTTTTTTGCAGTAAACTTAATATGCCTCGATTGTCGTTACTTCAACAATTTGGGGGTTAGCTTGTTCGCTGTCTTACTGGGAGTTTGATTGATGTTGATATCAGTTTGGTCTCTGCGTTCAGTTGACAGACTAATCTGGTACATGCTAGCTAGGTGCAAAAACTGGAGGTATGGGATTAAGGCGGCTAACCAAAAGTGAAGAAACAAGACTCCCATTAACTTTCGAAGTTGTTGTATTTATACTGCATGCTGTGTGTGCTTAGCTGGCTTGCTAACGTTCACCACTGGTAAGCCTAAACTCAGGTTTTCAAGTAGTTTTTAAGTAAAGCTGAAAGCACGAGACTGAAACAATGCATCTGTCATTTTTTTGGAGTAATCCTTACTCTTACACTACTCATTACTGAAAAAAGTAATCACATTCCTGTTAACGCGTTACCCTTATATCAGTTTGTGTGAGTGTGTGTTCACGTTTTATTTGAGTGGACCCACACTGAAGGCCATGCGTGTCATTCTGAAAAAGGCACTTCCTCGCATTTCTTTTTCTGTTTGTTGAAGAAAGTAAATCTAATGTGATTACAGTTTAATTTAGGCCAAACATTATGACACTGTCTAAATATCTCCATGCCTGCCTGCCTCAGTATGTTCTCTGCATCTCAACACAGAACAAAACAGCAGTTAAAGCAACATCGTGTTCTCTGTCAAGCACATGAGAAGAACCACAGGGGGCGTTCACATTCAGAGCATATCGCTTTGTTACCAATATGACTTTGCCAATTGGGTCAATGCTGGAGACTGTGCAAACAACTGTGCATCTCTGTCTTGGAGCTTTACTCGCGTCTAATTAAGTCCAAACAGTTTGGTAGTCACCCTCCTACATATGCCAGAGTTAAGGGAGCATTGCCTCTACTGTTACAACATGAGGCAACCACAGATGGGCTCTGTTGTGATTGAAGGAGAGCTGGAGTAAAACAGAGGAAAAAAAAAAAAGACAGATTTGTTATTTTTGGAGAAGGTTGAAAGGGTGTGCATTTAGATCGATTTTACAACTGAAGAAGCTGTTCCCAAATCATCCAGTCCTCTTGTCATGTGTCAGGCCAAGTTAATTGTGTGAGAGTGGTGTGGATGGGTGTCTGTGAGTGGATAATTGATCCATTTTGTGGGTGTGAAAACCACCCGCAGAGCAGGGCGAAGATACGGCTTCAGAAAGCATGCACAATGCTGTAATCTCCCCCTCTGCTTGCCACGGTGGGGCACGGAGCTGTGGAATGTCTGCCGTGTAGCTGCAGAAGCCCTGCTGAGGGCTGAGGAACAATTTGGATGCCTTGCTTTCAATTTCAGCCTGAGCTCTCTCAAGGGAATTGCCAGTGCATCTTCTTACAAAAAAATAAAAAAATAAAAAAGCTTGCTCCATCGTTAACTAATCCAGCACAATTCATGGTTATGCAAACGTGTAAACTGTGGAAAACGTGTCTGTCTTGTGTGAATTATTAATTCGCTTTGTATTTCACAAACACAATGCGATCACCTCCCACGACACAGGGGCAGCTTCTGAATGTGCAGTATTTTTTGCTGAAATGTGTTTTCTAAATTTCAGCTGGGAGTTCATCAAAGAGCGTAGCTGCAGTGTTGTGTCAGTGTGCCCTGGCTCAAACAGGATATTTTGCTTCCATGTGTTTAATGTCTCCGCCACAGCAAGCTCCCGCAGTGCCTTTGGAGAGTGCTAGAGAGAGGGAGTGCGTGTTTACTTTTGTGTGTGTGTGTGTGCATGTGTGCGTGTGTGCATGTGTGAGAGACAGCAACAGAAACAAAAGTACCGAGGGAGTTTGCAAGCTTTTGTGCTCGGGCTAGTGTGTGAATGAAAAAAACGTGTCGGAGAGAAAGACGTGGGCAGATAAATAATTGTGTGTGTACAGAAAGTGTGTGATGTACATGTGAGCTGTGGCAGTGTTTTCCTGGAGAGCTGCAGACAGCGGTGTAATAGATGGTTGATTAGGGAGGCAAGGAGGTGAGACTGCAGATTACTCACTGACACTCGGTGACAGCATGCTAGGCAGCCTCCCAGGTCGATGTCCTGGTGCCAGCTTTGGAGGAGTAACAACATGAGAACCTCGTGTACCGAAAACCAAAATTACCCATTTGATTTTGACAATTTTCTCTCGGCATGGTCATCTTTCATTTTAAAATCTGCCTTATCTGTATGGATCTCCCTTGTGTTATCTCCACAGGTGTTTATTTCATTAAATGATTCCTTTTTTTTCATTCTTGTTTATGGGCTGGTGTTGCGTTTTATCTGTAATGGCATATGTGCTGTGCCAACCTACGCACCACCATCTCAAATTTCCACTAACATGCTGATTTGCTCAAGGGGTTCCTCAGATTGATTCAGACTTAGCCAGACTGTGTGTTGTGTGTTTTAGTGACTTGTGGGTGTGAAAGAGACAGAACGTGTGTGTGTGTGTGTGTGTGTGTGTGCATGCATGCATATTTGAGCCCATTCCTCTGCATGCCAGTCTCAAGGCCACATCATTAGAGTAAGAGGGCTGTAATTAGTGAATCCATGCATATTAAATAGTACCCCGCATCTCCAGACCCGGCAGCCTTGAAAAACAGCACTCTGCTGTCACTTGCAGCCAATAAGCCCCAGTTAATGTCCAGAAGGTTGCACTTATTACTCACAGAGCACTGAGGGGGATTAGCTACCAAAATCAGTAGTCAGGGATTCTTCCTTTTAGCCCTTCGCCTTTTAGTGTGTGGTGTATAATATCTGATTATACTGTGGCAAGATTAAAAGAAAAAGAAGAAAGGGAAGAAAGTCCTCTGATCGTTCATGTTAAAAGCAACACTAAGCAGCACAGAGGACTAAATGAAAAAGCAGAGCTATGAGTGTGTCAAGTTATGGCAGAGGTGCGTCCATCTGTGCTGTGTCTTTCTGTCTCCGGCTGCGCTCAACAGAACGAGGAGGAAATGAAGAGGCTCCACTTTTGACTTGATGCGTTTCAAATAACAAGGTGACATACTGGTGTCAATTTAAAGGTGCTTGGAGACAACAGGAGGAGGATTTCTTTTATTTTTAATATTTTTAAATGCTTGTGCACTATAGTTATGGCCATGCGGGAGAAAAAATTAAAGCTGAAATTGAGCTGTTGAGTGCTGTTTCAGAGATTCATGTTTGAGTGTCCCCATCCACATTTCCTTCCCATATGTATTACCTCTGCAGACCTTCGTGTTGAGTGAAACAGCCACACAATCAAACTCAAATTATTGGGGCCAAGGGATCTTGAGTGGGGACACTTGTAATTTATGAGCACATGGCTTCATATAAAATGTGCATTCACACACACACACACACACACACACACACACACACACACACACACACACACTAACCACTTCGGCTTATTTCATACATATATACTGCCACATACACACCACCAAGTAGGGGCAATCACTACAGCAGCTATATGGCTAAGACAGAATGCTTCATATCTGTCTGAGTGATTTAGGACTTCACAACTGTTGGAGAATAACATGGACTTCACAGCATTTATTTCTTGTGCAGTGGCATCTTTCTGTGTGCAAGATCTTACCATTTATCCTACAGTGATGCTTATGCTGAGAGATTTGAAAGTGAACAGATTACAGATCAAATATTACATTTTTTAAATTTTAGTTGGAATTTCGAATAAAAACTGATATAATGTGATGTGTTTTTGTTAGCTTAGGTTGTTTTTTCTTTAAAAAAATAAGCCATTTGGACTGGCAGTCTTGGACAAATGACACACACTGTGGCCCCGTTAGTAACTAGGTTACAAACACAAACACCTCCGTGTCGTGGAGGTTTGAAGGTCTGAAGTCATTATGATGGCTGAGTCATAGCTGAAGCTGGAACTGCCTGCTAAACACAAGACATAAATGTCTCTGTGGCTAATAGTATATATTTGAGGTTACCTCTCCATCTCCTTTCTGTCATCCCTCTTTCAGTTACTTTCTCCTCAATGTACACACACACACACACACACACAAACAAAAAGGGTCAGCAGTGAAACTGAAGTGCAGATGTAAAGCTTTTCTTGGTGAGTCACCATTTTACCTTGAAGTAAGAACTCATTACAAACCAAAATCTCCAGAGAATATCAAACTGCAAACAGAGAAAAAGAAGAAAACAAACAAACAATGTGGCAGCACTGTCATAAAATGTCTAATGACAAATCAATAGGATAATTAGATTTCGCAGAAACTGAAGACATGGATGATGCTGATAATTAATGAAGAATTACCAACTCAATCAATCATGTGACCACAATCCTTGTTGAAACCACTATTAAATAGGCTGTAATGGGCCGGACACACATTACCGTTCCTCTGTGAGTTTTAAGATGAATGGGTATTTGCAATATTAACTACAGAGTTGTTGTAGCTCTAAATGATGAATAGCTGTCTATATCTTTATGCTGTTCATTCAGATGTTCCTGTAATTGGCCAACTAATAGAACTCAACACACTAACAGCATATAGCTCTGCTCTCTTGACCACACTTTAAACTTTACAGTCCCCTCTTAGTTTCCCGCTAATCCTGTGTCCCGAGGCACGTATGTTATTTTTGGGTTGCTAAAAATAATGAAAGCGTAAAAGTCTGACATAGGGCACACATCAGTTCTGATCATTCACTGGAATAGTGATGACTGTTTTCTAATACTGCACCATCAAAAAAATGACGCTGGAATCAAGAAGCAAATAAGTATTTTTTTTATTTATTAAATAAATTGTCATCCATAAATGTAATTTGTAAGGCTGTAATGAGCTTGTTGTTGATATTGTTCACACTCAAATGATTTCTAATTAAAAATGGCTTCACCAAAAATACAACAGCCTGAAATTGCCATACATGTTTTGCAATCTCCTGAAAATGTCTCCTGAGTTTACTGGGTTAAACTTAGTGTGAAAGTAAAGGGAATTAACTTTTTGGGTGACCTGCAGGAGATGGTGAAATAAATATGCTAATATTATGATGTGCAGTACTGTAAGTAAGTGGTTGGACAGTACGGTGCCCACAGATACACACATACAAATGTGAACATGATGGACAGAAAAGCCAAAAACCAACCTTGAAGCATGACATTGAATTCTAAAACACAGTTATTGCCACAATTCAGGAAAAAAGACAACTTCACCTGGTTCAGGAAACAACTGTACATCATCCAGTCATTGTTATTTAACTGGCTATAATAAATATTTTTATACTAACAAGGGATCACAAGACTATTTGCATGTCAAAGGAGTCGCACATAGTGATGAACCCACAGAGAAGTAAAACACAAGTCCCCTCAGGTCTGTGGAACATTTTAGCATCTTTCAGCACCTTGTTTTGGTTTTCCAGCCCTCAACTTTACTGTTTTTGTTCACTCTCATAGCTGTCATAGCGTTGTTTTCAGCCACAACAGGCTAAAATGCTAAAAACCCACTGTATGTTACCAGCTTGGCAACAGTCAGACAAAGTTAGCAACTAGCTGGTGAACATAGTGGAACATTTAGCAGCTAAAGAGGCAGATATTTCCCTCGGGAGTTGGTGGAGAGCAAAACAAAGCTAAAAGAAAGTGAATATTGGACTTACATTCATCAGGTGGACACAAATATGAATCCAAATGAATGCTAATGTTTCACCATGTCTGCTGAATATGTAAATATGCAACTGTTTGCTAACAAGTTCATCATATCAACTTTTAAGGAGATAATATGTCATGTTGTGTTAGCTTGTTTCCACTGCCCTCAAATGGCAAGGTTTAAAGAATACACAATTCAATAAACTGCTAAAAGTTTAGCTCTTGCCTTCCCTCAGTCCAATACAAAACCCATACCCAATACCTGCAGCCTCACTGCCACCAGTAATGGATAGAGCAGAATGATTGTGAGCAGGAGAGACAGAAGAAAAACAATGCTTTAAGCGTGCAACCTCCTAGTCCGTCCTTTCCCATCCCTGGTGATAAAGAGTTGCTGAATTCCTCTTAGTCTGCTGTGACCCTCATGATACTGTATCTGTGTCCCAAGGGCCACTGTCTTTGCTTTGTTGTAGCTCACAGTCAAGCACATGCTGTACAGACACATGATACAACACACACTGGCAACAAAGGTCAGGCAGAAGTAGGCCGAATTGAAGCTATACCTGTCCTCAGCGTGCACTGACCTTAACTTTCTTCTTCAATTCACCTTTCTTCTTAAGTCTTTATTGAATCCCATCTCATGTGGTCACACTGGTCTGAGTCGATGCAGGTAATGGGGGTCGTAAGTGCTGAAACTGATTTGGTTCAGAATACCTGGAAAAGAATTACAAAAGAGAGGTTCAATTGATTAGTCTTGCAAGTTGTAAAATAAATTGGTTTTGCGATAAGAAGTTCAGCTTTACTGGACACTTGATCAGAGATGAAAGTGTGACGTTTACAAGTAAGGTCTCATCCCAGGGTATCAGATTTGATGCGGATGTAAAGTCTCTACGGAGGATGCAAACCCAAATATCACAGACATTTGGAAAAGCCAAGCTAGTTTGCTTGATCCCACTTAATTGCACAGCATAAATTATGCATTGGGAACAACGCTCCATAGTGGGTTACAACGGGTGACAATTGTCCTTTGGAGACAGCGTTAATAATACAAGACATAATTTATTGCCCACAGTGGGTGTGATAAATAGGTCAACTCCAACAGCAAGAAACATGCTGTCATGGGAACTTATACATAAATCATTAAAGATGATATATGCAGGCTGAGGCATGTGTGTTCTGACGATATGTACAAACTGCTGGACATTTATTCCTCACCGCAATTCTGCTACTTCGGGATGATGGACCATATTTAACACCCGACCTTGTTGTGAACCCAGTGCAATGACAAAGCAGGCTGCCTGGCTCCCTTTGGTTTTGGGCATCTCTCTTATTTATGGGTCTAATTGCTTGCTCCTCATCCTCACTGGGAGATGAAGTGTTTGAACTTCTGGGCCAAAGCACTGATGTTGTGCTGGCAAGCTCAGTTCAGCTGGAAAAGGGCAAAAGAAAAAGAAAGATAGAAGAAAAGAGCAATAACTTGTAACATAATCATTACCCTGGGGCTTTTCTTTCTCAGATGGCTCACTTCTGAATCGCAGACTCAGCTGTCTCTGGACGCTCTCTATTAAATGGTATCAAGCTGATGAACAAATGATCACTAATCAAATGGGCAATGAAAGATGTCTAAGTGGCAAGGTTTGGCAGTTAACTGAGATAGCTTCCTGAATAATTAATTTCTAATTGAAAAAGGTGAATAGAATTGAAACAGCCATCCCTTGTGTATCATCTATTAGTCATAAGTCTGTAATAGAAGAACAAAATGGAGAGTAAGATCAAGTCATATGATGAGAAAATCAATCAGCACAGCTTTAATCAAAGCACTCATTTTCAGAGTCCAAGCATCTGACTCATTTTTGTATCAACTGCCTGCATCTCTTATTTAATTTACAAAGACTGACTCTGCAGCATTATTCTACTCATGAATCAGGCAACAAGTCCTCATACCTACACGACAAAACAGGTTGTTTGTCAGTGTCTTGAAAATGACATCTGTGACTGTTCCAAAAATTACCCATATGAGCTTGCACGCGATATAGAAACATCGGTCTCGCTACGTCCACCTTTGCACTTTCACCAATTTAGCACTGCACTCCTATAGCATTGTCGGACTCACAATGGACAGTTTAAAAAAAAGGATTCAAATGGATACAGCAGAACCAGAGATATCGTCTTTTTTATTCCACACTTTCTTCTTCCTTGTCAAAACCTGGCGCCTACATTACACACAATGCAACTTAAATGCAGACAGTTCGGTCGGAGATTAGGTGTGTTATGCTAGTAGCGGCTAATATAGCCTCGAGCTGAGATGAGGAACGGGCTGGTAAGCTCACTTCTTTCTAACTCCACACATCCAGATTTTGTTTTACATTTCAGACTTGTAGTCTTCAGCCCCAAGTGATGCTGACTCAAGTGACATCATTTGAGGCAATTTATCAGATTTCACAAACTCCCTCTGGAGCCACACAAGGATTTATACAACTATTTTCACATATGCAGTAGTATTCCAAAGACCTGTAAACAGACTTTGATGTGTAAAATTGGTGAAGTTCCCCTTTGAGGGACGAATATAGTCTGAAATGGATGAAAATGGTGGGCATGAATATGGTTCTGTTTTTACTACACAGGTGTGTTCAAACATGTTTGTCCGCATACAGCATACCAACACATATGGTGCTGGCCTGGACATGGGCAGATGATGAAATTTACATCACCATCCATGCAGTTGGCATGAATGAAAGTTGAAAATGTAAGGAGGTGGACGGCTGGTCTGAATATTGTGGTTGTACGAGGGTTTTTTTTTTAACCTCTTTTTCCTCAGTCAGTCCAATCTGACATGAGAAGAATCTCCAAAACAACGAAAAAATGGCTCATTCACAGCGTTTCATAGTCATGAACTGATTTTATTTTTTTTGAGCATAGGAGATGATACCTACATGAGAAATGTACAGTGATCTTAATCAGGCAAACAAGGTGTGTGTTTCATTTCTCACGGTGTATATAACCTTGTGTTGCTGTAGCCTTTATGTTAATCTGATAGCATTCAATGCAGACTGTGAAAGTGTTAAAATGTTACTAGGTCTTGCCTTGTAAGATTGCCATTGTGACTTTTATGTAAAAGTGACCCGGGCGCTTATTCAGACATGACACCAACATGTGTAATTATTTCCATTACATTTACATAAGGAGGAGCATGTCTGAAAGGGGCTGAACTGTAGTTCATTTTAGGAGTTTGAAGAAGTGAAGACTCTTTTGTTAATGCATGCAGTGTAATAAAAAATACTGTGCAGCCAGTTCATCTCCATTCGTCCCTACTAAACTCCTAATGCCATAGAAAACACTTCGGGACATTTCTAATTTATTCGAATAAAGGAAACTTTGAACAAGCAACTGCCAATTGTGTTCTGCATAGTTGAATTAGAAAACAAGACAATATCAGGCTCCATAAATAATTTTACAAATCCATTCATAAATTGTGAAATGTATTCAATGCTCAAAGACAGAGTAATGAATAATTAATTGACTGATTAATTAATGAATGTTTTGCTAATTTTGTTTATTAACTGCTTTATTGATTGTGCTATGTAAATATGCACTTAATCACATTGTAAATTGTTTTTATATACCTATTAATCTGTTGTAATTAACCACTGAGCAAGTAATTAATAATGTGGCTGGCACACTCTGCTCTGCAGGCCAGATGAAAGCAATGATCTGCAGAAGTAAAACAGCAACTGAGTGCAAGAAATTAGCAAAATCTCCCATCACACTGGAAATGTCAACACTTTCAAGGATATGGAGATGAGGACTGACTGACAGGCTCATCTCCGACTGGCAATCAATGTCTGTGAACTCTGAACACAATGCAGTCGATTTTTTTTTTCAGGGCCCAACAGAAGATGTTCTCCCTCGTTTCCCTCCTCCCGCTGCAAGGCAAAAACCGCAACATGTCGTTTGACTGGCTGGGATGGTTGTTGGCTGACGGCTGTGTTCAGTGTCAGAGCAAGCCAAAAGGAAAAGAGGACTTTTGACCTCTTCCATTTGAACAACTTGCTTCTTTGACATAAAAGCCATTTCTGGTGCATTAGTGTCAGCAGCACCACCTCCAACTGGACAGTGTCATTCCCACAGCATTCACCCTTATCAACCAGTCCTCCATAGACACTAACCCTGCCCACCCTGCAGAGCAAAGAGTCACGCTCCTTGTTACACACACACACACACACACACACACACACACACACACATTGAGCTTGTATGTGTACTTGTACTTTTCTTTGTCAGACAGAAAGTGTGTGCATCGTGTTTTGTGAAGCTTCTGACTGTTATGTTGAAGACAGGAGTTTGTAATAGTATGCTAACACTAAATTAAATTGATGCTAATTAGAAAACACACTCAACACGTTTTGCAGGTATTTGGTCATAAACCAAAGTATTGGACAAATTCAAATTTTGACCTCATGGTGGCTCTAGAGGAAAAGTCAGGGGATCACCAAAGTCATTAAAATTCATCTTCTGGGAACCATCAATGGTTGCATAAGATTTCATGGTAATCCATAGAGTAGTTGTTGAGATATGGGCTGACTGACCAACCGTCATTGCCACAGAGCTGTGCCTCTGATGTGGCTAAAAGATGATGTCATTCAATGTATTCTGGGGTTTTGCAGAACTGTCCAATATCAAGGTTCTTGTCTGGTAATATGATGTGAGGGAAAAATGATATTGCATCAATTATGTGTAAACAGTAAAATACAGAATACACATCAGCATCACAATACTTCCCGCAAACTCTGCTTCATTCAGTTGATTTTTAAATTCACAAGCCTGAGTTTTTGTTCTTTAGATAGTGGCTCATATTTTAACACATTACTCTTTCATGTATATCAGAATTTGTATAAGAAATAGTGTCTTGTAATCCACATATTCACACATCAATGAAAGGGGGGATCATCCTTTCAGTACTTTATCTACTTAAAGGTCTTTGCATAGGCTACCTAAGGCAGGGCTTATCTAGTTTGATGAAATCAGAAATGTTGCCTAAAGCAGTGTTTTGCAGTGATTATCCGAGCGCAACCACTAATCTCAACATTGAAACATCAGCTGTGTTTTCATTGTTTTTTACACCAGAATTCAATATTGAGATAAATAGATTAATTAGAGATTTAATAGGTCTGTTTGCTACCTGAACAGCCATGTGAATCTCCAACAGTAGCTAGATCATACTTGTTTTGGCTGTTACTGTATATATTTCCTTACAAACTACCAAGATACCAAACTGAATATAGGCTACTGTATATCCTGCTGCTCATCCAAGAATAGCTATTATATTTCTTCACTAAAAACAAAGGTGACAAAAAATACCCAGATTTCAAATTAAAAGAGTGCTTTTCTGGGGTAATACAGGAAAATCCACTTCTACCCCCCTGTTGAGGGAGGAAAACCTGCTGCAAATGAAAGAGTCTTCTCTTGAAACCAGGCACCGAGCCAAGCACAATGTCTGTTGGCACTGCCAGCCCTAAGGATTCTAGCTATTTATTTTTCTTCTTTTTATGTTTGGCACACGAGACAAAGAAAGGCTTCATTCAAGACCGGCAAAGGAGGTCGACTTTTCAAACGTGGCAATTAACCTACGGCAAAAGATTTTTGGTGCGGATTTTGGATTTGTCAAAAAGAGAAGCTAAACTCCTTAGCTGCTGGTTGGTTTGCTTTGACGGGCGAAAAAAAGCAGAAAACCTAATTATAGAGCAGATGCAAACGGCTTTAGCAACACAGAGGACTTAAATGAAGTTAAACAACACATTAGTACAAGAGGGAAAGTTTTGCATAGTAGTAACAGTAAATCAAACGGAAAGCTATTAATTTGAGCTGCGTTAAAGATATTTCAAGCACAGCTCTGAAATCATGGCGTTCTGTCGCTACATACTTTAGCAATCACTTGATTACCATATTGCCAGCAGCAAAGCATCTTTACACAAAACTAATGCTGCTAACATAATAGGAAATAATAATAACGACAGTCCTGGTGTACTCACCTACTGTATGGTGTTGGATTGTGTAGTAAATCACAGTCTAGCAAGATGTTCAATTTAAAACAACCTAAGGCACATTCAAGCCAGCCTCCCTCCCCTCTGCTTCTTGGGTGCATTAGCCTCGACTGCTAGCTAATTTACTGTATGACAACCAGCCCGGCTGCTTGGTGTACATTACTGTAATAAACAACCCATGCACACCATGGAAGTGAAAAGTAAACTAAGGACACATTTACCTGCCCTGATTAATGATGTTGTTTTTGTTTAGCATCGAGCATCTGGTGCCGCCTGCTCTCACAGATCATGCACCCAAGGGAGTCAGGACCCAGAGCACGAGACAGGTGACAGCAGGTCAAAGGGCACATGTACACAGCAGGGACGTCATGCATGGTGACCCCCCCCACCCTTGTGCTCCTATTTCCCATTGAACAACTCTGTCATTAACCTTCAGTCACGGCTATCTGATGGCAAAGCCCACTGGAGCAGCAACTCATTTGCTTAATAACGACCCTATCTGAGAATGAGGGATGGAAATAGGAAGTCAATCAGCAAAGAACAGAGAGAATGAGCGTATCCTTGCCTCATTAACACACGGGATGGTGTGCGTAGAGAGAGGCTGGCAGCACCTGCTCATTTATCGCGTTTAGGAGTACAGTTTTTGAAAGGCTTGTTTGAAATTGCCCTATATGTGACGGAAAAATGCTAATAGCACACAGAGTAGCCGAGACTTTAAGACTCTGATTTGGGCTACTTTTACTTTTAAAGTGTCAGAAGGATAAGGCACTTCAAACTATTTCTTTCCCTTTTATATCATTATTTGATGCCAGGTTCAAGGGTTGGACTGTCACCTCACTAATAAGCCAGATTTGCAAGTAGCAAGTGCTGTCTGGCTGCAGCAGAAAAGCGTATAGCTGAGGTTTGTCACAGGCAGACACAGACATTAGTCATCTGCCCAATCTGCCTCTGATGCCTGATGAATTGGCAGGCCACAGTGGAGATGGCAGGCAGGCAGCCACAGTACAGCAATTATCAATCACACACGCTGTTGGACCGCGCTCATATTTCATGCCGCCATTGTCAAACGGGATGGATGTCGCGCAGGTGGATTGATATGCTGTAAAAACCTGCGCTTATTGTCTTATTCATCTTCAAAAGTAAATCTCTGTGGTTGCTATCTTTGCATTTAAAAGACCATCTTCTTTTTTTTTTTTTAACAAATGTCATGTGAAACATTGACAGTGATCCATTAAGTATGACAGCATCAGTTATATTGACCACATCTCAACCAAACAATTTATCAGCCAGCCACTATACTAGACCCACACTTAAAAGTCTCCCCAAGGCACTCTATCTGACTCCATAGAGGTATCAATGTCACTTGTCTTCCTGGACCAACTGTTAGCTCTGACAGTCAGTAGATAACTGTATTATAGTACTCAACAAGCAGCAAGAAGGGAGAACACTTTGGGGTAAATTGCTACCCTCAAACAGTGTAATTCGAGCCTCATTTCAATTAGAGGAGTTACATTTGGGTGTGTATGAGAAGTTAATGGTGTCTGTGAATCTATTTGTTCATTAAACATACATAATGAAGCCAGAATGAGCAATCAGAGGCGTATATAGTATAACTGACATCAAACAAGAGAGACAGGAAGCAATAGAGAGAGAGCAGGTACAGGAGTGGGAGAGGGCTTTAATTACACTTGATAGAGAGAGAGGGCACCGAAAGAACAGTTTGAAGTATATTATGAACCTATAAATGGTTTTGACAACATGTTTGAGTGTCTTTATAGAGCTACATAAGAGACACCAGCTTTAACAACCCCTACCACATAAAGCTTACACTTTGGATATCTCTTCCTGTCCTTACGCGACATTGAATGAACTAAATATAGCCAGTGCAAGCAACCTGATTATTGCTGGGGAGCGTAAGAAAACTTAAGTGATAGATGTGGGCATCAGGAAAAGTGTCAGGAGCCCTCATAAAAAAAGTAATAGGATGGCCGTGAACTGGGAATAACTGACAAATAGTCCTTATCATTTGTCTGCTAGCTTCTCCTTGTTACGCTGGCCTGGGAATAAAAAAAGAAAGGTTATACAAAAAAGTGTACACAGGCAAAAATAAATGAATCCACTTTGAGGTTTACTGGAGGAAGATACACCTTAGGCAGGTTGGAAATTAAGCTGAGAAAGTGGCAGCAAAATAATTCAGCAGTGCTATTTAATGATAATAATCAGCATTATTCAGTTATACTTCAGAAAGAAAGCAAACACACTTCAGGGGGAATAACTGAACCATAGCAAAGATTATTCAACAGCACAGAAACTCAGTGCATAAACATTTAAATATAGACGTATTTGCATGAGATATTGCACTTCCCAGCCTACATTATAAGCTTATCAGAAACTGAAAATTGTGAATTTGGGGACTTCACCATGAACTCACAGAAATGTCATGACCAGCTCTTCACCACTTCCCTGCAGCTCCTTTACAGTAATTACCTTTTGTTCCTCATGCCAAAGGGCGATTATGAACATTATAGTTTCCTTTCATTCTGTCAAATACGGTAATATGCCGAACAATTACTTGGTGATTTTTGTACCATTCCTGATTTGATGTGCTTTATTTCTAACTCAATACAGCTTGATTACATCGATATGTAAGCCTACTGCTATATAGGATGAAACACTTTACAGGACAGAAGCCCAGCAGTGTCCTCAGAGGTGTTAAATTCTTATGACCTTTTAATAATTAGTGGATTGAATGCATTATACAAAATGGCTGAAGATTTCAATAGATTCTGGGCATTTAACATTTCTCATCCATGCAGGGGAAACTTTAAACTCTTTGTCTTCACTTTAAAATTTGAATATCTCATTTGAGCCACTGCCTGAGCTGGATCATGCCTTACACTCCCAGCGATATTTCAGATGTGCTCCATGAACAATGGGATGAAAGAAGTGGTGCTCTAATGGTCTTACCATCAAAGAAGGAGAGGTAGAGTACTTGTTTCATGATATTGTCCATGAGTCAAAATTTCCAACCAACTGAAAGCATAAACACTAATGCTCACTTTTCATTTCATCCTGATTTGGATTTCATAACGAATGTAGTGTTAACTAGGTAATTACAGTTATAATTCTTAGGATTTTCATGAAATCAAACCCCATTTTTGACATTATTTATGGTCAGCATTTTTTCTACGATAGCCATTTGATGTATTTACATTCAGTAATAATCTCTCTATGTAGTAGTTTTTATTGGTAGTGGCAGAGTCCGATTCAGATTGCCTACCAAAGCACGAGGGATTCACAGGGAAAAAAATGCATGCATGTAATCCAGCATCATTTTATCTCATTGATAGCAGCCATCACCATTTACTGTTAGAGCTGTATTAAGTAACTGCTAATGCAAACCGATCATTTCCTACTGCTGCTGCTTCACATTAAAAACATTTAACTGGCGAAACACCAGTGGGTTTTAAGGAGCAGCCACTAGCGCTGACTACGACGTGAGAAGTGAGTCTGCACAACAAGACAACAGTCATTTTCTGCTTTTTTCGTCAGGAGATCAGCTGTAAATATTACAGGGAGTAATGGAACAACAAGGAGCAGCCACAGCACGCTGTTAGATGAAGAGCTGCAGGCTGCACATTTCCAATTTCTCAGAAATGTAACCAACTTCACTGTGTCCCCAGCGTACTACTTGTGCTGTGTGCGGCATAAAATCAGATTGTGGTTGCAATTATTACTGACTGATTTTTTTTTAATTAAAGCAATGTGCTGCTTAAGGAGTGTTTGCATTAGCATTAATCCTCACTTGCTGTTATTACGGTAACTGCGGGTGTCGCCAAGTCAAGGAGTACAACTTGAAGGTCATTATCCTGTCTATGTAACTTATTTATGCAATGTTGCACACATATCAGTAATAGGTGAAGAGAAATGAGAGAGTATAGAACGAACAGTATTTCACCATTAAAGGTTATGTCTTGAATAAGAATGATTATGACTTGCAAAACAATTAATGAAACTTTTCCTAACCTAAACAATTGCTATATTTGCAGGAGATTACTTGGGTTTTGTGTTGCTGAATAAGTCTTACTTAAAGATGCAATCAGTTAAATCTGCCTCTTTAAAGTTTCAGGAAACTACAACAACACTGGCAAAATCATCTGCTCCACAACCCCCTTTTTTCTTTCAAATTCCTCTATGATTTGTGAACTGAACTACGGCCCACTGAGATTAAACTTCTAATGCGTGTATGTGAGAATGCTGTGTATAGAAGACTGGAGTGTCTCACTCAAGTGACTGTGGTAAACAGAGTTTGACCTGTGGTTGAACCAGAAATGTGCATATTTCTGTTGTCAGACAGTACGAGGAGCTAGCTTGCCAACAAAAGATAAACACGATTATGTTAAGGAAACATTGTTATACAGTCTACCCCTATCTCAAGACTGAAAAACAGTGTCACATACTGTATTTGTGTTTACCAAAATCTAATGACAAAAAGGCACTGCAGAAATTTCACTTGATTGGAAGTAACTCTACTTGTGGACAGTGTTGCTGTGGTGTGACCCTAGAATTTCTTTTTAAAGTGCCCCATAAAACTACCTGAGAAAATTTGGTAAATACATAAACACAATAAGAATAATCTAGTAGGTCAAGACCTTCAACCCCACAAAATGTTTGTGACCAGATGGAAAGCTAACCCATTGTTTTAATATTCTTGCATGGAGATGATCGCAAAATGAGGATTAATCATATTTGGCATTGTTGTCTAGCTTTTAGATTACCCTGGTGGTATTTGTTTTATTGTTGTTGTGCGGATTAGGATGTCTTTGTTTCCCTCCCTGCATGCTGCACACTGGACCATCTTTCACATTACGGTTAAATCATCCATTTGATTGCAGCTGACATAATTGGAAATGATTCTAATAATGTCTTTCCAAAATAGCAATTAAGAGCAGTGAAGCCATAGGCAAGCAGAGAAGACCCAAGTGAGAAGGAAGGCAGAGAGAAAATGATGAGAAGTAGGAGAGAAAAAGAAAAGAGAGAGCTTTTTGCAGGGCCAGCCAAGCAGCAATTGCTCTGCACAGTTGAGCAGTGGAGATAAGCCACAAAGCAGATGCCTGCATATCAAGTGTTTGCCTTAGTTGCCACATTTCCAATAGCTGACTCACAGCTCTGATTTGCTGGAGGACAGTGGTGTATGTTTGTTAATGTACTGTATTTTTTTCTTCCTATGTGTGTGTGTGTGCGTGGCTGTCAGTGTGTTGGGGTCTGAATGTTTGTGGGATTAGGAGGTGTTGAAGACAAAGGGAAACGTCTTTGAGAGGGTCATGGTCTGGTTATTACCTTTGCTCAGCCTCTGAGACAGGAACAGAGCAGGAGGCATCGATCATGTGTGGCTCTGTGACCGCAGGAGCCATTTGAGACGCTCAGAGAGACCGATCAGTGGTCCACTGCTAACTTTAATGATTAAGAGCTGATTGAAAACTGAAATATAGTGGCTCCTTGTGCTGACATCTGTGAAAGACTTGATGCTGATGATACCAAGGCTAAACATGTGAGAAGATAGAGATACGTATGATACTTTCTAACTGGGCTGAGCACACATGGACTCGTGATAAATCTGTGCATAGATCAGCAAGCAAAAATGTGAATTTCTTCAGGTAGCATGCAGATGTGTCAGATCAAAACATTTTTCTGTGCACTTTCCTTCCTTGGCTGCACAGACAGTTCCGCACTATCGTTCTCAATAATGGTTTTTGTTTTTCCGTCTGCAGCATTGATGCTTCCAATCATGTTTTCATCCTTGTTCAATTTCGACTGTTGTCAACAAGCCCTGGTGAGGCCAGTTTCTCTGACACTTCCCTTTAACCTGTAGCTACTTTTCATGGAAGACATGCACTGAAGAAAATTAAGAACATGAGTATTTTTCCTGGGTTTTATGTGTGCTATGCAAATTTTCTTTTAAACATCTGTCTGATGTAAATTAATAGCTTAAAGAAATCCTCATTTTTCACACACTACTCAAAGTAATTACCAAATACATGCCTTGTGCACCACAGTGTAAATTAATATAAAGATATAAACTGCATAATGTGAATATACATAAGGTAAAGTGACTGCACAAAGAAAGCATAGATCATGATATACATTGTATTCCCAGTGTCCACCCCTCAAAGAAATGTAGAGAAGCTGAATTGATGATTGCCTAAAATGCTCATAACTGTGCTGTGTGAATATGCTAATTAAGGAGTCTGTTAGAAGGTCTGTGAGAATTAAAGAAATGAAGAAGAGACGGAAGACCGAAGCTATAGCTTTAATAAGCAAACATCAGGGTAGCACGGCCAATTAACAGGCACTCTGCAGTAGAAAATGCCAGAGCACATGAGATAACAGATTAGAATTAGCACACAGCAGTATTACTGAGTGGGGCCTGTGAGAGCTGAACAGAGTGTCGTTGATTTTTCTATTGCTGATTAGGCAAACGTAAACACCAAGATGAATGTTGTGTATAAACTGGTTATTGATTTTGCCCATCAAGAGACACACTCTCAGAGGGACTATTGAACCACTTCTAGGCATCGGCGATGCAGAAGGATTTGTCTTTAAAGGTCAATGAAGATGATGCATGTTTAGTTGAGTCTACATTTATACATTTAGAGGAGTTACTCCAAACTTTGCAGGGCCTGGGTGGAGGTTAGGACGTTATAAAGAAGTGTGGAGAGATAATGAGACAGGCAGTGGATTGACACGGTGACCATATGTTACTTCACTGTTTATTTACAGGAACGTTGACTGAGCATGCTTGTTCCAGCAGCATCCTGCTTCACCTTCATGTTCACAATCGGCAAGTGCTCATCACAGCCACTGTTGTGTATTGTTGATAAACTGTAAGTTGAGTCTTTCCATTCTTAGTGATTGGATACAAAAGACAAAATAGGGTCTTAAAATTAAATTAAATACAGCACATGGGAGAAGTTTGCTTTCTGCCAGAAAGCCTTTCTAACAGAAATCCATACCCTTTCCTCCAGCAGCCAATAGAATCAAACAAGACTTCAGCCAATGACGTGCCGTTTTCGCCCTTTTCACTTTCACACGAATCCCGCTCCCTACCAAAAATCCAGAGTTTGCTTCATTGGTATGTATTAAAGTTACTGACGTTATACTGTTTAATTAAATACAAAATACTTATTGGTTACTGTGTAGCAAAGCTACTATATCTGTTATCACTTAAGAGGAACCAAAATCAGTATTAAAGTTAAGTAACTAATGTTAGCTTGTCAGCTACATTTTTACAGAAAATGCAAAGTTAACATTAAGGTTAGCCCCTTAGCAGTTGAAGGCAAATTTAGTTGAAAATTTTCAACCAGTCTGCTGAATTAAAATGGTAGCTAGTAAGATAAACCCTCTTTTTGTGAGGAATGCTACTGTATTTATCACTCATAGATAATAATATCAACTGTCTTTCTGTCAGAAAGACTAGTGTATCACTCGTAGCTAATAACATCAACTGTACTGTATATCTGTCAGAAAGGCTAGTGCTCATAGCTAATAATATCAACTGTTTTTCTGTCAGAAAGGCTATTGCTAGTAGCAAATAATATCAACTCAGAAATGCTAGTGCTCATAGCTAATAATATCAACTCTCAGAAAGATTAGTTCTTTCTGGGACAGAAATACAGTTGATATTATTAGATACAAGTGATACATGCAAAAGTCTTTCTGACAGAAAAACAGTTGATATTATTAGCTACGAGCGAGACATGCACTAGTCTTTCTGGCTGAAAAACAATGCTATGAGCACTAGCCTTTCCAGCATGAATGCGTTGATATTATTAGCAGTGAGTGATGAATACAGTAACCTTTCTGACAGAAATACAGCTGATATTATTAGCTACGACTGATAAATACACAAGCCTTTCTGACAGAAAGACAGTTGATAATATTAGTGAAATACACTAGCCTTTCTGACAGAAAGACATTTGATATTATTAGCTATGAGTGACGAATATACTAGCCTTTCTGACAGAAAAAGGTTGATATAATTAGCTACGAGCACTAGCCTTTCTGACAGAAAAACACTTCATATTATGAGCTATGAGTGGTAAACACACTAGCCTTTCTGCCAGAAAGACAGTTGATATTATTAGCTACCAGTGATGAATACACTAGCCTTTCTGAGAGAAATACAGTTGATATTATTAGCTACTAGCCTTTCTGACAAATAAAATTGATATTGTTAGCAAAGTGATCAATGCAATAGCCTTTCTGACAGAAACACAGTTGATATCATTAGATATGAGCACTGGCCTTTTTCACAGAAATACAGTTCATATTATTAGCTATGAGGTATAAATACACTATCCTTTCTGACAGAAATACAGTTGGTATTATTAGCTACGAGTGATAAATTCACTATCCTTTCTGACAGAAATACAGTTGGTATTATTAGCTACGAGTGATAAATGCATTAGCCTTTCTGACAGAAACACAGTTGATATTATTAGCTACGAGTGATAAATGCATTAGCCTTTCTGACAGAAATACAGTTGATATTATTAGCTACGAGTGATAAATGCATTAGCCTTTCTGACAGAAACACAGATATTATTAGCTACGAGTGATAAATGCATTAGCCTTTCTGACAGAAATACAGATGATATTATTAGCTACGAGTGATAAATGCATTAGCCTTTCTGACAGAAATACAGATGATATTATTACCTACGAGTGATAAATGCATTAGCCTTTCTGACAGAAATACAGATGATATTATTACCTACGAGTGATAAATGCATTAGCCTTTCTGACAGAAATACAGATGATATTATTACCTACGAGTGATAAATGCATTAGCCTTTCTGACAGAAACACAGTTGATATTATTAGCTACGAGTGATAAATGCATTAGCCTTTCTGACAGAAACACAGTTGATATTATTAGCTACGAGTGATAAATGCATTAGCCTTTCTGACAGAAACACAGATGATATTATTACCTACGAGTGATAAATGCATTAGCCTTTCTGACAGAAACACAGTTGATATTATTAGCTACGAGTGATAAATGCATTAGCCTTTCTGACAGAAACACAGATGATATTATTAGCTACAAGTGATAAATGCATTAGCCTTTCTGACAGAAATACAGATGATATTATTAGCTACGAGTGATAAATGCATTAACCTTTCTGACAGAAATACAGATGATATTATTACCTACGAGTGATAAATGCATTAGCCTTTCTGACAGAAGTAAAGTTGATATTAATATTATTAGCTACCAGTGATATACACTAGCCTTTCTGACAGAAATACAGTTGATGTTATTAGCAATGTGATCAATGCAGTAGCCTTTCTGACAGAAATACAGTTGGAATTATTAGCTACGAGTGATAAATACACTAGCCTTTTTGACAGGAAAGCCATTGATATTATTATCAACAAGTTAATAATAATAATAATTATTATTATTATTAATAATAAGAAGAATAAAATAGAGGGGTTGTGTTACATCCCGATGGTCCTTGTCTGTGTTTCCTGTTTTATTTTGTAATTCTAACCTGTCTTGTCATTTCAGTTCCTGCCCTCGTGTCTCTTAGTCCTTGATTATCCACACCTGCTCCCCATTACTCACCTGCCCCTGATTCTCTCATCAGCCACTTCCCTACTTATACCAGTCCCCTTTTTTGGTTCATAATGGTTACCTTGTCGGTAGTTTTCCGTGTTCCTTTCTTGCCCTTTGTATGTTCCCTGTGCTTCTGTCTCCGAACCTGGACCTGCCAGTTACCTGTTGCCTGTCTTCCTGCCTGCCTACCCATATCTCACATAAGCTAATTTTGTGTTCAATAAACCATTGAACTGTTCCAGTCTGCCTGAGTTGTCTGCACATGGGTCCTATCCCTGCTACCCACCTTAACAGGTTATCTTACTAGCTGCCATTTTAATTCAGCGGACTGGTCGAAAAGTTTCAACTAAATTTGCCTTCAACTGCTAAGGGGCTCACCTTAATGTTAACTTCGCATTTTCTATAAAAATTTAGCTGGCAAGCTAACATTAGCTAGCTACCTTGTTAGCTAACATTAGGGAGCGGGATTCGCGGTGAAAGTGAAAAGGGCGAAATTGATTGTTTGATTCTATTGGATGCTGGAGGAATGGGATTGGATTTCTGTTAAAAAAGGCTTTCTGGCCGAAAGCCTTCAAGACAACCTTCTCCCATGTGCATAAACAATGTTTGGTTATACACACACATGTGGTTGACCTGTGGTTTGAATACATTAAATATTGTCTTGAAAAGATCTGAAAGCACATATAGTATGTTTTTAGTTGCTTGCAGTTTCTACTCAAATTTGATTTATTTCGTAAATATAGATTATAACACATTAAATATACACCTTGTTATATAGATTTTATACATTTATGTTACACTACTCATATGCTAATTAAATTAAAATAACCCAGTGTGGTAACTCTTTAACTTAACACCCCTTTTTAGCCTTCATAAGCAGTATACATATAAACAGCAAATAAATAGTTTGTTGCAGATATAAGGACATTTTAAAGTTATAATTTTCAGTGTTTATTAATGTGTTAACGTAAGTAAGTATAAATCCTACTGTGATGCATCTGTATAAACATAATCAATGATTGAAAATATATAACACAGTTGTAATTATATGAGATAGGTCTTCATATTTGTTAAAAACATATACATATGAAGTATTTATTTATCACATTTATTACTTATGTATTATAAATACTTCTTCACTCTGCACTCACCATGAACAAACTCCATCTGCTGATGAAGGCCATGAGGTGTGGCTGAAAGCTTTCCGAATAATTCTAGGGAGTGGACCTTGAGTTAAGAATTATTTTTTTCAAAGTACTATTTCCAAGATCACGAATGAACCTCCAAGCGTTGAACACATCCATAAACAATTTTACACCCGCTTGTGAACCATTTGTAAACACGTTTTATGACACACTGTGAGGGATTTCCTCATATGTGTGATTATATATGATTAAATATTATTGCATCTACAGTATATCATACTATGTTAACAATAATTTATTAACTGCTAATACACCAGTTACAGATGATTCAAAGGAGACATTATAATTGTTAACAAATACAAGTAAAAAACAGGATAAAATTGGTTTGGGACCTTGGCTCTCATTCAGGGGGATACACCTCAGGGCTGAGACTGAAAGAGAGGTCACCTCAAAGGAAGATCCAGCGTGCATAAGTGAGATAGAGCAGGGAGAGAGGAGAGATGGTCCATCTCCTGAATAATGCATGCTGTTGCCTGTCCACAGTGCTGTACACGTCGTTTGCCTAATAAAGATTGGCCTTTCACCAAATCCGTATGGCAGTTAAGGAAAGTAATTACATTACAGATCTGACCTTAACAAAACAAATGCCAGGTGTAATCACTGAGCCTGCACTTTACTGCTTCTGGTTTTGGATGTCACCATCAATTACCCATCAGTTTCCATCAGAACTGTAGGAATACACCATCATCCTTGGGTCTTTATTTCACCAACAGGAGATGTTGTTTGAGAAGTTGTGAAATATTTGATTCCTTTATTCCAATCTTTGACACCAGCTCAAAGTCTTTTCACAGTTCAGCTGAAGAGCAAGGTGGTTGTGATTTATCAAGACTGTAGTTCTGAAAAACAGTGATGTGGTATTTTATCTTCTAAAGGAAAGAGGGAAATCCGACCCAGAGCTAAACAGAGGTGAAAACCAAAAAACTACCCATAATACTGACTTAAAAGAATAGTTTGACATTTTGGGAAATACACTTATTTACTTTACTTTATTGCTAAGAGATAGATGAGAAGATTGATACCACTCTCGTGTCTATACTGTGAATCTACTGCCAGTTAGCTTAGCTTAACGTAAAGACTGGAAACATGGGGAAACAGCTAGCCTGGCTCTGTCCAAAGGTGTCATTTTACACTTTGTATGGATTAAACAAACGAGATACAACATGTTAATTTGGTGAGGTTTAAAGGTGCTGGTAGGCAGTTATTGTTATCTTTGGACAGGGCTAGCGTCCCCTATTTTCAGCCTTTACACTAAGCTAAGCCTGCTGGCTGTAGCTTCAAATTTACTGTACAGACATGTTGAATCAATCTTCTTATCTAACTTTTGGCAAGAAAGTAGATAAGCATATTTCCCAAATGTTGAATTATTCCTTTATATAGTGACAGGTATGCTGGAACAGACAAAAAAAAATCTACCATAAGGAACAAAAAAACTAAAATAAAGCAGTCAAGTTCTGTGTTTTGTTTTCTTTACAGTCCCATTATGAAAAGGGGCTTCATTCAGATGTCTAGTATAAAGGGAGCTGCTTAACGTAACTTTAATTCTTTTATAATGGCAAATGTCATTAATAAAAGTATATACATGAATATAATATATGTCACTGAAATGTTTCAGCTGAAATGCAGAAATGTTCATTCAGCCTGGGGGGTTTTGGAAAAAAAAACAAAAAACATCTGTTATATTTAAATGACACACACTAACGTAAAGACGCTTAACTTCCCTACTGCCTGTGTCCTTTTCTAATCTAATACTGAATAATCAAGTTTAAAAGATATATCGAGCAGCAGCACACAGTGTAGATCACTTTGACGTTATCTCTCACTTTGATTTATTTGCACACCCACAAGCAGACAATTTGTAAACAAGTGAAGGCTGCATGGGTTTAGCCTTCTGATCTGACAGATCATTAAATGTTTGACTTTGAGAAGAATTTGTACACAGCCGCCAGGTTATGGACAGATGAATAAATGATAACAGAACTGGGTGGAGTCCTCATTCAAAGAAACAAAGATGAACAAAACAAGACATATTACAAAAACAGCAATGCTCACCAGACATTGTCTACAGTAGTGTATCTATTGCAAGAATTTTTATATCCCAGAGATTTACACAGTTGGTATTTTGCAGTCTGCTCATTCATGGAGAACAGTAAAGATTTCACTGATCTTTAAGGGAGAGGATTAAGTAAAAACCCTAAAACTGTTTACATTTCAGGTTCAAGTTCAGTTTTTATCACTTGTGTGGAAATTCTGTTTGCATAAAGTCAGAGAGCATAGCATTGCACAGGCACACACACACACAAAACACACACTATCGGCAAAAAGAAGCATAAAAATGGTGTTTCGTTATTCAGCATGACTTGTGTAGTAAAACATCTTTATTCCCATACAGTAAATCAAATCCAGTCACAATGAACAATGCCACAAGAAAGCAATTTTATGGCCATAGCCTTATCTCCATGTGTTTAATAGAGTTATGATTAGTGGCACAAAACATTTAATTGTCCTAATTGTATAGATTTAACTGCAAAGTACACCATGTACATTTCGTCTTTCAAGTATACATACTTCATTCCATCACGGTTCCAAAGTTGCCAGAATCACATTGGGGTATTTACATGTACACAGGCTTGTTATCTTTCCATTGGACAAGTTTATTTGGCAATGGAACGAAACATCATGATGCTAATGAGCTGCAACAGACCGCTGCCAGCAAAATTAATTTGTAAGTTGCTCCCGACCGATTTGAAATGATTAATCATCAGATTAATGGCCGACACAATAATCAAGTGGAACTTTGAAATGTGCACCTTGATCAGAGTTCAGGTGCAGCAATGCAAACCTGTCTGTCTGAGTTATGGCTCTACTTTTCTTCTTCTTCCTCTTTGTCTTTTTCTTCTTCTTTTTTAAATTTGAACCTAAAAATGTATCCTTAGAGTTGTAAAGTGAAAGTATACACAGTAAGGAAAATAAAAAATGATCTGCCAATTGGACCTTGGTTGAAAATTTGGAATAGTAGGACTCCTACATTATCGCTAAATCTCATTTTTTTGTCTTTTAATCTCTCAGGTGATTACCACAAAAATAATTGAAATCCTTTCAAATGATGGAGAATTACCTTATTTTAGTCTAAAATTACACGCTGTATCAAGGTGTGATGCTGTGTTGTTTGATTCGGGAACATTTTGTGGCTTTTACTCTGACTGTGTGAGTGACAGCAGCAGGGAATCAGAGAGGATTAACTCAGTCTTTAATGTTTCCACCCTGCATGCAAAACAGTTGAGCTTGTCAGTTAAGATTGCATCCACAAAATGCTACAAGGGAGGTCATGAGAGGGAGATCAGTGGGTTTTAAGCACAGGGAAGGATGCATGTGAAAGCCTCTTTACATGCATTGTAATGGTAATGTTATGTATTAAAAGAGTGTACAGAGACAATTCATATTATTTGTTTTAGTGAGAGCTGAATAAAACCAGTTTAGATCATATAAGCAGAAGAGATGCCAAAGACTAAAGGGAGGAAACGCCAGTGGCTCATCAGAAATGTTTAGTCACTGACAAATAAAGTCTGACTTCAAATAAAGATGAGGTATTTGAACAAATAACAAACAAAAATGTGTTATTTTTAGTACAGGAGCATCTCCACAGCTGGAGATTCAATTCCACTGAACCATGAAAAGCTGCTTGGCGCTGCTTAGCCTATTTTCTTGTGAGTGTAAGGGTGCAATATGAATGAATGAAAGTGTTTTTGGCATTGTATAATGTTATATTGTAGAAGCTTTGATCTAACATTTTGGCAACACTTTACAAAAAGGGTACAAAACACATGCTTAATTAATGCGTAAGTCATGATCATGCCTCATGATCTAGTGAGTGGATTAATGCATGATGTATCATGAATTCCTGTTGCTCACGAAATGATCAAGTCACAATGAGTTTATGTGATTAGTAAAGCCTTACTGCAATGGATCATCAACTAATGAACGTTAACTCACAGTTACTTCATAAATTAATTTATATGCTCTAAATTAGCTGGAATCCAGTTACATAGAAAAGGGCGTTTCAGACCTTGTTCAGCCTCTCTGAAAGCACAGCAGCTAGAAGTAGGCCTACATGCTCATACTCACTTTTTTGTGAATGTACATGAGATAATCATAGTCTTAACTTTAGGGGACACCAGGTAACTCATAAGAAACGGTGATGTAGATGTTTGCATCTGACTGCCAGTTTGATAAAAACAGCTTCATATTTCTACAAGAATAGGTACTATATATAACTGGATTCCAGCTAATTTGGTGGCATAATAAAATAACTGTGAGTTAACAGTCATTCATTGATGATTCATTAAGCATTAGCAAGTCACTAGTCATAGTTGAACATTTGTTAGTGGTGGGTAACATGAATTCATAATACATCCTGCATTCATTCATTCATTAAATCATCATGAGTCATACATTAGATATGTGTTTAGGAAACCTTTAGTAGTACAAAGTGTTGCCAACATTTTGGATCACCTTCAGTGTTGTGGCAATTAGCGCTCCCTTCATTTCTGACCTCTTACCTTCAGTAGCACTAAAGCTCATAGAAGCAGCATTCATAGAGGTCATATTAATGCATAACAAATCTTTTTTTTATTTAATTACTGCATCTTTGAGAAAACTGCTTGACTACATCAAAATCAAATTAAACAGAAGATAAGCACAAGAATATCAAATCTATCTTATTATGAATTATATCTTATCAACTGTTTTAGCCACTATACTATGCATACAGGGTATAATGAATTAAAACAGGACTGCCTTTTCTTTCGACTTGCTTATCACTGTTGCAAGGCATGTGAACCACACACTCCGTATTAACCATGTCCATACCAGCGAGGTAATTATTAAATAATCAGACGATCAATATCAAATCACATTTTATCACTGCAGAAGCAGCAGAGGAGAATGGGCAGGGGGTTATCTTGGCATTCCTTTTTGAAGAAGAAAAAACATCTAATCCTGTTTATGTTTCAGACGGTTCAATTTCGCTGTCAGCCATCTGAAATTCAAAGAAGGCCCCAGAGGTGCTGGGAAAATATTTAGGCCTGCAGTAGGCACCCATAGAGCTTACTCAGGCGTTAAAGGTAATCAGTCCGTCAAGCAGCAGCACACCTCTTTTGATACAAAGAAACTTGGGCAGATTTCATGTGGCCAAAGCCGATTGTATGTTCAGTTCGCTAGAAGTCCTGGTGTCAGGACTTTGCTTAAACTCCTGTCGAATTTAAAGTCTCTCCTCTTCTGTCTCTGCCTTTTGAATATCTTGACTGTCTTGCACATCTGCAGACTGCATCCTCCCGAGGAAGCTGACAGACTCTGTAGTGATTTGCTGACAGTAATTCTCACACTTTACCAACCTGCTGCTGTCAGAGAGGTGTTGGCAAAACAGTGAATGTTTTATTGTCTCACAAAAACAAACAGATACTAGAGTAAAAATATATGCTGTCATACGGTGTGTTCACTCCCTATACTCAGCAATGCAGCAGCATATACTCTTAGAGACTGTGTATTATTATAAGCCAGTTGTAGACCCCAGATTTAATTAGCTGACTCATGCTTTAATCTGTAGAAATACCACATAAAAGTGCTTATGAGTCACTTATTTTGTGTCACTTGGCAGCCACTTTGTTATTCTAAATTGATGGAGTGTTTTGCGTGATGGAATAACACGCTTTGATTATTTAATTGCCTACTATTTCCCATCAACACTTCCAAAATCAGTGTAATACAGACTGTTGTTTTGTTACAGTGACAGAGGAGCCGAAGAAGTAGACTTTCCTTGACTTTGTTTATTTTAGCAATATGTCATATTTGAGGGAATTATAATCAAAGTATGAAGCAATGTTTGAAGTTATTCAGTAAAGCCTGGCATTTAATCATACGGTGAGATGTTTGATCCTGGTTTTCTCTAACCAGTTGAGTTACTCATCCCTACAGACTACAGTTCTTGATTTTCTTATTTTACTTAATCTAGTAGTTCTCAGTGTGCAACGCAAGGTGACAGTGAATTCTGTCCTGTACCAACATGGGCAGATTAACGCGCTTGGGGGCAAAGTTAGATTGGGCACGTATGGATCCCCAGCCCACCCTCTTCCTCTCTGATTATCATTTATCCTGTCATCTTCAAGTAAAAAAAAAAAATATATAAATGTATTTGGTAATAAGCATCATTTAAAGTAGATATTTAATTTAGTGGTACATATTCTCAAGCAAACTTTCAGTTAGTTAAACCTGCAATAACAGAATGTTTTAACCACCTGGGGGCAGCAGACACAAGCTGTAAACACAACACTGACTAACTTATGGTGAACGTGTTAGCATACAGTTGTCTGTTTACACATCCAGGAGATACGGAAAAACATTAGTGTTCATTTGAAGTCGTGTTTCTGGCCACTTGATGAATGTAAGTCAAATGTTAACTCTCCTTTTGGCTCTTCTTTTGGTCTCCACCAACTTCTAAATGTGAAATATCTTTTGGTGCTATGCAGGTAGCATACAGCTGTTTTTTAGAGGTTTTTTTTGTGCTGAAAACAGGGGTGATAATATCCCGTGGGTTCGTCACTGCTAGCGACACCTTTCACACCACACATTTCATGCTTCACTACTATAAAAATATTGATTATAGCTGTTTTACATTATCACAAACCAACTACCTACAGTGAAAGGAAACTTAGGTTAGCTTACTGCTAAGTGTTCGCACCAGACCTTTGGTTTTGCTATTGCCTGAAGATTAGACAAAATAGATAAAATAAAGATGGAATATTTAGTAAATGAGATTGTGTTCTTACTCCAGTAGCTTGGTAAATATGTTCCCTGGTGGGGCTTAATGAATTGTAATAATGTGAATACTTTAGTGCCTTTTATTTATCCACAGAGGAAAATTTTCACTTCCATACCTCGAGGGAGATTAAGGACAGGTTCAACTATAGGACAGACTCCCTAAGGCTGGAGGGACACTTCAGCAGTTGAAGAATGCTCCACACACCAAAAAAGCAACTGCTAGGAAACCTAATCTTTAACTTATACCAGTTGTCTTTCCTCCTGAAGTCTGAGGAAAGCCAATGTGAAACTTCCAAACAATTCCCTTGGAGCGATATTACAGCAGTCATCTAGTGCTAACATGCAATATATGCAGTTATAGTGGTCTTTCACCTATTCTCAAGGCTTTTTTCTTTTGTCTTAGTGCCATTTTCCTGTGTCCCTGTCAGAATTAGAGTTATTATGAAATGCATTCATCTTTAGAGGCAAAACAAATGCACTGATGTTCTTTATGACTGAAGGTTAAAGCACTTTATCAAATAATCCTGCTCCGCAGGCCCTCACAGGTTGGAGGGAGAGTAATAGCCTCCCCTTCAGCATAGCTCACTCATATTACTCCCCAAACAGTAAAAAAATAGACTTACACTAAATCGTGTTAATAAATTAACTTTGGGGGAAAGCTGAGGCACAATGTGTTCTACATTTCAAAGTGAAATACTTTTATGGATTCAATTAGCAACAGAATCAGAAAATCAGAAATCCTTTAATAGTCTCACAGTGGAGAAATTTACGTTGTTACAGCGCAGATAAGAGGTAGAACAAAAGATAAATAGGGATATAAATAGAAAAATAATTAAAATTATTAAATAATAATAAGTAAGAGCACGGTAGGTACACATCCATAAAGTATATGAAGTGTATAAGGTGAATAAAGTGTGTGGTAGTGTATATATTGCACATAAGTGTTATTATTGCACAACAGTGAGGTAACAGTTCGTGTAGTGGTCTACCAGGGTCCATGGTGGTTGTACAGTCTGACCGCTGCAGGAAGGAAGGACCTGCGGTATCTCTCCGTGAGACACCGCGGGTGAAGCAACCTGTCACTGAAGGAGCTGCACAGTGTAGACAGAGTGTCCTGGAGGGGGTGGGACGTGTTGTCCAGCAGGGATGACAGCTTGTTCATCATTCTCCTGACTCCCACCTCCTCTACCGTGTCCAGAGGGCTCCCCAAGACAGAGCTGGTCTTCTTTACCAGTTTGTCGAGTCTCTTCCTGACGGTAGTCGAGATGCTGCTGCCCCAGCAGACCACTCCATACAAAATGGCTGATGCCACCACGGAGTCAAAGAAGGTCTTCAGGAGTGCCCCCTGCACTCCAAAAGACAGCAGTCTCCTCAGCAAATAGAGTCTGCTCTGTCCCTTCTTGTACAGAGCAGCAGAATTATCTGTCCAGTCCAGTTTATTGTTCAGGTGAACTCCCAGGTACTTGTAAGATTTTACAATCTCAATGTCCGGTCCCTGGATCTTCACTGTTGTGGGGGGAGAATGTTGGCGCCTGCTGAAGTCAACCACCATCTCCCTGGTCTTCCCTGTGTTGAGTTGGAGGTGGTTCCTCTGACACCAGAGGGCAAAGTCCTGCGTAGTTTCTCTGTACTCTCTGTCATCCTCATCAGAGATAAGGTCGACAATGGCAGAGTCGTCAGAAAACTTCTGCAGGTGACAGGTTGGTGTATTATGGGTGAAGTCTGCAGTGTAGAGGGTGAAGAGAAACGGTGCCAGAACCGTTCCCTGGGGGGCCCAACAACAGGTCAAAATAACGTACCATTGTAGTAGCAGCAGATAACACAAAGAGCATTTTTAAGGTGTCATGTAAAATGACAAAGTGTGCTTTTGCAATATCAGTGGCTGTTTTTCAAGGCTGTGTCATCATTTACCTTGTGGATTAACTGAGAGCTGAGAAGCTGATGGAAGAGAACAAATGATGAAGCATCAAAGAGGAAAGTCCAAAATATATTGACTAAACAGGGTCTCACTGTTACAAGCTATATTCTTTTGCTATAAATGTAATATACTGCAAAACCCAAGAGGTCAACAAAATATACTGTATCTGAGTTATGGCCAGCAACAAAGCACAAGAATGTAACTCTTGTGTTAATTCCCTATGATCTCCTGAGCTCTACTGGCTGTAATTTAGAGACAAAACAGGGTGGAAAGTTGCCCATTTAGTTGCTCTGTGTTGAAAACACAAACTATACTATATACTGCAAACACCAAATTCATCCACTTATCTCCAACAGATCATTTGAGCTTGTGTCCCATGCTAAAGCTTTACTATGTGTAAATCAGAAAAATGTTAATGAGATAGATGAAAATTAAATATACCAAAATATTTCCTTTGTGGAGTGACTATTTCAAACTGTATATTCTCTGAGACCCATGTTGTCTTCTCTCTCACTGTGTATCTGTGTTAACCTCTTTCTTTGTAATCCACCTTCTTCCCTGCATTTCTCAGGTTTTTCGGTCCAAGGTCAGTGTATTACACCAAGCCTGTCAGCTTTCTAAATTCCAATTATGGTTTCGACATCTGCTCTAAGCGTGTTGTGAGGAGTCCTTGACAGGCCCAACACAATCAAACACATTGCAGCATTAGTGACAGTGTCAGTGCTCGAGGTGAAACCTTCATTTTATGAATGGTCGCCCTGACAAGGGTCACATTATTGTGAATACAAATTTAGTCATATCTACCAAATGAATAGGTGTTCGCAAATGGATTGTAATAGAATAATGGGAACGCAATATGGGAGACATAACCGTGTTATGCCTTCTTAAAATTACATTTTGCGTGCAAATGATACACATGACATAAATTAATGTTCCAATTTCACAGCGATGTGTGCACTGCTATGAAGGCCTTCAGCTGTCAGTGGGCTATGGCATCTTTGTTTTCATATATTATTGGTTAGTAGGCTGTTGTAAAATGGGATTGTAAGGGGGGTTGCACGGCGGGCTTAGCCAGCTCTGAATGGAACTCCTGCATGTTTTCCTCATTATTACTATTACTATTATTTCTTTCATATCCATTCCTGTTTCTATTCAGTGTTTCGAGTGGCTGTGACTTAGAGGCATTGAACAGCTGTGCAAGTAAATAGCAGAAGAAATTGTAGTATTTTTACAGAACTGGTTTTGTTGATGTGTCCCATCTTATGTGGTGTGTGAATGGCTCTGAAACTAGAGTAAAGGACTAGTATCACCTGATATTGATATCACTGGGTATTTTAGTCAAAATGTCACCATTCTTTCTGCAAGTGTACACAAGCTGCAGCAAGGCATGTGATGAGTGTTTGGGATGCCAAGAGCCTCTGGTAGTGTGTGTGACAGGAGAACCTGGCCTGACAGGGAGAGAGCCTGTAGCCAGACACTGTTAATGCCAAGCCTGGCACACAAGCAGCTCAGGTCCTTTAAGTAGGGCTACTGATTACACCTGAACATGCAAGGCATTCAATTAGAATAGGAAAGAAAGCGATACATCCTGTAACAAAAACTTAATTGTTGTAGTATTTCTTCCAATCATATTTTCATAACAGGAAAAAAAAAAGAATTTTGTCACTCATCCCAACAGATAAGACAATGAACGAGACACACAAGATGGACACATGTTCCCTCCCTTTACTCCTATCAAGAGACTATAGGAAAGAGTAGGTTAATGTGTATTGTATAGGTCATCAAGTTTGGCCGTGCTTTACGCCCTTTTTGACAATATTAAATATCTCAAAGTGTTGATGGATGCTCCATGGTCATAACTGGGAAAAGAGGCTAAAATGAACACTTCCCAAAGAACTGAAAATGTTCTGAGTAGACGTGTGCATTTAAATTTGCATTTTTTTTTTTTATGGCCCAAACCACCTATATTACCATTAATATGCATCAGAGTTTTCTGTTAGTTGATACTGAGATGAAAAAAAATGTCTGAATACCGGCGTAGCTGCTGATGGATTTTTTTTGTCATCCTGAGGTATTGATTATTGATACAGTATACCTCACTTTTTAAAAGACAATAGGTCGAAGAACTAAAAACTGTACTATATGAACTTGGTGTGTATAAGTCACTCACACAAAGACACACACAGTACATACACACGCTCATGTAAACTGTGCAGATTATATTTTTGTTCTCTTACTTGTTTCTGTTTGTCAAAATAAGAATTGGATAAGTATTGGAGCTATTTCTGGAAATCAATATGCCTTGCATCAGCAAAGAACCCCTTTAAAGCAACACACTTGAACAAATGGAATATCAGTGAATACATGACAAACTGCAGTAGAATAAACACGTCTGACACACTTGCTGAACACTAACTACATTTTGTGATCACCGATTACCTTCCATCTTTCAGCCCTGAACTGCGTGGCGCACACAAGCCCGTCAGCATGTCAGGTTTGTAGGTTAGACACACAACATTGTCTGAATCCTACTAGGCAAGAGATTTGTATGCATTTCCATTTGCACACACACAACATGGGCTGACCTATAGGCAAAGACACATTTTCGCTTTCTCACTACATATTCTCTCAAGGTCACTCTTTGCTCCTGGGTTTACTTTATAGCCAACAGGACGAAAAACCTAAGAACCATCAGGTGTATTTGGTTTGTTGCTGTGTCTGGTGTGCTCCTAAGAAGGAAGGAACACAAGCAGTTTTTGCCAAGTGGGCCTCAGGATGGATGATTTAGTCGACTCTCCGCTCTCGGTCATTATCTCCAATACAAAATCCAAAAAAAAATGTTGTTGGTTTCACCGAGGGATGCATCCTGACACTCGTCTCCAGGGCTTCATAAAAAGCTGCAAACACTTCCAGTGTTACACTTCCAATAACCGTATGAGGCACAGGAAGTCCTTAGGGCAACAGGTTGGAGGAGTACAAATGCGTGTGTGATTTGTAGTGCGTTGAGCATGTTGTTGAGTGTTTATAAAATCTTATGCAAGCAATCTGGACAGGTATGTATACTGTGATTATCCGAGGCTTTGGGAAGTGCCCTCGGCAGTGACAGTACTCCATTGATTTCTGTAATCACTTTGAGGTAATTATGCAGGAATACGCTGAATGAGCTCCTCGGGGGACAACGCAGAATGCTTTCTGTAGTGCGACTGTGTGATCGCAGCTCCCCAGTGACACCCGCCATGCTCTGCAGCAACCCTCCGCCACAGAAAAGCTCTGACTCGACACATTAAATATGGGCATTGAGGGATGGATCTTAATGCAACAGAGCAGCATCAAATACAGAGGGGCCCCGCATACATTACTGCATGCTTTAAAGTTTACTTTGTGCTTGTCTCGCTAACCCTCTTCTTTTAAGCCAGGGGAACGACTTCAGTACAGATAGTACACACTCAGCCTGGGGTTTGGGGGTGCGCTGTCAGGCTCCAATTACATTGACAAGTTTTATTTCAATGATCCCAGAACGCAGAAATTAAATAAGGAGGGAAAGCAGAATGCAAAGTGTTGCAAAGAGGTGAAGCTAATGAATACAGCTAAAGGGACAAAAATACAACAAACCAATTTGTATAAGCTGATTCACTACTTTATTATAAGAGGTTTAATGACGTTTGCTAAACCCCGCCCCCAAACAGCAATTGTTCAATCATAGCTTAGGACCTGTCAAGCTTTGGATTTCTCCATAATGTTGAAGCGGTGTGCATGGGGCCGTAGAAAGAGAGATACTCTGCATTTAAGGAGTTTGGGGGGTGGTTTTGTTTCTTTTTGCCTTTTGCGAAACCAAAAACACAACACAAGAGCAAAAGTGTAAGGAATGGATGTAACAGCATGTTTATCTGCTCTAACATAAGCTGCAATCACAGCTGCATGTCTTAGGCAAAAAAGTCAGCATCCTCACCAGCTGATGATCCATGTAGAAGAAATAAAAAATAATATAAATAAAAAAACACCATTGAAAGATACAGATATGACATTATTAAATATATAGCAGCAACTAAGTTAATTAAATCATAGAGGAGAATGCGCATAGTTTTGAAGTTGTGTATAATAATAGTAATTATGCAAATAGTAATCATGATGTAATAATAATGATAGATGTGTGCTGACAGGGCTTGACAGAGCATTTCGGGCGTATGTGACGAGTGGTTTCCGCTCAGTAAGCAGAGGTGATTTTGAGATGAGGACTGGGGCTGTTCCACCCAAGCTGTCACAGGAAGCTGGCAGCATCAGTTCCACTGACACATCTGAAATTGGCTTTGGTCTACCTGTGTGTATACACCGGGATCCACGTCGACCTTTTGCTGCACTGATCAGCTAGAAGAAAGGGCAAAGTAGTAAAGGACAGAAGGAGAGATGAGTTGTAGCGGAAAACAACATGCTTTGTCATGGTGGTTCACAATAAAGAACCCTGAGTCATATGTCAAGTTAATAAAGTGTAACATTAATGTTATAAATAAAAGGAACAGAGGCAATTAGGATCCACATGCAGCCTATTTGAATAGCTGCTTTGTTCATTCTTGTGATTTTCATATGGAAATGCTTACATCATATACATGTGCTTTCAAAGGAATCCCCATGCAAGTAATTTGCATAGGCTGGGAGGCTTTCTTGAATATCTTAGTCATCTTAATCATACTTAAAGATCCCCTCCAGACATATTTTAACATGTACAGTATATAAAATGCGCTACTTTGAATAAGAATTTGTATCTGATATGTTCTTTTCACAAAAAAAGTACAATTATCTTGTTAAAATCTTTGAAATGACATCTACTCCTTCTCCTTCATTAAAAATCCAGAATCTATAAATATAAGTTGAACTGCTGGACAACAGGTGTTTCCAGCTTCACTGTAAAGTCCATTCTCAGTGTATGTGCACTGGAGGCTTCAAGTCTCCACATCCCACTTTTGCAAGTTGAATCTTGGACCAGCATTGGCTTCCAAACCATTTGTGATGCCACAAATCATGCTTGTAGGCCCGCCCCTGAAAATAGGATTTTCAATGAGCACATAGAAACTTTCCACTTTCAGCAGATTAATGTGAAAACATCCTTCTAGTGTCAAACTCTGCACATACATCATTCTGTACAGTGAAGCTCAAACATTCAACTGTAGGAACAAGAAGAAAAACAGTGGAGGGGAACTTTAAGCTCCCTCTTTTTACCATGGTCTAAACACTTTCTTTCCCTTTTGTTCAAAACACTTAGATTCAAGATTTACACCTACAGTGATTGAAATGCCAAGGACGAAGCCCACTAGTTAAATTTCAAACAATAAATCAGATGCCATGATTTGCGCATGCATGCCATCCTCCTCGACAGGGCTTACGTGTTTGTACTTCTTAAATCAAAATGCTTTCTAGTGGCTAATGTGATTTTCCCTGCATTTGTGTGTTGGCTGTAGCTCCTACGTGACTCTCTCAGATAGCGGGATCATTGTAAATTCCCCAGAGTGTTTTTGGACCACGGTTGTTCTTAATAGGCTCTAAATAACATACAGCCCCCAGAGCTGTGCTTATGCCATACCTGCCTATGTACTGAGATTATAAGTGATGCAATGCTCGCAAACTAAGTGGCCTTGCCACTCAAAATTATGTTGATGTTACAGTACATCTGCTCATGAAAGTTTAATTTGTAATCTGCTTTTAGGCATGTTTGGTATTGTGTTATATGTACATCTATGCAAGTCTAGAGTGTGTATATTGCAAAAAAAAAAAAAGCTTTATGAAACTGACACAAGGTGTGTTTATTGCAGATTTTACATCTCGAAGGGGGCGATAGCTTCAGACCTCTGAATGTTTCAAACATTTTGCTTTGGTGGACAGGGTGTCCTCAGGGACTAATTAACTTAATAGATTTTAGGATTGTGTTCATAACATAATAATTCAGGTGCTTTTTTGTTAGAAAACATGCAAGAAATGATAAACAAATCTTATCTGTTAAGGAAACCAAGAAAACCATTGGTCCCTTGGTGGAGGTGGATCAACCTAGTGCCCTCTAGTTCCCTAATTTCATTACATTTGCCTATCAGCTCAATAAAAGCTGACAGCATAGTGGTTGAGATGATTTAGTCTTAATTTTGCATTGTTCTTTCATCATTACAGGGGATTGTATCTATGTAGGAAATTATTCCATTAAGAAGAGCTTGGTTTACTCAGACTTGCTTGTGATTAACTTATACTAACAAGCCTAACAAGTGCATTTAATGTAAGAGCCAAAGCTATGGTATATTCACACAATAGATGGCTACACAGTGAGAGAATAACTGATGCAGATCTACAGTCTAGTTCATATCAGCAGAAACTTAAGACTGAAGAACCTTGAAAGAGATACAGTGTGTGTACTGCTGAGGTGGCACAGGTCGCACAAGGTACCCTGCGATGCTGCTGGAACAACTGAAATGGACTTGGGGCACCCACAGAAAGAAATGCACTGCTGGCAAAAGCCCCGTGACGTTGATGAATGTTGTCCTCCGAGTGTTAGGTAATATTCTCTGATGAGATGCAGGGTGCGCTCTGGCACACAAGGTTGTGAGTACAGCACAGCAAAAGTGATGACGTGAGGGTGTGGGAGCCAATACAGCAAGGCCACAGGAGGAGGAGGAGGAGGATGGAGGAGTCACGAGAGCAGTGATAGAAACGATTTCTGCCATCACACCTGGACATCAGACGTGAACTAACAGTCACCTAAAGTGGTGCTTTTTCCTTGGGGAGATCCATTTCGGGTGTTTCTCCTCCACTGAACTTCATGCTCCAACCATTTGAATGTGTTTTTGGGTGAGTAAACAAACCAAGAGTACATACAGTATGCTGGTGCATTCTTATTGTGGCACATTTCCTAACACTGATGTTGATGTTATCTGGCTATACACTTGGACAAGAAACGATAAGATTAGCTCCTTATACTCTACAGTGTGGTTGCATTCCCCTATGAATTCATGCAGCAGTGTTGCTGTCTTAATTAATTCCTTGTTCTGCCTTCTTGGAGTTCGTGCGAGCAAAATTTGACAAATCCATTGTGTAAGGTGTTATGATTAAAACAACCAGCGACAATACATTAACCGGTGTTATTCCCCAAATCTGCATTTTGACACATGCAATGTCAGGACAGCAGCCTCTTCACTTGATGTCTGTTATAATTTCAGCATCTGCCAAATGTTCCTTTCCATTTTATGTAGCCGATTAAATTGCGCTTTATTTGCAAATAACAAAAATCT
The DNA here is from genome assembly GCA_008360985.2 of Macquaria ambigua. Classification (NCBI taxonomy): domain Eukaryota; kingdom Metazoa; phylum Chordata; class Actinopteri; order Centrarchiformes; family Percichthyidae; genus Macquaria; species Macquaria ambigua. Next base: position 452,207 of record VMKM01000203.1, read on the forward strand.
GTAGAATCATTGAGATTCACTATTGTCTTGCTCTCGCCTAAAGTTCCCTGTCAAGCAAAGCAATTTTCCCAAAGGCAGGACTGCTGTTTGAACGCTCATCTCAAGTACTGGGTCAATATCAGGGCGGTTTTATTGAGCGTGACCAGCAAATCCTTCAAAACAGGCTTTGGGGGGAAACAACTAAACCGATTATAAAGCAAACTTTCACAGACCTAAAAAATAGATTTTCTGCAGATCTGCCCAAGAGTTGGGTTATGACCTGTACAATCCTCAGAAATTACTTTAATAACCATCAGTTATTGGAATAAGATGAATGATTAACTTCTGTGTAGTATTTTGTTAAGAAAATATACAGTGGATACACTTTAAATACATTTAAAAAAAGACCAGGTGCTTGTTACTAGAAAGCTCTATTGCCATGGCTGTTCTCTGTAAGACAGAAAAGGGTGAGAGAGTCTCGAGGCGCTTCAGTGCCTTCTTGTGGCCACTCTCCACTTCTTCCTCTATGTCCACGGTTCCTGCTCACTAGTATATCACTGTCAGTACACAGCCACAAAACATTTATAAATTAAATACCTTGAGAAATACTATGCAACATACTGTTAAAGGTTATTTTTAGGTAAACAGGCAAATCCAGTGGGGTCTTTTTCTGTAATGCCCATGTTTTAATGTGATTAAAGATAAAGCCTCTTATCTCAATGCAAAGTCTACACACAGCTTCGTGGGCTATAGGGGATGTTTACAGCATGACAAGTTATGCAAACATGAAAAATGACCCCTACCATTTCAGCAATCACTATCAAGCTGTGTTTCCTCTGTGTCATATCCCCTCCCCTTTTTTTTTTTCTGCAATTGCTTTCACGTGAGCATAAGAGAATTACCTCTCCGACAAGGGAAGACCATTCATCTTACTAATACCAGAGGTGAGTGATCATGAAGTGTGGAGACTCCAGTGGAAAAAGTTGGGACCTAACAGTATCAATCATCATCATGCCTGCAAATGGAGATCTCTCACCACACGCCACACAAAGTAGGAGAGACAAACGAAAGCTCTCACCTCAACTGCTACTAACTGCACTCAGATATGTTGATCATTATTTAACACAGCACCTCGAGGATTGTTGCTGTGGGAAAATAACACTCATCAATCCCGTGCAGATCTGACACATTCAATCATGGAGTGGGTGAGTGAGTAAAGGGAGTTGCATTTGATTAAGATGACAGCATAATGAAGTGAGGTGCAACATACTTGACCTTTCACATTCATTCCACTTTGGTGGAGTGTGTGTTCGGACTGAATTAATAATCTTGGCAACATGTTGATACTAATGGCACACTGCTGACTTTGCTCCATCACATGTTGCACTACTGGTTTTATCCTTCTTTCACATAAGACTAGTCTACAGCCATGCTAGCTGCTCTGTAAGGCTGTACACACAGCTGTGCTAAATGCTAATGTAAGCATGCTAACATGCTCACAAAGCAACGTTAACATGCTGATGTTGAGCAGATATAATGTTTACTATGTTATCCATCTTAGTTTAGCATGTTAGCATTTGATTATTAGCACAAAACACAAAGTACAACTGAGGCTGATGTAAATGTCATTAGTTTTGGTTCACATACACAACCTCATGGTTCACATTTGTTTGTGTTTTGTAGCTTTGCTCTCTGGGAACTATGAATGTCTGTACAAAATTTCATGGAAATCCATCCGATTGCAAACAGACCAACTTTGTCATCCCACTCGCTAAAAACCAACTGGGCGTCTCCCTCTCTTCACCTGGTGAGCATAATGTACAATACTTTATTCCCTAGCATTATTTTGTAAGAGAACTGCACATGTGCTTCATGTTTTCCCCTCCAAAGGTCAGTATTCTTGTGCAAAAGCCAATGGCCAGTGAGGTCAGAAATACTCAGTCATGGGTCATCACCATAGTAACAGCAGAGGTGAATCTCATCAATTTAATATGCTCCACAAAACCAGATCCTGGCAGCCACATAAAACATGGAGACAGATGCAGAGAGAATCAGTAAAATAAATTAATAGAGTACCAAAAGTAAATAAAGAATATTATGGTGCCATGAGAGACGATGGAAATTTTATATTGTACATAGACAATAGCGATGAAAGCTTGCAGCCTTTGTGGTACAGTAGTTAAGCTGAATCAAAATGTTATGACTCAGCGACATTCGGACGATTTGGCAGGTTTCCGAGGAAAGGCCCAAGTATCAGTGTGGCAGACTGCCCACGTATCTGTCTTAATTTGCTTTTGCGACAGGTGCAAGTATGTGGAAATGTTATCCCAGCCACAGTCACTGCCATCATCTTTAATGGGTGTCACACACAGGTGGCCCCACAACAGAGATGTGATTAAAAGGCAATCACATCCAACCAGAAAGCTGGCTCTGTTGAATGTGTGTGTAATAGTAAAAGTAGTAGCAGCAACTTTAGTGTTCCAGTTGGTTAATCTGGATTGTGGCATGCAGCATGAAATGTTAAAACAGAAAAGAACACAAAAACTGAAAACTGTGTGTGTGTTTATGTTTTAATGTGGTTTTCCAATATGGTTTTCCAATGTGACACTCGAGTGCCTGATAGTGCATACTGCCACACAGATCTACAGAAGTGACCTCATGTGACCCCCAACAGTCTCTGTTTAATTTTTCATTTCAGTCAGAGCTGTAAGCCAGCAATGAAGAACTCAATGTGGCACTTTCACAGTAACAAGTCAGACACAAGCGATGAGTAATGGTCCCCTGGGAGTGTCAAAAGTCTAAACAACAAACCACTATGACAAATATATAACTAACCACTGGGTTTTCAATAATTCATAGCCTTGTAGAGAGCGTTTACAGAGGAAATAAACCATGCATGGTTGAATGAAATTGACCAAAAATATCACTGACACTTCAGATACATACACAGATGAAGCACCACAACACTAGATTTGCCATCAAAACACACAACTGCAGGTGTTTGGTGTTTGTACCCGTAAAAACCTCAGTGTGCCAGTTCACACATAATGAAGGAGGTTTTCTTTGTGTGTCTCAAAATTCTGCCTCTCTCTCCCTCTCTCTCTCTCTGTCTATCCCTCTTAATAGTGGTTCAGATCAATAGAATTAGCCTGAGGCACAGACCTTTGCACTAAAACCAATTGTTCCAGGAACTCTGTACAAGCAGAGCCCTGGCTGTTTTCTGCGAAGCCTGCCTGATTTTTGCATCCCACAAAATGTGCTGGATTTGACATTTGCTTTAGTTAGAAAGAAAACATGTTTATTTTGCTTAATGCCACAATCTTGGCATAGATACATGATGTCTACAATAACAGCAAGCTAGTTAGCTTGTAGATGGGGAAATGGGGAAACAGCTAGCCTGGCCCCGTCCCAATTAAGGTTTTTGCATAGATCACACAAACAAGATAGAACAAGATAATTAGAGAGCTTTGGAAGTGCTGGGTATAGGTGGATTTTGTTACCTTTGAACAGAGCTAGGCTAGCCGTTTCCCTTGTTTCCAGTCTTTATGCTGAGCTAAGCTAACTAGCTGCTGGCTCCAACTTCATGTTTACTTTACAGACATAAGAGTGGTATCAATCAACAAGAAAGCAAATAAGCGTATTTTCCCAATGACCCACATTTTCTTTCAAATTTGGCCTAGAAAATAGAGCTTGGTGCTTAGATAACCAGGCAACCCTTTTTGAACCCACAGTCACCTGCAGCAGGTTCAGAAAACAGTTTGAACTGTACCTGCCTACCAAACATCTGCTCTGAGACCAGACAGCCACAGGATGTTACTGTGAGGGTAATACAAACTAGTGATCCGTGTGAAATTGTGGAAAGTGCTTCTACAGTATACTGGAAAAGCTGCTGACTCATGCCACCCCTCTCACTCTCTGGCACACACACTGCGTAGCTTGTGTGAGAGAGAAATAGTGGCGAGTAATTTATTTTATGACACAAAGAACGTCCAGTTATCCAAAACTGTAGTTTATGTAAAAGAAGAGGGACATGGAGACCCGTGGGAGCAGACATTGTTCAAGACTGAATTCCAGATACAGTATGTGACAATCCAATGGCTTTAAAATACATGCACTGTAAGTGGTGATGTGGCAAATCAGGGGGTCAATTCACTTTTAATTTTAGCAATTTAGATATTGATCCTTTTCTTAAGAAAAAGTATTAATACCACAGTGTAATAATACACAATTTACACTTGTGTAAGTGGTGTATTAGGCTATGATTGGTTTTGATTACGCTCATATGCACACATATCAAACTGAGAGTTAAAGTGAGCACAGAGAAACTTTCCCCCTTCATCAGATACATGCGAAAACAGACTTCTAGTGTCAAACTCTGCACATCTTTCTGCACAGTGAAGCTCAAACATCAGAGTGAGCAAATGAATGAGCAAAACGCAAAACACATGTTTGAGTGGAGGGGGGCTTTGAGTAAAAAGTAGGGAAGTATCATCAGTAGAATGTACTTAAAATAAATTAAAGGTACTTAGAATCCAGAACTGCCTCTTCCAGAGTGGTTTATTATTATTTATAATATTATTGGGTATTATTGATGCATTACCATGTCAGCAGCCCTTTAATCTTGTACCTGGTTGAGGTAGGAATATGCAGGACTCTACAGTGTATCATTGCAGACTGAGGCAACACTGGACCATGCTGCAGGAATGGCACCCCAGTTGTATTGCTCATTGAGCTCTTGGAGCCATAGGACGAGCTGCAGCTTTGATATAAATGGATTTCTCCACACCCGTCTGGTCGTGATGCACCATTTAAAGGGGAGAATAATCCAGGGATCTTACTGGGCATCATGAGCCTATTATCATACAGTCATCCCTCGAAGCTCGCCCCACTATCCAGCCCCCCCTTCCTTACAGTGATCAGAAGAGTGGAAGAAGTAAAGAAGGTGAATAAGAGAGAGGAAAGTTACTGCTGGTCAGTGGTACTGTAGCAGGGTTCACTTCCAGCAATGTAAATGCCTGACCATCTGTTATTTTGTGGCATCAACAAAACACATTTTCATTTAGATTATGCAGTTTCTAATGTGTTTTTCTTTTTAGGCATAGGTGTTCTGAGCTGTTGTGCATGCTTTTCTGATCATTACAAGCACAATTAACTTCTCTGGCCTCAAGTACTCACCCAGCGGGGTAATAAATGTTGAATGTTAGGGGTTAGGAATTGAGAAGGCTTTGCCCTCATGAGTGTGGAGCAAGACTATGATTATCTCTCAGTCTTTTGGGTAATGTAAATTGAGTTCTAATATCTTTTAAGACAACCAGTTCTGAAGGTCATTGTAAAAAGCGGGGGTGGGGTGGGGGGCCGCATGTATGTTGATTGTGAGCTGACACACACACACAGACACACACACAGACACACACACACGCTCCCCTCCTGGTGAATTTCATTAGTTGACTGTTTTCCTCCAATAGGAGGACTAAATAAGGACTGTGTCATTGGCTTTCGAGGCTGAATAGTTTGCGGACCCAGCTGGTCACTCACAAGGGAGAGAATTAAAGGCTAAAAATGGAAGCAATTTTCTTCCAAGATTAGCCTGGGAGGAAACTAAGAAAGATGAGTTTAATGAAGCTTTATGCCACTAAATTTACCCATTCAGTGATTTGGCAGTGGATTCTTTCTTAATTGTTATTTGGTCTTTTAAGTTTTGATTAACATACAGGCTTGCAAGTACTTTGCAAAAGAGCAGAAAAAGGAGGAAAAAAACACACGCATACACATTTCCTGTTTAGTGCAGAAATAATTCTCAGGAAAGACATTAATACTGTGCTGATAAAAACATTGATTGATATAAGTCATTTATACGTTTCTCTCCAATTAGGCAGACTAAAAGGATGAAGAAAATGTAAACCACTGTGCTGTTTAAGGATGCTCCCATTGTTTACTAAAGAGAGCCATCTACTGGAGAATTACTTATATTAAACTACATTCAAAAAAATGTAAATTTGCATGCTTGTATAAATTGATTTTTGTATTTCTAATTATAATTCTTCATAGAAAAATCACTGTAGGAGCATTAAGTTAATACTTTCTGCAACACCAGACAGAACGTACAGTGTTTTCAGTCAAGGCTCCATGGTCCTTGCCCCCAAAATCCATATCCTTTGTTTAGCCATTACTCTGACTCAAACGTTTGGATAACTGGCTTTATGTTCTTGCGAGTCCATTAACTAGCACACAATACCCTTGGCTCCTGGTTTTTCCAATAAAATGAAGAATGAAGGATTGGCAGTTTGCAACAGCTGAGGTGACAGCAAACAGTAGTATGAAGGTCACTGTGATGGAAATGTGTTGTAACACACTTGTAACCTGAAAGTCGTACATGGTACACATCATTCAGCCCATGTAATGGCCAATATCATGTAATTTGCCAGTGTATTAAGTGTCCAAGTCAGCAATGCAATGTACTGCTGTATGGCTCTCATCCATTCAACAGCCATATGGCCATTCAGCAGCACTGACATGGATGGAGTTGGAGAGCACAAGGCCTGTAAAATGTTAAAATAATGACAACACATGGAGTCCTTATGATTCAGACAGTGTCTCTCTCCCCATCGCAGCTTTTTGTCTCAATTCAGTTGTGAAGCTTGTGACAAAAAACAATTCATCACACATACTGTTGCCCCTCTTTTTCCCTCTGGCTCATTTCCCCAAATAATTTTGGATCTAGTGCCAATGTGTTTGGAAAAATAAGCATCTTTTCAAGGTGATGATGACCCTCACAGGGAAAAGGAAGGGAAGCCTCTGAAATCCTATTACCCAGAGGCCTGGCTTATTTTATTGCCATCAGCAGTGCTGGCCCATCAGCAGCACGGCAACTGTTTCCAACAATTGCTCCCACACTAATTCTATCGCTGTTGCCAGACTTGCCCAGGGTGTGGACATTAAACTCAATTTTCATCTGAAAGTGATTGCATAATGGCTGATAATGCAATTGAGGTAATGTGGGTGTTCAGGTATAAATGCCACGATAAGAGGAAAAAAAACTTGATTTGCGTGAAAAATACAAAAGCAACAAAATTTTCATGCCATTTACACATGTAAAGCTTAATTTTGCTTCAATTTTGTGAAAGCACAGTGGCAAATTTCCATAGAATTAAGAATAATTAAGAGTTAATCAAAGGGTAGATGCATTAAACATCTTCTGCTCAGGGTTGTGTGTCTATGTACAGCAAAGGAAAATGACAAATACAGCAAATGCATGAAAGACATAACTTATAAGAATGATTGGTGATTAAGAATTATTAATAATGAATGTTACAGTCATTTGGATACTTTAACTTTGAAGGAATCTGTAGAGGTGGGCGGATGACACCGAATTCGATATGAAGAATATCACGTGACTGATGACGTCCGAAGCTTCAAACGTCACTGGTGCTTCAGAAAGCGCTTCATTCAGTTTTTAAAGTTTTACAGCTAAACTATGTGATCGGCACATTAGTGGGATAAGAAGAGAGGAGAATAATTGGGAAATATGGGGATGTGCACTAGAAAGATATAACCGTAAGTAAGTAATAAAAGTAACAGGTTATTTAATGAATATCACTCTCCTATCACATCACATTGCGACTCATATGAAATGTCACATAAATATCAACCATGAAGGTTAAAAACATGACCCATAGTGGCACTCAGACTAAACTACACCAAAAAGGCACATTCAGGTTTCTTGTCAGCAAAAATATTTTATATCTGGGCATAATTATTTTACTGTAACATATTGCACAATAACATCTATATTTAACGCAGCACTTCTGAACAAAAGTGTACAGATTTAATAATAACACGCAGGCTTCTTGGACTTTTATTGTACACATATGAGACTACAACTATTATGGGGTGGGAGGTGTGGTGGTGCTTCGGCCTCAGTAATGATTGGCTGCTATATGTATTACAAGCCACCAGATGTCACTGTGTTTATTGAGTTTGAAGCCCCGAAGCTTCGAATCTTTTTCAGCACAAATAGAAAGAAAGCCCCAAAGCTTCATAAGGCTTCATCCGCCCATCACTAGGAATCTGTTAAATGATGAAAGCATCTATGAGGGAGGCTGACAAAATACTATGGATTCTCCTTAAGGTGCTGTGGGCAATCCGTGATTGATTCACGTTCTCGACAACCTACTCCTACGATCATCTTTCCTCCAACATGCATACAAGGTTTCTATATGCAAAGTGACGCCCAATGTAAATGGACCTTCACATTCTGTGCCCTGGTAAAAAATCATCTTACAGTGCATGTAAAATGTTTGAGTAACTAAATGTCATAGTAGAGTGGTATTAGAGTATAAGGCTGGGCAAGATGACAGACTGCAATGACCTGGATCACCTCTAAGCTCTATTTAAATACAGAGTAGAAAATAGATCACATATTTAATGCGCATTCTACTCGGGATAGAGAGGGTATACTCAGTTGTCACTATGATGAAGATTCTCACCTGCATGAGTATGCTTCTGACTTAAAATGAGTCTCTTTCAGATGTATTAACTACTGTTCATACCTGCATGTCAGTGCATTGCAGAGATACGAAAACGTGTCTTCAGTTGTGACAAAAAACTTACAAAACAACAGAACATTTATTGAATGACGAATATATACAAAATCTAAATGATGAAATGTTTTATCAAACTATTTCTTAAAGAAGTCCATTTGAATATTTGTTTTAATAATGTTAAAAGTTGAACCTTTGACCAACAGTCTCAAGTTCAACATTCAGTAATCATATTATAAAATGGTTATTAAATCTTCCAATTAACATGTCTATCGCATCATTCTCTTGTTATGATGAATAATTGATTACATTAATTAGTTAATACAACAGATACCTAAACTGTTAAAAGCAAGAGACAAATAAATTATGGGATAAAATATAACAGGAGGACACATTTGTAAATTGAAATAAAAAGTTAAGTGAAATTCCAAAGCAGATCATGAATTATTGCATTTAAAAATGTATTAATTTATTCAGAATTTAAAGACAAAATAATGAAAAAAGTATCATTACTCTGTCAAATAGGTTTTTGAACTAGAACATTTTCTGTTCATACAAAATATCACTTAATAAATTGCTGTTTTAAAAGTATCAATTAAGTTTAAAATTAATATTACTAATCACTAAAAGAGTCAAATTATTCTATTCTCCCTATAAACAAGGTGTTGTAGATATGCTGATATAATTTAATTAATATAATTTAATATAATCAGCTATATTGATAGAATGTTTAATTAAAATATTGAAAAGCAAAATCATAGTATCGAACTGTAATGATTAAAAACCTCACACCAGGTTCCAGAATGACTGCAGGTTCAGTAATCTCTACTGAAATGCTTGTTGACTTTGCAAACAGTCACATAGACAACTAAGCTCACGAGGAAAAACTGCTTTTGTTCCTTCATCCACACAAGTTTCATCTTCACGTGGCCATCTGAGTCCTGGTAGTGGATCAGAAAGTGCTCACCGTCATAGTCATAGGAGACGGGCGTCTTCTCTGGCGTCATGGAAACAGGAGAGCTGACACACCAGAAGGGTTTCTTGAATTCGTCCAGTAGAGTCAGACTCATGATGCAGCAATTCTGGGGAAAAAATGTAGAGAAATAAACAAGTGCCAAGACCTTTTTTATGCGTGGACTATCAATGCTGTGATTTCAGTTTGTTTACAGTATGCCAACTTCTTGAAAATCGCTGGGAGCACATCTATTATGCTACAAGTCAAAACTGTCAAAATTCATGATAACAAGAGATTTCAACTGTATTCTCCTTAGACTGGAGATAAGGGATTCTAAAATTAACTTCTGAATAGACGTGAACATTACAGTAAAAATAACACGTAGTCTCTGTTTCCTTAGAACTTTCTACCACTTGTCAGCAACATACTTAAGATGCCTGGGGCATGCATTTCTTTCTTCCTATAACACATAGTGATACAGTGTGCAAGTAACCAACAGCACAAGCTGTACCTCCACTGAGCCCTGTAGGGCCTCACACCTCCAGGGCAGGGTGATGTTGCCTGACAGAGGTGTGTGCTGCGACAAGTCTGCCCTGCTAATGGCAGTCAGCTGGATAAGGCCGTCACAGATCTGAGCTGGTCAAAGACAACAACACACAGCACAAGTGAGGCTTTACACTATAATAATTAGCATTTTAATGTTAGGTCACTTGATAAGTTAACGCTAAAAGCATCAAAGTTAAACGTTTCACACTAAAATTACATGGTAATCTGCAGGTTTCAGAAAATCACATAAGACCTTTACAAACATTATTTGTTATTTAAATGTACGAGAAATATAATGATCTTCAAATACAAGTAATTATTGTGAACAAAGCTAATAAAGGTTATTTAAAATGTAAAAGATTCAAAGGTTTTATTTGTCACATGCTCATACAATGTGTGCAGTAAAATGCAGGGTGGCACACTTCTGAGACTGTGCTAAAAAGGCTAGTGTGCAATAAATAATAATATTTATATATATATAAGAGAAAAATAAGAATTAGAAATAGAATATTTCCACCAGACACATCATATATACTGTCAGCATCTTTTAACAGTGTGACTTAGTAAATATGAGTGTAAATAAATTACTTCTCCGGCAGAAGAGCTGGGAGAAGCTTCCGGACATGATCTCGCATACAGTGTCGTGGAGAACAATGTGTAGTTGGTAGCCATGGAGACCGTATTCAGGGTCTATGTCATCAAAAGGGGGGTTGACCGTGGGCTCCACGTAGGGGCTGGAGGAAGAAAAAAGTACAAAGGTAAATTAAACTAAGACTGTAGTGAGTGAAGAGAACATTAAGGTATTTCATTAGGAAGGCATTTCAGGGCTTTATTACTTCTGTGGACTGTAATCATAATGTGCTGTAAGATTGCACTCTCACAAGAAACCAGGAGAGGGGGCTATGTCCACGCTATTCTGAAGTGAAAGGCACACAATAGGATTTTCACTGAAGAGCCTTCAAGACCATACAGCAACTCCAGTACTAAATATCACATAACTTTATATAACATAACTTATACATAACTTATTTTTTATTTTCAGATGCATGGAAAATAAAATGTGAACACTGTATGGTTTGGCCAAGTGGTGTGTGGCCCTTTAAAATAATGTCTGCTTGTTTAGAGATTTTTAGAGGCCTAAGAAGTGACAGTATCCAGTATTTCACAAGCAAAACAGTAATATCAGATACAATATACATGGTTTTGTTTAACAGAAATTTGTTGACCCCTTTGTTTTTTTCTGGGGCCCTTTGAGGGGTCCTGACCCCTGGGTTGGGAGCCCTGATCTACTGTTTTTTTTTTAAATCAGTCAATTAAATTCAAACTAAACACTAAAGAAACACGTCTCCAATTAATTACCCCCTCTCTGTTTTAATGAGTGAATTCAACTGCTTGCCTGTGTTGTGTCCTGATGGCAAATGATAAATAAAAACATCACTGGTGTAAGTGGTCCTGACAATATATAAAAATGTGGTACAGTCACATTATCCACTGTGGTGGTGAAATACAGGTGCCAGTGATGCTGACACTTCAAATGTCACTCTGCTGTGCATCATAGATGGGTCACATCAGGGGCATCAAATGAATCCTGTCAGCTGAAGGAGGGTTCTCCGTGCATCTCCAAGCAATATACAGCTGAATCAGGTGCTTCTCAGTTTGAAGACGGCAAACTTCCAAAGGTAGAACAGAGACTGGAGCACACTGATTGATTTGCAGCCTTTAATTGTGCAAACTGCCATGGGCAGTGCTTTTGCCCCATCGTATGCTTGTCTTGCTATGGGTCTGTGGGAAGAGAAATTAATTCATAACCCACTCCACAAAAACACATTTTTGTCCAAGATTGCTTTGTGGAAAAGATACATTGATGATATTGTGGTCATTTGGAGAGGGAATGGAGTGCAACCTTAACACAGTGGAGCCTTTTGGTTTAAATGAAACTGAATTTGTCATGTTTTCTCTAATTTGTTGTGCTTGACGGATGCAGCACTTGTATTCTGAGTAATTTCTATCTCCTCTAAGATGTGTCTGTGTTCTTTTGTCTCTGGTGTGGTGTTAATGCATGGGGTGTGGCACTATGGAAACTCCGACTCTGGGATTCATTATCCAATAGATTTGAAATCCTGTTCAACCAAATATTTAATGACAATTGTACACCTGTTCTAGGTTGACTATATATGTTGTTTGCCTCATGTCTTTGACTCTGATGAAGACACAGTAGTGTCGAAATGTTAGTGTGTTTGCACAATTAAAGGCTGCAAATCAATCAGTGCACTGCAGTCTCTGTTTTTCCTTTGGAATCCTGTCAGCTATCGCATCCGCATCCTGTGAATTTGAGCCCTAACCGTCTGATGGTGAGACACTGCACGCCATGTAAGCATGTGAATAAAAGGCGCCTGTTCAAGTGCAGCCTACCAAGCAGGGGATCCCTGGATGCTTCTTTCCACCAGCCTGTGGAAGTGGAGGGTGAACATGACAAAGGCAACGGAGCACTGGTTCTGAGAAGAGAGCCATCACTTAAATTCCTCATAAATTCTCCTGCTAAATCATACATTTTAAGTAAAACAAAAGTGCAGCTACAGTTTTCAGCTACTAAAAACTAATATAATATAATAATAATTTTTGCTTGTGAAGTAATTACCCTCCAGACACCGATGATGATGCCAGGCTGTAGCAGCTTCAGTTCAACCAGTCTGTCCTGGCCAATGACCTGCGCGCTTCTAGTCAGAGTCTGCATGTCTAACTTCGCCATGAGGGACCTCCAGCCGGGTCTGACAGAGCAAGCAAAGCAAACAGCAGGTTTCACTGAGCGAAAAGTGGAAACAGAGACATAGAGAGAGAGAGAGTGGGGACGGACGCCGGCTGTCTTACTTCTTTAGGCTGGGGCAGCTGAGGGCTATCCTCCTGACACTGTGGAGTTGAAGGGTGGAAATCTGCTGGTAGTTGGGCAAGCAGCCTCCTCCGCTCCAGCACAGAGTCACAGAAGTCTTGCAGAACTGGGACCAGCCCAGCTCATATGTGACCTCATGCCCAGACTTATCAGAGACCGTCAGCTCCCAGGTGACGTGCAAGTTTCTAGAATAAGAATAACACAATGCAGGATTATAGTGAAAACATATGACAGATATTTGGGGTTTTGCAATAAAAGCATGTACAGTTGTTTACATGCAGTGTAGTATGGTGGGAGAGAGAGCTTAGCTACTTAGCTTCATTAACAGGCCTCCTACTTTATAAATTGGGAAATAACTTAATCACTTAATATTCCCTAATAGCCATATGAAGACACCAAGGAATTTTAATTGCTGAACAAGAATCAAATGTTTTAAACATTTATTTGAAGTTAATATAATGCAAATAATTGGGCAGTGTTGGGAAAAGCTGACTCTTGCTTTTTAATTCAGGCAAACTATGAGTTTAATGGCTATCACGTTTCTTTTAGACAGCAGTAGGGAGTAGTAGGACTCCAGTTAAGCTGTTCTTGCTAATGAAATGATATGCAACGAATGGAATTAATCCGCAGCTGTTGTAATAAATCTCTTGATCCAGTTCTGTCTAAACTGTGATTCAGGGTTGCCCCTACCTGTGATGCAGGCGGTGTCTCGCTGAGGCACCATCCAATATCAATTAAGTGGAGGAACAAAGCTAAAAACTGGAGCAGCCCAGGAGGCCCCATATGACCCAGGGGATTTCACTCTGCATTGTCTGTATGTGTGATGTCTTGTGAAATGATTATTACCAAGGTAAATCGCATGCTCCTCAGTGTCTCTAACAGACAAACCCCCACAGGGAATTGGCTGAGCTGGTGGGAGGAGGGAGGAAGAGGAAGGTGTGCATGCGTGCATGTGTGTGTTGCGGATGAGGAGTTGGGGGGCTGAGTAATTTATTTCAACAATTCAGACAGCCTCTGCAAGGAACACAATTATTTCTACTTCCCCTCTGTACCACGGCGACTGCCACAGAACTCAAAATTGAGTGCTGCACAGCCTCTAATCAGAGGTTATAAAAACACAGCAGAAACCGCGGTGGAGGCGGTGAGGGAGCTTTCCCCTGCGTGCTGGCATCCCCCCTGAGCAGACATCGCGTTCAGACAGAGACCTCCTTCCTCACCTTTAATAAGAAAGTGTCATTAAGTGCGATATGAAAAACAAACCATGCTTTGTGTTTGATTGCCAGCGGCTTGAACTGTCCTCTAGTCTCTACCCTTGAACTTTCTTGTCAGCCATGGTGGATCTCCAGAGTTTTACTGTTGGCTAACTGCAAGCAGTGTGCAGGGGTCCCCATGGTACCTCACAGAGCTGCTTCCAATTGGAAAACAGCAAGTCATACCAAACAGATGGCAAACGGCAGATTACAGAATGGTATACAAAGTACAATCAACACACCTCCTTTCAGCTGAAATAAGGAAGAGCAGCAAAGTGTAAAATATAAAACTAATTGACACAAGGATTCCCAGAGAAATAATGAGACCTTTTTCTCACATCATCAAGGGGTTCAAACGCTTGAAAATACATGGTAAGCACTCGCACTCGTGAGATTAGCTTAACTCACAAGCAAGACTTGTCAGGCTACTCAAGTGTCTGGTAAGTGAAGTTAAGTGCCTGGTACATTAAACAAATCATACACCTCAGGTACTTCATCTAAGTGGTTTTCAAAAGCAGTTTTTGCCTCGCTCCGTCTCTTACCTGAGGACCCGCTCTGTTTGGCTGGGCAGCCCAGTGTGACAGCTGATGAGTCCGAGATGTCTTTTCCACTTGTTCATGTCACATGCGGCTCCAGTCCTGAAGTACAGCCTCTTCCAGTAGCCCGCAGCCCGATCCTGCACCTCCACTGTGGCCATTTTCAGCAGCAGCTCGTCCACGCACTTAGGTTTCCGCTTTTTATTCTTGCCAAACTCTGCCATGTATATCTTGTTCCACAGAGCACTGCATTGGTGTTATTGGAAGGTATAGAAAGGTGAGAGATTGCTGTGACTGAAAATTACTATCAAAAGTTCACAGACAAATGATTGAATAATATTAAGTATGTCTGGTGTGCCATTTTGTTGTTATTTTACAGCTCTGCCATTCTAAGACAACAGAAAAATCCTCGGACTTGTTCTGAAATGATGCAATTCAGTTAAAGTCATAGGTTGAATTTCTTGCTTTGAAAAGTTAGTATATATTTTTGTATGTTTAACAAGCCATAAAGGTATGGCTAGGTATTTTGAACAATACCATGAAGAACACTGCTTCACATGAGTCTTATAGTCAGTCTGTCTTTTATCACTAGTTTGAGCTGGTATTACACCATTTTCCATCATGGCAAATTATTGTGTTTATGCAGGATGCACAAATTACAACATGCCAGGGCATCGAGTTGATCCTTGAACATTAGTCTCTGTTAGTATTATTACTCTTGCCAGTTTTAGACGATCATTACTAGTTTTGTACTGTCTCATATGTGGAAGCAAACTTTATAACATTGCGGTGTGAAGCAGCACCACGACACCTTCCAGTCTCTCTGGTTCTCACACAACTCAATTTCTCACTTTTGTCCATTTATTTCTCCTCATTCTTGCCTATTCCCAGGCAGACATTTAATTACCTTACATTACAAAAAGGAGCACAGTGTATTATATTGACATATATATTTTGAAAATCAAGATTCTACATTTTTCCACAACCCTAAAAGTTAAGTGAGCCATTTGTGCTGAAGGACAAAGAGGTTGCCAGATTGCCAGATCTTGCCTGTCTACAATAGAGTCGCAAAAGAAATAAAATATATATTTAATCACATCATTTCTGTCTAAACTGAGTCCAATACAACTTATTTCATTTAAAAAAGTGTACCAATCTACCAATGCAATAAAGTTTTTCAACCTGTTTCCAGTAGAGATCAGCTTTTTAAAGAATTTTCCAGAAATGAGTGTCTGTTTCTTGAAACAAGAAACTATTATACATATTACTGCACTAGACATTCATGTATCAACTACAACAATTATGATTATCAATAAATTGTTTAAGTCATTTAAAAGATGCCAAAAATTCACTGTTTCCAGTTTCTCAAATGTGAATATTTTCTGGGTGTTTTTTTTTTTAGTCTTCTATGACAGTGAATAGAAAATCTTTGGGTTTTGGATTGTTGGTAAAACAAAACAAGCAATTTTAATTGATCAACTTGGGCTCTGGGAAACTGTGATGAACAGTTTTCACTATTTTCTGAAAGATTTTAGACAAAATGATTAAATCAATTAACCAAGAAAATGATTGGCAGATCAATCTATAGTAAAAACAACAGTTAGTTGCAGCCCTATACTGCGCTGGTCTTTTTTTTCACTTGTTTAGAGAAAAATACAGACAAAAATAAGTTTCTGCAGTGCAGTGTTCAGAAATTCCCTGATTTGTAAACTGTCTTTACTTCCTGTTGGATTGGATTCCCAACATACTCATGTATTTAATGTACTGTGTATGTTGCATTAACAAGATGTGGCTGATACTTACTTATCACTGGCAAGCTGATAGAAGAGCTTATTGACGTGGCTGATGTTGAAAAGAGTGGAGGCATCCAGGTATGACAGAACCTTAATCAGGATCTCAGATGGCAGCCTACGGAAAAGGTAATTAGACATCACTACAAGGGAGTGACATCAGTGTTTTCATGCCACCTGTTGTTCAGCAGTTCTTTAGAGGCACCAGTGTATGAGACAAATGTGCTCTCGACAGGCTACTTGGCAATCATATCATACACTTGAAACACAAAAGAAAATGACCTGAGTCGATGTTCTCATTTAGTAGATTTGGTATAAAAGAAATGCAATATTAACTTCAGGATTCACTGTTTTGTAAAACCTTACTTTTGTAAAACTTCACATTTTCATTCAATCTTATCAGCGTAAATCACAAAACAACAGAGGAGTGTGTTACATCCCCCTTAATCAACACCTAGCTTGATTCCTCAAGCTGCAGGAAGTGGTAAAATAAAAGCGTGAGTTTGATCCAAACAAGCAAGCAACAAGCAAGCAGAGCGAGAATCACTCATCCGTGTGAAATCTCAAGTCACAAAATGTTAGATCTTTTATCGTTAATATGTAAATATGAGTGTTTCGATATTAAAGCCAAAATCTGTAAACTGTATGGTTTTTGTTTTCATCATCATTATTTAGTGTTTAGTGTGCTAAAACACAAGAACAGCACATTCACATTCATATCTGTTATTTACAAATATTGATGAGGTTTGTCAGGTTGCACCTGTCCTGGTTAATGATGCCAATGCCGTCTAATTAAATCACTTCAGTAAGTGATATATTCATGACATGTTCACATTACCTGTCTGGTCAATCACTGACATTCCACTGCACTGTGACACTAAATGAATAAATCATCTTTGGTGCACATTTAACATGGGGAATGTTACATATTTTAGCTTTAAAGTTCAAAATACTCCAATAGTTAGCCTCTCACTGACATTTGGAGCTGTCAACATGCAGAGGTTCTGATTTAAGTCATTTTTGGTATTTCTAAGAGTTTTGAAAAAGGAGGAGCTGGCTAGGAATGTGTCAGTCACAAGTTGAACTTACAATATATCCACAACATTGCCAGTAATTTGGCACAGACAGTATGTTCGTCATAAACCAGTGCTTAAACCAGACTTAGTCTTGTTGTCCAATGATTAGAGTAAACAATTTTGTTTTAACTCAAATCATTAGGCAACAAGACTGAGAGTCGACAACAATGCTAGCAGCTCTGTGAGACCATACTTGGGCACCGCTGCTTCGAGCTATGTGAACATTAGCATGCCAACATACTCACGATGACAATGCTAACATGCTGATGGTAAGTAGGTACAATGTGTCATATAGTTTTTTAGATATTTAGTTATAAACCAAAGGGGAACAAATTGAGATTTTAACCTGATAAAAAGTTAAGGGATCACTAGTATTGTTACAAGTCATCCTGAGGGGAACATGAAAACAAATTTCATGACAATCTATCAAATGGTTGTCGAGACATTTCACTCAAAACCACAAATATCAACCTCATGGTTGTTCTAGAGGAAAAGTCAGGGAATCACAAAAGTCAGTAGGATTCATCCTCTGAGGGCCACGAATGGCTGTACAACATTTCATGGCAATCTATCCAATTTTTGTCAAGCCATTTCACTAAAGGCCAAAAATGTCAACTTGCTCATGGTGCTAGATGTAAAGTCAGAGAAGCACAAAAGGTATTCAAATTCATCCTGTGGGTACCATGACAGTATGTACAAAGTTTTATAACAACCCATCCAATCGTTGGGATATTTTGGTCTGGACCACCGAAACACCAACATTGCCATCCCTAGAGCCATGCCACTTGCACAGCTAAAAATACCAAACATTGTCTGGTTTCAGCATCTCAAATGTCATTGATATGTTATTGTAAATTGATTGTCTCTTGGTTTTAGAGTGCTGGTGGGACAGAACAAGCAATCTGAACACTTCACCTTTGGATTAGGGAAATCTAAACTACACATGTACAATAATGTGCCATGCATTTTTAGGGCAAGTGAGCCAGGTGTTTGCTTTGTTTTAGGCATATTCTTCCGGCAAACTGTGGACATTTTTTTAAAAGAGAGATAGATAATCATTTGTACTTATTGGGGTCCTGAGACACGGTTTCTAAAAAATAAAATAGAAAAATGTACTTTCAGTGTGCATGGTGAAACAATAACCTTGCTAAATACAAATATCTATCTGCTTTAATGGCATTACACCCTTGTTTGGCTGATCACATATAAGAAATAACAGACAAAGACACTTTGTGAAAATAGCCAGTTAGGTATGTAGTGAGGAAAACAATTGTATGCTGACTTGCTACTGTTTCACCTGGTGTTTCTTTGCTGCATTCAATGCCTACATTCAGTGGGGAACAAATCAGATTGCTTAATTTGAACATGTAGTGAAGTGTCTCCCACCTGTATTGATTTTTGCTATGCTTTTATTGTGTTTTTTTTTTTTTTTTTGGCAAACATGGTCTATAAATCCATTTACTTACAGGGCAATAAAGCCTTGACTTGTTGCCACAGTTTCTGAACGCTGCCTGGCTGAAGTGTTGAATGCCACGCAGGTGAAAATATGGGCATGTTCTGATAGATTACCTTTCCATAAAGTTCTGGCTGGACGCTGGAGATGATTTGTCAGCTCTTTTGGACGTCCTCACTGCCCGCCCTCTAGAAGTAACTGCTTTTGGTGCTGCCATTTGTTTCACCGGTCTTGACCCCTTTGAGACGGATACAAGATAATTTATATTTGCTAGGAAGTTAAGGCCATGTGACGTTATGAGACACGTTTGTTTGACAGCGTTTTAGCTTACAGGTATGGTAGGAGTATAACGTTAGGGTACAAAATGGGCAACCGTCACTATATAAACTCCATAAGTTAGCTAAAGAAATAGTCTATTCCTGTATGTCAAAAAATAACTGGGATAATAACCGAGTGTTTCTAAGCTGTCCGCATCCAGTCGCCATGGTGACGTCCGGTCAAATTTCTTCCACGTGCAGAAACAAATTTTCCGGTAGGGAGTGGCGATATTTTCCTTCAAAATAAAAGCGGGGAAACTGTTTTATGATTTGAATCATAAATATACTGTACTATTACAATGTATACACAGTCTGTGATTTGAATCAAATTAGAAAAACGAGATTTAATTCAAATACTGTTGTGAATAGTTTGCTTGATTGTCTTTCAATAACCAGGTCCGATTTCTGCAGGGTTGGTTTGAAAAGTGTTGAATTTAAGTGACCTCATGTGATTTAGTAATGCAAAACTGGGGGACTCACAAGAGACAGACTAAAAACAAAATGGTCAAAATCGAAGCAGCAGAGGCTAAGATATCCTGGATTTCAGTTTCTAGTATGGGTCAATCTCCCAAAGCACTCCATCCTACATTTCCCATGATGCAACTTGATTTGTCCTTCATTAGATCCTCCCTGCCTTGTAAACACCCACACCTCTATACATCATCAGGGTTATTTTCTCAGACTTGACAAAACTCCTCCAGAACCACAGAAGCCACTAACCAACACCAATAAACTAATCTCCATGTCCACTTTTAATGGAGTGCCCCTTTCCGAATAGGCTACATTAAACTGAACTGACATTTAGGTGCATATTGCAAAGGTGAAACATGCAACATACAGTACACATGCAATGCAACCAGGGTCTGGGGCTAATTGATGATACACATTTTATCTGCTGCATTTCTTTGTCCTGTGTAACAATGTTTACCTATATTGTCCTTATTAAACAAACAAATAAATGAAGATACTGTTTTTTGGCATCCTAGATCAGTGATTGTCTAATGTCGAAAATATTAATAATAAAAATTATTCAAATATTGCCTTCATCATCCTGTTGCAACACAACACAGCTGTGTAACACGTGGTCTCTGAAATACTCACCAAAAGTGATTATTCTGAACCTAGGTAAGAACAAAACTTCAGTTTCACATGAGGCTGGGTTAAATTGTTGAGATATATAGATATATGGACACACACGCATGCACACACACACACAAACATTGCATTGACTTACTTTCATTGCCTGGAGACTTAACCCCAACCCTAACCCTAATTCAAGTCTTACCCCTAAAATTTGATGCTTTACCTTAACGAAACCTTTTGTACACACACACACACACACACACACACACACACACACACACACACACATAAAGTAATAGCAGTTACTGTAAGCTCTACTGTGCACAGGACAGGCTGTTGTAACCTTGCAATATAACTCCTCATCAGGGTGTTAGTCCAGCACTAGCAGGGGAGGAACAGGCAAGATTGATGTTATTTGTCTCCTCACACATGTTAAGATAGAGGTCACATCTTACTGATGTAAGACAAGAGAGTCATAACACAATCTCCCTCCCTTCCACTCAGAGGTTTCTTTCAGGGCTGCGGTCAGAGAGACAGATAGAGAGTGCTCTCAAATTAACTTATTTGAGAGTCTGACCTCATTTCACATATGAAGTTACACACTCATTTATAGCTGCACACAAACAGATGGACAGGCAGGCAGATGGACACACAGATATCTATTTTAAAGTAGTTATTTTAGACCTTGTGAAGCATATGGTGGTGTGAGCACACAGGGTGGACCTCCTCTGATTTTTAGGATGCTTTATGCGCAATAGAACAGTAAATACAGGACACACTTTTAAAGGTATGTGGGCTCACTTCTTTGTGACAGTGAGATCACAAGCAAATGACTTCTACATTCAGCAAAATTAAGTCATGAGGGGAATCATGCTAATATAAATGTGGGATTTGTACAGAAAAACACAAAATCAACCAGACTGATGCTAACTCCCTTTCTTTGCAAAAGCAGATGGCTCGCTTTATGTCCCATCACATAATCGACCTCCCCGTTCCTGGAAGCCAGTAGGCTCTGCTGGCTGTCAGGGAAAATAACCATAACACTGTTGTCAGTCTAGCCGATCAGCTTGCCTGATGGAAGTGAAGTCCCTTTTAGGGCAACAGCAGCCCCTGGTATGGTAATGCCATGTAGGCCACATCCCTTTCTCTTGCGTGTCCCCCGTACTTGACATTTGATGTTTTCTGTAGCTGTGTGTCCTTCCGCAGGCCTGGGGTCAGTTGTGGCTCTTGGATACCTGATGTCACTCTTCCGCATGGTTTGTCAGTCGGCTCTGACAGTGCAATGTTTGTCAAAAGGGGGGCGAGAAAGAGGGGAAGGATCACCACGATTAAGTTTCAAGTAATGTCTTCTTCTTCTGCACTGAGAGTCGTGGATCATTATACAAGGACGTTGTATTTGTGGAGGCAGCTGGTGGACATTTAAGCCACACATTCTGTATTGGCTTTTAATGCTTATTCATAATGACATTATGCACCTTTAAGGAAAAGATTTGTTTTTTGTTATTTCCTCCTATTTGCTTGCACACATTCAAAATACAGATTACAGTTTTGATGAATTATGTTGAAAGAAGTGCAGACTTTTCCTCCCACTATTTACATGAGCTGGTGAAGTGGAAGACAGTCTATACAGTGCCTTCCATAGTTAATGTGAGCCCCATGCATAATGTAGCCAGTTAGCATATCTTTAAGTAGGAAAATGACAGCTCATTAAAGGTCTAACGTGAAGGTTCACCACTTGTGAAGCCCACTCTCAGACTCTTCAGAGGCATGGGGCACTGATAGGGACCCTCTACACAGCTCTTCAAAGGATGATGACATGTCAGGAATTGAAAAGAAAGGCTAAGGGTGGTACAGAGAGGTGCAGGTCATTCTCTGTGAAGTGGGCATGAAGTGTCACCTGCTTTCAACTTGCTTATCGGGTGTTTGTTAAGTGTGATGTGCATGTGAAATAACTTGCTGGTATTCCAGTACACACCCATCAATAAAACATGCAAGCCAGATACCACAGCAAGTTTGTTATTTTAATCACTTTTATGCTTTAGATTTTTCTCTGAACATCTTGATAAGTAGATGCAGCACATTCTGCAGTAGTAAAATCCGCCACTGGATGGCGCAAGAGTATCTTTATTGAACTCATAAAAATGCTCGTATAAGTCTCAAATTAGTAACATATACATGCATGCTGAATGTACCATGCAACAGCAAGGTTATCTGCTGCAGACCCCTTCATTTCGGATTAATCAGAGAGAGACATGAGAAACCTACAGCATATAAATGACAGACACTGAGAGCAAGTGATCTCTGCCGTCCTGAGGGGCCCCTGAACTCACAACATTGAACTGATTAATATGTAAACAAACCCATTAGTCCACGCATGTGCTCTTAAATTGCGGGATACTTCTGAGGAGTCTTGTTGCAGTGGCTACACACAAAGAATGGGCGTGAGTTGTCCCTCGAAAGGGAGCCCAGAGACTCTTGCTTTTTTAGCACCAGCGATCTGAGCGCTCAGTTTACAGTCTGCGAGAGACAGAGAGAGCATACCAGCGGGATGGAGTACACAGGTAGGTCGTGATTTACCTCTTCTCAACCGAAATGCTTGCAAAGTGTGTGTTTTACCACAATTATCAATTAGAACGAGGGTAAGATAAAGGCAACATAATTTTCAATGGACATTATAAATTGTTACAAAGTGTTGCGGCGTACAGTTATAGGAAACACTCCGCAGTAGCACATAGTTGGTTTGATCAAAAACGGACGAATAGAAAATGTGTATTAATATCAATGCGATTTTTAGATTTTGGTATTTACTGGCAGCGACTGCCTTTCATTTTACGCACGATAGTCATTTTATGCACAGAGAAAATACTCAAGTTTAATGACTAAACTATATCGAATCCTTTTCCTACTGCTGTCTGACATGAAAACTCTCATTTTGTCTCTTAAATTATCAGGATTTACAACAACAGTTGTCTGAATACTCTCCCAAAATCAACTAAGACGCGCAGGAGGGAGGGGAGTCACAGCCGGATTGAGTCTGAGTGCGTCTGTGTGTCAGAGGGTGTTTGAGAGAGTGAGGGAGCATCACAGATAGAGGAAGAGAGAGAGAGGAAGAGAGAAGGGAGTAAGTCTGGACCAGGTGATCGAGTACTAACAAACCTCCAAGGGGCTGCCGGGTTGTATCAGTGTGCACAGGATCAGCGATCCGACCATGGTGCCCGCGCGCTGCCCGGGACCCTGTGCCATGCTGGCTCTGACCCTTCTCTTGGGATGCGGCGTGGCTTACTGCCTCGGCCAGAACGAGACGGAGCCCATCGTACTCGAAGGGAAGTGTCTTGTGGTGTGCGACTCGAACCCTTCTTCGGACGGAGCGGTCACCTCCTCGCTTGGCATATCAGTCCGCTCCGCTGGGGCAAAGGTGGCTTTTTCCGCCGTGCGTGGAACCAACCATGAGCCGTCAGAGATGAGCAACACGTCTATGACCATCTATTTTGACCAGGTCAGATATCCACTGAATTTAGCACTCACACAGTCCAACAGAAGTCGAATACTAATCAGATATGGGCCAACATCTCTACACCATGCATCCTATCTATTTGCCGTGGGCGATAACTTGTTTAGGGTCATGTTTCATTGTTTTCCTTTCACTGCTCACGCTCTGTGTGATCTGAGCCCTGACTATCTCTAACCTAAAGAACACAATGCTGTTTTCCTTTGAAAATGGTTCATTTAATGCTGTGCGTAATTGGCGTGATTTAGAGATGCGCTGCCAAAACGAATGATCATCCATGCAGGATCATTTATCACATATGCTTTTGGTCGGATGTTCCAATAAGTTTTCACGGCGGAGGTCTTTGGACAGCGGCCTGTTATACGCATCAAATTGGGAACCATCCCAAACTGCGACTGAAGTGCAGCCAAAACATTTGGCATACCAGAACCAGAGTATGACTGATACGCCTCTCTGTACTCACTGTGCGTGGCAGCGACAAACAATACATTACTACAATACCAGCTGTTATGTTAAGTGAAGCATGCAGATGGGGGAAAAATGAAATAAAGCGCTGTCTCATTGTGCGCCCTTCTTGGTCACAGGTTTTAGTGAACATCGGCAACCATTTCGATCTCAAAGCAAGCGTTTTCCAGGCTCCAAGGAGGGGGATATATAGTTTCAGCTTTCACGTGGTGAAGGTCTACAACAGGCAGACCATACAGGTGAGCAACTGTGAAATAGTTGGTCTGCATTCAGCATTTAACATATGGCATTTCAGTGCACCGACAGAACTGAACATGAGACTAAACTCCAAGCCCGTGTCTGCCCTTTCCTGCAGGTGAACCTGATGCAGAATGATTATCCGGTTATATCAGCATTCGCGGGTGACCAGGATGTTACGAGAGAGGCGGCCAGCAACGGAGTACTGCTGATGGTTGAACGGGAGGACCGGGTCTATCTGAAGCTGGAACGGGGCACCCTAATGGGCGGATGGAAATACTCCACCTTCTCAGGCTTTCTAGTCTTTCCTCTATAATCTAATCTGCGATGATCCACGTCGCAGGGGACTCTGCTTAGGTCGAGGAACAAAAAAAAAACATGCCATTTATTTTTAACTTAAATAACTGTCAGCCAAGGAAGCCGACGAATATCTGTATACCTACACTCGTCCACTATCTAGTCAAATCTGAACGTTTCCTTGGAGTTCCATATATTCAAATCCATCAGTCAACTTTAACGCAATCTGGATAATTAAACGTATTGATCGGCCAGTGGCGTGTGCTTGTCGGGTATGTGGATTTTTTCTTGTTTGGAAAACAAACTTTGCCAAAAGACAAACGGGTGTACCTGGGCAAGATGGACACGGGGGAAGAAGATGAGTGGAAGAACTGATGTCCTGGACAGGCCGAGTGTGTTATGCTCTATTTTATGTTTGTATAGCCTTAAAGAATATATGGTTTCCGTCCAAGTGAAGTATATGGAATTATGGACAACCAGAGAAGAAGTGCTTTCACGCCCAAGGCATTTTTTTGCACGAGTGGAAGTTTTTACTTTATGTTTTGTGCTGTCAATGGTGTTGCGTTTGGATGCTGAACATATTGAAAATAAGCCAAATGTAGGCCGCGGACGAGTTTATTAAAAGAGAAAAAAAGGCGACATATTTCAGCCACCGGAGACGACTTAGAGCCCTTTTATTAAAAAAAAAGAATTATATAATTTATAAAGTACATATTCACATTATTGTGTGTTCTACATTTCGGAATCTGCGTAGCTTTGACTGATTTAATGTTCAGTGACGTTGCTCACCAAATGTACATTGTGGAAATAATAGAAGAATCCCTATATGTCCCGCTTAATAAAAGATATTGTATTGTATAGGCTAAGCGCATCTATCACTTTTTATTCACATGACTTTGCATTTAAAGGGAACAAGGTGATAAAAAAAAGTTTGTATATTAGAAGTGACAGTTTTGCAAATGAAGCCAGACAAGACCAAAGGCCTCAAGAGGACACAGGCAGCGGTGACTGTGACCAGCTCGCTTTAGTCGCTGTCCGAGGTGCTGAAATGGGCTGTAGAGTTGGACTCGCAGCAGCACTTGTTACACGTTAAGAATAAACGCCTAAATAATAACGAATAGAGATGCGATACACTTTTTAAAAAAAATCAACTTAATTATGTTTTAAACGTCTTTCTTGCTGTGGCTGATTGGTGATATCATTGCTGGAACGGAAATACTGAGCATCAACACAGCACGACTATACATTGGAGCGCCTTTACGCAGCGCACGACGGGTAGAAACTACAGAGAAACGCTTTCTCTTACAGAGCAGAGACGAACCCCGAATTGAATAAACGTACATTTCGATGGAGAATCACGTATGTTTAAGGCTGAGATGGTAAAAGAAGGCAAAACTCGTCTATAGTGCAGTTTAACAAGAGAAAAGTTTCCCCGCGCTGTGGTGTATGTTTATTTCTTATAATCTAATTGGATGCCATCTTGTTTGAAAATCAACGTTTTTGGATATTTCCGCCCACACACACACACACAACACCCTCACCTTCTCTCACTCCCTCCTCCTCCTCCCTCTCTCTAACTCTCTCTAACACACACACACAAACGCACTTGCAGTCACAGTCACAGAATTCCACCCTCCCAAACTAAATTCAAGGCCAGGTCTGAATCTGAATCAAAGCAAAGAAGTGACTTGTGCAAGAACCTTTAAATTAAATTATTATTATTAAATTATTTTTAAAAATGCTATCCTGAAATCAGACATTACAGCACACAGCTGAAGAGAAACATGTTGATTTAGAGCATTTTACCAACAGTAATATATTCAACAAAACTATTTTAATATATTAACATAGGCTACATGTCTTAAAAGCCAAAAAAAAAAAAAACATTCTGTGGGAAATATACGCCAGATGTAAAGGATATTAGGGACACTTGCTGGTCTTATGATGCACAGTGATGAGGTGAATGCAGGTGAAAGGCTTTATACCTTATTGATTTCCCTTGTTAAATCTGTGCCAGTTGCAGATGAGTTTGGGGCAATTGAGATGTGGACTGAGGAAAAGCAGAAGCACTGCTGCAACTCAGTATCAGAAAGGTGTCCCTACTGTTTTGAACTATTACGGAAGTTGCGAGTTGCTGTTAAGTTGTCTTCAGTTTTGCAGGTCAACATACCGTAATTGATCTCTCTGATGTGAGACTATTGTAGGGCAAACTGTGTTAACTCATGCTTCGGTTTAGTTTTGAAAAAGTAATTTTCCATCGACCTTTTTAGTGCTGTGGGGGCGAGCACTGTTGAATTACAATCTTTGCTGTGTTAACTCTGGGGACACACAATGGAGACGCACCTTTAAACTTCCTGTATGGAAGCTGGGCTTTGGTGTGCTTGCAAATGCCCTTACTGAAACAGGCACATCTGTAGGAGGAGATTTGGAAAGAAAAAACTAAAGAATAGTCACTTGTGAATACAAAGCATAGCTTTGTATTTACTTTGCGTGAAGAGAAGAGAGGACACACTGCAGTAATTGTGAAGTTTGGTTTGAAAACAATATATTGATTTTCTCAATCAAGCACAAAACAGCTAAAGAATTTAGGTTGTAAAGCTTAAAAAAAACAACTTTTTTTTAGACTATTTTTTTTTTTAAATCAACAAGGTTCTTGAGTGAATAGTCTGATTGGTTGAACATTATGAAACCCAAACAGAATGTCATTCTGTAGAGAAAATGTCCATTTAAAACAAAGCCAGCATGACATTGCCAAAAAAAATACTTAGTTTATGAGTAATTAGAAAATCTGCCAGAAGAGTTAAGAGCCTTATTGCAACACTTTATGATAATCCCTAGCTTGTAGAAACACATTCAACCATTGTACACAAACATAAGAAAACATAAAAATAGTTGTTTGTTCATGTGGGTTAAGAATGAAATCCAACAGCTGCTGGGCCCAGAAAACATTTGCATTTATAACTGATAAAATCACACATGTGAGCATCTGGAAACTTGAGTTTGATGGCTTTCTTCTTCTACGTGGCTGTTTGAAAAAAAATGTTTATATATATATATATACACCTTCATCTTGTGTATAAAAGAACACAACAGCTGAGAACAAAGAGAAAGACCTGCTGATAGCCTGCTGATGCCAGCAATAGGACTGCACAAAGCAGCAGAAACTGCCAGCAAATCAGAGTGATTTGGAGAGCGTATTAAATTGGCCTATAAAGTGCTAATTGTGCCCATACTGGAATGAAAAGTCTGTTTCCAAATGATGCCCTTAGATAATTAAGATAGCCGTCAAACACGCACTCAGTGCACAGAGCAGATGAGAAATGGAAACAAAAACACTTTTTGGTTATTGCATACCATCAGTTAAGTCTGACTAAATCTATTCCACCATGTAAAGAATATAACGTCCATAGATGAGATTATTTAAGTGCAAGATGAGAGATATTTGTTGAAATCTTTCTGTTTCACCTAGAGACTCTTGTTGCACCTTGATAGGCCCATTTTATCCAAATTGTTGTATAAAAGATACAATAATGCTTCCAGGTTACTCAGCCTGACTGGTATTTTTTTGTTTGCAGCAGTAAATATAGTCACCCACATTTTCAGTTATGTTGGGGCATAAATGTTCAATTTGTCCACCCAAAAGTACAGTAAGTCTTCAAATATGGGGTCTATTTTTTATGGAAGCACAGATGGCATTTTACTTTGCTTTGCAGGCCACATGCAGATAACTGCAAAACTTGTAGATGCCATTAAAAGCCCCAAACTCATGTGGAATTTTATTGCTTTTTTAGAGCCTTATTTGTTCTTCTTGGTCTCTTTTTTAAGATGGTGTCCTCATGATACACATCCTTTGAGGATTGGTCCTTTAATATGTATGACTCAAGGACACAGCACATGCAGTGAGATCATAGGCTGGCTGCACCGTGGGCCCCTCGCAGTGGGAAGGTGCAGCAGCGCTCTATGCATTGGAATCTAAATTATGTAATAGACTCATCACACGGATGTCATCTTTGGTTCCAGACTCTCATAGAGAATGTCAGTTATTCATTAATGAGGTTGTTTTAGTGTGTAAAAACCCATGCAGTCTCAAACACGCATACACATTCACACACACACACACACACACACACACATCACAGAGTGTAATTCCTGCTCATTCAGCCTTGAACAAAGTGGCTCATATTTGGGAAACATCTAAACATATCTTCAATCCGCTGTAGAAAAAGCACATTAAAACCATTTTAGCAATAAGAATTAAAGTTGTCTGGTGTTGATTTGAAAGCCGCCCTCTGAAGATCAAGACCGCTTTGACATTCATTTCAGCTCCTCTTGTAGTCTCTAAACATCTAAACATTTAATTACATTGCCTTTGCATATCTTCAGAGGGCGATTTGTTCAGCTTTAACAAGGACGATAGTTGGCAGGTAAAGTGTCATCTTTTCACAGATTTTATTTTTTTTTTTTTACACATTAACAAGAAAAATTAATTTATCATTTGTGCAAACAAGATGAATGCCACCCTCCTCCTACTCCTCCTCCTCCTCCTCCTCCTCGCATAAAAACATCACTACAATTTATTTATTTCTTTAGTTCAAGTGAATGACAAAGTCCTTTATTGGAAAAGTAACCTAAAAATGTAATCTTGCTCCTGCTACATGTTGAAATAGTTATTCATAATCCTGCCTTTTTGTGGCACAAACCAATATACGTGTGAAAAGAATTTCTGCTCTTCATCCACCCATGACATGACGCACCATTTGTGTCATAGCTCAGTTGCTATGTACATTGTTAATTTAGCTTCACACCAATTTTTTTTTCCCCCTCACACGTCAAAAATGCTATTTAGTCTCAGATTCGGTGCTTAATACACCTAAAAGAAGTGTCATGATTACAGGTTCTAGTTAGACTTTGGAGTGTAAATAAACTGGCACTTTCACCTTGAAAGATCTCTTTACTTGTTTGAAGGGTTCAGTCTTCATAGATTCTAGGAACAGCACATATACTGAGGATAAATTTGACCTAAACTATAGTGTGTCTTTTCTGCTACAGTGAGAAGCTGTCTTCTTTAGACCCAACATTTACTTTTCCGTTCAGAGACCCGGAGGTCAAGAAAACATGTTGATACTGTTGGCGCACTGCAAGAGCCTTAAGAAATAGTTTCCTGACCCAACTTGAAACCCAAACCATAAGTTTAAGAGCAGAGGAGTTGAACACTTTGCTTTACTTGCTTCCTCTCAGAGCCACCGAAAGCAGTATAATGAGAAGCTGAGGTGTGTAGTGTGTAGATATCAACTAAAAATTTGACAATTATCAAGTAATTATCTCTAAATGTGCATTTCACTGGTTGGTCAGTTTGACTAATGAAGCCAAGTTTGATGCAATATTTGTATTTGGATATTTCCTGAGTTTCTATACCTCTTTCTTCTTTTCTCTGCCATTGGAAGTCAGTGTGGGGACGTACATTGTATCATTCGCAAGACACACACTGCCAAAGGGGAGAGACCCTAACAAGATTTTCAACCTTTCCTTTTGATTGCAGATGAGCTAAATGCATTGGTATGCATGAGGGGGAAAAAAACCCTCAGAAAAGGTGTCTTTTGCCATAGACTCATTTTCTCCCAGTCCTAGTCCCTGTTATGGCTGAAATTGCCTTATGTGTGATTGTGAGTGTGAATAAGCCTTTCACAGCATTATTTTTATTCAAGCTGTTCCCAGGCAAACCTACAGGCAGTTCCTTTTGGGTCTGAGATGACGCTTAGGGGCCCACTCAATCTAATATCTAATGTGGCTGCGAGTTAAAAGGAAATGCATGCTGAATGTCAGGATTTATCGCCATTTTTAATGGTCCGACCTCTTTATATCATTTTTAAAACCTCTTTCCATAGGTTTCCTTCCAAATGAGCCCTGCTAATTTCACGGGCCGTGGTAATGGCAGCATTTTGTCGGCAAAGCATGGAGACATAACAGCGTAAGACACACCTGTGCCCTCTTCTACTGGGGAGTAAGACAGACTTAAGCACTTTTGCACATTGGAATATTTCTTCCTCAAATATTTGTATTATCAATTACAAGCCTATATCAGATACATAGGTCATATATATCCTTTGAGTCAAATTTCACCGTAGGCTTTGGTATTACAGTTAAGGTTCTGCAGTGACCTAGCTAATTTGCACTTGAATAGAAAGACACTGATGCAAATGGAGAATACACTGAGAGGATAACATGTGGCAGTGGCTTGTTAATAATGCATTTGTTTGCCAAACAAATAAATAGACGCATAACACAGACAAACATCAGTCACAGAACCGCCTCTGTGAACAGGCCCATCCCTGAAGAAAAGGGGGGGAGAGGAGAAAGACAGAGAAAGTCTGTTTATTCCTTCTGCCACAGCCTGCTATATCCATACTGCTGAAACACGCAATTCCCCAAAGAAAATACAACCTCGTCCAAGCCCACCCGTCAGCCCCAACCCCCCTCCACCCCCACCACCACACGCAGACAGTATGCAACGTGGAGCCAGGCAACCCAGGCTCATATGAACAACTCCTTGATGTGATGGTTCCAATACATCATCTGTCTACACATTAGATTCAGGCACAGCAAGCCTCAGAGAAAGCATCCTGGACCCAGCACCTAACCAGTTTAACTACATTCATTAGAATGGGAAAAACTGTGCCTCAGCACAACTAGCTGGGGCAGATAAGAAAACACACACTGAGAGTTGTTGATGCTTTGGATCAGCAGGGACCCACACAGAGAAATACACACACTTGTGTGGCATGTGAAAAGTGACAAACATGCACCGCAGCAGCAGCAGTAAGACTACTTTTACAAGTGTAGTTGTGGATTCTGGTTATGGTAATTGTATAGATCATTTGGAAGGGATATGACACTGGGTTTAATAAGGTTACATTTTTTGTCCCAGTAACTGGAAATAGACTATCACCAACCACAGCCAAGAAACCAGTATATGTTATATTGCTAATGGAAACCCATACATAACTCAATATTTGAGGTATTTAATTCACAGCTTGTTTTCTGAGCAGATGGGACCAGAGACCACAAATCAAGTGTCACATGTAAGTGTTTTTTTTTTTTTTTAATCCTATATACATGGATCTTTGTAACAAGAGTAAGAAGAGTGTGCTTTTTGGAGACATATTTAGCAAAAGATACAATAAAACAAGAAGAAAAAACCCCCCATAAAAGCACAGTATACAGATCTGAAAAGTCAAACCATCAAAAGCAAACATTTCTCTAAGGCTGGCGCACCTCCCACATGTTTCCTGTCACCCGGCAAATGTTAATGGAATCGAATGTAAGACTTTCCTGTAGATTACTGCATTTACTCATTTACAGGCTCTGTGATGGCACGCGGAGTATCCACAGCTCCATGAAACCTGGTGTTCTGCACCGTTGTTCTACACAGAGATGTGAGCTGTTTACTTATAACTCTCTGCTTTATAGACAGTTACTCCTTTCAGATTGCATACGACCAATACAAAAGTCATCCCCTTTTAATACGACACAAGGTGCAGTGATAATAAATATCTAGAGAGTTGAAGGTAGGTAAACATGTGGTCAGTATTGATTGTATCCCCGCATATAGAGATAGATTTTTCATATTTGGTGTCATGTGGACTCATACCTACATGAGAATCAGAAGTAGTTGAACTGAGTACTTTTCACAACATAGTCAGACTATGAAAATGGCACTAATGTATGCAAGGAGGAAAGTTATTATTCCCATGACACAGGAGGTGTTCATCAAGAGCCAAATTTAGTTTGGCCTGTCAAAAGGAGCTTCCTCACCTCATAGTGAGTGATGCTCGTTACAGGATGTTCTTAGTGTAGCATATATAGGTGTAACATAAATCTATGGGTGTTGAATACAAATTAATTATTAAAAAAACAATCCCTGTGAATATTTTGCATAACAGATGATGAAAGTTTGCCCAATGCGAACAAAACCCTTTAGCTGTGTCAAATCCATATTACATACTACTTCTACACAGTACGTACTACATACTGATCGTCATGGTATACTCTCTTAGGTGTTAGTTTACAAAAATATCGACATACTTCACCATTTTAAACAGACAGGAAATGGTACAATATGTGTGACAAACTGCGACTTTGGAGCGTCACTGCCAATTAAACTCCACAAATAGACATCAACATCTTTTTCCTAAGATAACAGTACAGTAAGTAACAGCACACTCACATATCAACCGTATTTAGTCTGCACACTGTCTGCTTTGAGTATACTTTATTTTGTCACTACTAGAAACCTGCTTTGAATCAGTATGTAGAAAGGATTTGGGACACGGCGATTGTTGCATTGAGTGACGCTGGTTTGTGCGTTTTTTTAATTGAGTCTGTAACCATAAGCTGATGTTTAATGACAAATATTTTATTTTTAAAGCTAAATTAAGCTAGCCTAGAAGATATGGAGCGTCTTCAATAGGGGTGATACTTATGAAACATCTTGACTAACTGACTGCCATGATATTGAAAGGCAGCTAGCGTATACTGGAGCATAAAATGTAGCGCCATAGTGAGTTTAACTACAGCTGGTGCTACAACACCTAGCCAAGCTCTGTTTTGCTTAAGACTCTCGTTTTGCGACTTCACCATTAAACAAATGGTCACATATAATCTCCTTTATCCACACTCATACTATAGCATCAAAATTAATCGAAAAATTGGAGATTAAGAGGCAGGTAGACAGGGGCATTAAGTGAGTTGTCCTGAACAAATTCAAATATTTGTTGAACAAGCGGTTTTCATTATTGTTTATTTATGGTTTAAAAAAGCAGGGGGTTTTATTTCTTCCCATAAAAACATTTTTTTTATGATTATTTACAGTGAACCAAATGCTGCCTGAATATTTGAGTACTGGACAATAAATTAGAGAATCCTTGGAGAAGAAGGCGGGAATTAAGCCTTGCATTCTCACCGTTACCACCGATAGCACAGATAAACAGGTAAATCAAACAGATAAAGTTCTTATGAGGAAAAGTGCCAGCTGATTGGTTTAGATTGTCTGGTTATGTCAGCAATGGTGACAAAACTAAGCAGGCTGCACAATTCTGCAGAATTACTAACTAACAATATAGTCCGCTAGCAATGAATTAGAGGTGGTGCCTTCCACAAGCTCACACCGTCTCTCATCATTCACTGTAACACACTAAACAAATAGTATAATGTGACCTGGAATGGTGCTGAAACAAGATGTCCTCACACACAGAGCATCTTACCATGTGGACAACCTCAGGCATCATTATTTCTTTCTTTAATAAGCTGTTGTCCTGGACTCCTGGATGATGCTGCCTTTTAATAATGATAGC
This sequence comes from Macquaria ambigua, assembly GCA_008360985.2. Lineage (NCBI taxonomy): Eukaryota > Metazoa > Chordata > Actinopteri > Centrarchiformes > Percichthyidae > Macquaria > Macquaria ambigua. The sequence goes on from VMKM01000203.1 coordinate 486,476, forward strand.
AGCTCACGACGTTCACCATACACTGCTTCTACCTGCTCCTGGAGAATTGTTTTTGGACACTTTGACAGTCAGGCCTATGTGTGGTATTTTAGACAATAAGACAAGTTTTGAAGCATAAGGGATTTTCTACAAAACTTTACAGATATGGCAGCTGAACCTAGACATTTAATCATGTCCTGGAACTCATTAAAATATACAAGTGCTTTTGTCATGTAGAGTGTACATTTATTGGCAGATTTTAGGTCCTGACTCATAGTACCAGCTTCACATTACAGTACACTATACTCAGAGGTATTGTAAGTGGCAGGAGAAATCGGTAGGAGGACCTGTAAAATGTTTTATAGAGAAAATATACATTTCAAGAGGGGAAGTGTCATATCTTTTTGTGTGACTTGGAATTCATGTCATTATACTTTGCCTATAAACCTTTTAAGAATTCCAATATTGACAAATTGCATGTTGCTGCAAGTCAGATCAATGTCTCCACGGAAAGGGAAATAAAAGCTTGAGCATGTCAAGCTCATCTCATCATAAACATATGGGTGGAGCGGGCTTGGTGGAGGGATTGAATTGAGCCTGTGTTCACCTGAGTTTCTCCACAGCCTCAGGCATCACGGGGGACCTTGAGGAATGCTACAGGCACATTTAAGGGCGAAAATAAAAAAAGAGTGAAGTTTTTCGGTAGGCTGGAGAGTTGAGTTCGGTCTGCAATAAGTCTACCGCAGTGAGAATGGAAATTCATCTCACTGTCAATAATCACCTTCATTTTCCCCCACCTGAGAAGCTCAAGGAGGAAATATGAAAGGGAAGAAAGGTCATTTTGATAGTAGAACACCTGTTTTAAATCATATTATTCATGGGAACATCAGTAACAGTCTTTCATTTATGTCTTTGCCTCCAAATCCATGTGATATATATATATATATACAGTGGCAAGAAAAAGTAAGTGAACCCTTTGGAATTTCCTGGTTTTCTGCATTAATTGGTCATAAAATGTGATCTGATCTTCATCTAAGTCACAAGTATAGACAAACACAATGTGCTTAAGCTAATAACACACAAACAATTATAATCTTTCATGTCTTTATTGAACACACCCATTAAACATTCGCAGTGCTGGTGGAAAAAGTAATTGAACACGTGGATTTAATAACTGGTCGAACCTCCTTTGGCAGCAATAACCTCAAACAAGCACTTCCAGTAGCTCCGGATCAGACCTGCACAACGTTCAGGAGGAACTTTGGACCGTTCTTCCTTACTGAACTGCTTCAGCTCAGCCATATTCTTAGGATGTCTGGTATGAACGGCTCTCTTGAGGTCATTCCAGAGCATCTCTATTAGGTTAAGGTCTGGGCTCTGACTGGGCCACTCCAAAAGGCAGAATTTCTTTTTTTGAAGCCGTTCTGTAGTAGATTTACTTCGATGTTTAGGGTCATTGTCCTGCTGCATCACCCACCTTCTACTGAGCTTCAGCTGGCGGACAGCTACTCTGACGTTATCCTGTAGGATATCTTGATAAACTTGGGAATTCATTTTTCCCTCGATAATGGCAAGCTGTCCAGGCCCTGAGGCAGCAAAGCAGCCCCAAATCATGATGCTCCCTCCACCGTACGTCACCGTTGGGATGATGTTTTCATGTTGGTATGCGGTGCCCTTTTTACGCCACACGTAGTGCTGCGTGTTCTTCACGAATAATTCAACCTTAGTTTCATCAGTCCACAAAACATTTTCCCAGTAGCGTTGTGGAGTGTCGAGGTACTCTTTGGCAAACTTCAGGCGTGCAGCTGTGTTTTTTTGGAGAGCAGCGACTTCCTCCGTGGTGTCCTGCCATGGACACCATGCCTGTTCAATGTTTTGCGTATGGTAGACTCATGAACAGAGATGTTAACCAGTTCCAATGAGTCCTTCAAGCCTTTAGCTGTTACTCTAGGGTTCTTTTTTACCTCATTGAGCATTCTGCGTTGTGCCTTTGGAGTCATCTTCGCTGGGCGCCCACTTCAAGGGAGAGTAGCCACAGTACTAAATCGTATCCATTTGTAGACAATTTGTCTAACTGTGGACTGATGAATATCTAAACTCTTGGAGATTACTTTGTAACCCTTTCCAGCTTTATGTAAATCAACAATTCTTGATCGTAGGTCTTCTGAGATCTCTTTTTTGCGAGGCATGGTTCACATCAGCAGATGCTTCTTGTGAATAGCAAACTCAAAATGTTTGAGTGCTTTTTATAAGTCAAAGTAACTCAAACCACACCTCCAATCTCATTTCACTGATTGGTCTCCAGGTTTGCTAACTCCTGACTCCAATTAGCTTTTGTTGAAGTCTAGGGGTTCACATACTTTTT